>CM022300.1:32031208-32614368 GCA_011799875.1 Thinopyrum elongatum | reverse complement strand
GGACCGCCGCTCCTCCCGCCGCCGCCGTCCCCGACACACCTCCAGCAGCCGGCCCCGGCCCCGCCACCCCCTCACCTGGATCCGCCCCCGCGCTGCCACCTCAACTTGATCCGGCCACCGCAACGCCCCCACGCTTGAACCGGGCCGCCGCGCCGCCGGCCTTCCTCCCCTTGCTTCCACCGCGGCAGCGGCCTCCCTCCCATTGCATCTACCAACGCGCGGCGACCCCTATCCCCTTCTTCTATACGTCCATGGCGGCGGCCTCCATGCTCGCGAGGGAGACAGGCTGGAGGCAGTGAGATGGTCAGGATCCTCCTGTACTGCTCCTAATACCAATCGATTTCTTCCCCACGCAGCGAATCTGAACTACACAAGCCATACACCTTCTTCCCCAAAAGCCACTCGATGTGATTCGCTCCCTCACTCCTCTCTACCATGTGTTTCAAATTCTTATGCAGATGCAGCAGGAAAAGTCAACCTCTCTCTTCGGTTCAGACTTTACATATGTTCTACTGCAGCTTTAGAGATGTGCAAAAATGCTAGTGCTAGGGCAAATGATCAGGAAGTTATACTATGTCTAAATGCCAAATTTCAGATTTTAGAAAACGTATGGTTGTACCAAGCTTGGTGATGTGTTGGTCGTCCATGTGGCACATGCAAAAATGTATGTGTATTGTTGTGTGCAATTTTTTTGAATTTCAATAGCATGTGAAGTTCATGTTTCAGAAATTCCGAAGTTCACGTGTAGTACATACAGAAGAAACATCATCAAATGAAAAAAAGGGACCGCCTAGGCCATTTCACCGACAGCAAAAAAAGCATAAAAATGTCGCGACAAAATTCTACAAGAAGTTCAAATTAAAAAAACCGAAGCAGGTGGACGTTAAAAAAATGAAGTTTTTAATATCTAAAAGTCAAATTTGGATGTTCAAAAAATTTGAGTAAGAAGTTCAAATAAAAAAGTACTTCAAAAATCGTTATAACGGATTTTCCCCGTTTATAAAAAAATCAAAGAAGTCCAAATTAAAAAAGAGGAACATTTCAAAAGATTTTATAAAAAAAGATTTCCCCCATTCTATGAAAACTAGAAGTTCAAATTAAAATAACGGTGTGGTTTCATTGTTTATATAAAAAAAGGATTTTCCATGTTACTAACCAATAAAACTAAGAAGTTCAAGTTTAAAACATGGTGAAGTTCGATGTCTATAAAAATTCATATTTCACATTATTAAAAAATAAAACCAAGAAGTTCAAAATTTTAAAACAAGGAAGTTCAAAAAACTCGATTTTCCTCGTTACTAAAGATAAAAACTAAGAAGTTCAAATTAAAAAACAGAGAAGTTCAAAGTTTGTAAAACCTCACATTCTCGTTACTAAGAATAAAACTAATAAGTTTGAATTAAAATAAGGGAACAATTTAAAAAGTTTTGAAAAGATTTTCCCCTTTTTTAAAAATTCGGATTTTCCACGATACTAAAGATTAAACCAAGAAGTTCAATTTTTTCAAAAAAAGAGTAATTCAATGTATATTAAAAACTCAGTTTTTCTCATTACTGAAGAATAAAACCAAGAAGTTCAATTTTAAAACGTGGAGAAGTTTGATATTTAATTAAAAACTCAAATTTTTTTGGTTACTAAAGAATAAAACCAATAAGTTCAATTCAAAATAACGAAAGAAGTTTGATGTTTCTAACAAAACTACAATTTTCATATTTCTAAAAATACATAAAAGAAATTCAAATAAAAAAGTTAGAACGGTTCGATATATGTAAAAAAATAAGAGTTTTTCATAACTAAAGCAAAACAGAGAGAAGTTCAAATTGATAACTACTGGAAGTTCACGTACTGCAAGGTGTGTATTTCGTATGAGAAAAAAAAGAATAAAAAGAAAAAGTCTAAAAAAGTTGTTGCTAGAAATTCAAGTGCTCTGTCCGGGGAAGTTCAAAAATTCTTAAGAGAGAGGTTCACCGCGTATTTCCATGTTCGAAAACACACACAAAAATTGTTTTTTTGCGTTTTAAAATAATTCTCTCAATCCACAAAGAAGTTCAGTTATTATTTGGGAGCAATTTGATTTCAAAAAGAAAATAAAAAAATCAAATTATAAAAATGGAAAAAGTTCATGTACTACATGGTGTGTGTTTAATACGAGAAAAAATGAATTAAAAGGCAAGGTCCAATTTTTTTGTTGTTATAAGTTCAAGTCCTCGGTCGAAGAAAGTTAAAAAAAATATTGTGAGAGTGGTTTATATAAAAGGAATATCATTTGTGTAACACTGACGAATGGATGAGAAAATTACAAACGAAAATACGCCACAGAAGTTCAACGTGAAAACAGCAGAAGTTCAACTATTACACTGAACGAATTTCAGATGAAATTTTTTTAAAACCATCGCGAGTATGAAAAAATTATCAACACGGGAAATTTGCGTGTTTACAGCAGCTTTCCATCGGTATATCACTTGCTCAATTCCGGTGAGTGGATGGAGAGCTACGAGCAAAAAAAGCACGTGAAAAACAGCGTGAAGTTCAAGTAGACATGCCGAGAAGATCAAGTTCTTCACGCGGTGCATTATTGAAGAATCTGTTTCGCAATAAAGGCAGAACAAATGATCTTACCATTTTCAAAATTACTTAAAAACGGCTAGGAATCAGAGAAAACCATCAACATGAAAAAGTTTCGCATTTTTCGTAGCTTTTCAACGGTATATTATTTGCCCCATTCCGATAAAGTTTATAGAAATTACGACAAAAATACATTTTTAGCCATTTTCAAAATTGACTTAAAACCATAAAGAATTGGGAGAAACAATATATACCAAAAAGTTTCGCATTTATTCAAGCTTTCCAACGCCATATCATTTGCTGCATTTGGACATACGGTTAAGAAATTAGCTCGAAAATACGAACTCGGTGGAACTTGTACCATTTTTTAAATTACTTTTAAACCGTTCAAAATTAGAAAAACATTTCAACCTGAAAAAGTAGCGCATTTTCATAAGCTTTCCAATGCCATATTATTTGCCTCAATTGGATTAGCCGTTTAGAAATGGCATCGAAAATACGAACTCGGCTGTTCGGTTTGCGAAATTTTACGATTTTTCAAATTACTCTTTAGCCATAGGGAATTAGAGAAAACTATCAACATGTGGAAGGAGCGGTTTTGCAGCAGCTTTCCAACGCCATATTATTTGCCTCATTCCGATAAAACGGTTTAGAAATGCGATCGAAAATATGATTCACGTTTTTTGGAGGAAGAAAAAATGGTGTTCAAAACTGCTGTTAAACCGCTTACATTTTGCCAAAAAATTTAACTTGGATCATGATACTCGTCTCCATAGTTTTCCAACGGTATATCGCAAGCCCCATTTGGGCAATGTTGGCGGAAATTCAACTTAGCACCGGGGGGAAGTTCAGGTAGAACAACTCAGACAGTAAAATTGCAAAAAACGCAAGTTCATCACGATCCGAGTGCAAAATCCGCCAACGAGCGAGATTCCTATATAAAACGGGCATTTAGTTGCTAAAAACCGTTTCTAGATTACACTTACGTCATATAGAACATGACTAACCAGAATAATTAGCGCGGGAAGACACGGTTGCGAAGATAGCCCGAAGGTCGGGTTCCTGCAGAGGGAAGTTCAGACATGTAACTCAGGAAGTTCATGTTGTGATCAGAATAATATTCTGATCCCGTGATCAGAATAGTGTTTATGTATATATATATTCATCACCCAGGGTGCAGAATAAGTTATTCTTCACCCGAGGTAATCTTATGATCGCTTCATAAATAAATTACGTTTCGAATACAAATAGTTACATTCATATTGATTCACTACGTAAAATTTGGTAAAAGAAAACAAAAAAATAGGTTATAAGACCAGAAATATCGCATTTTATGTATGTTTTACACTATGTTTTTCGTTCGTAATTTTACGTAACATAAAATATATTTTTACGGCGAGTATATATTTTCTTACGTTCTCTTTTTACATATGAAATAAGACAAAATTTACGAAATATAAAAATACGGTGCATTGACCTCAAAATAGAGAGGGGGTGACGAATAACTATTCCTCACCCAGGGTGACGAATAGCGCGATCCTATATATATATATATATTGCAGCATTGAAAAATTAAACATCTATTTTAAAAATGTTTAACGTGTTCCTACAGTCAAGTTAGTAAAACGGTTTTGGACCACTAGACTCAACTTCGGCCAAGGAGTTGAAAAGGGGGTTCCTACAGTCAGTCGGCTCTGATACCAACTTATGACGCCCCCAGCTCAATCATGCACTAATCATACACGCAAATGCACACGATCAAGCCTAAGGACTCACGGGAAGATATCACAACACAACTCTAAAACATAAATAAAGTCATACAAGCTTTATATTACAAGCCAGGGGCCCCGAGGGCTCGAATACATAAGCTTGCGTACAAGCGTCAGCGGAAGCATCAGATATCTGAGTACAGATATTAAAAAAGAAACAGAAAGGCCTTTAGAAAGGCGGGGCAAAATAAAACACTACGATCGAAAGGCGTAGGCCTCCTGCCTGGGACCCTCCGATCCTACTCCTGGTCGTCAGTCAACTCGTAGTAGTATCCATCCTCTGGGTAGTAGTAGTAGTCGATCGACGGGGCATCTGTCTCAGGGCCTCCGTCATCTTGGTCACGTCAAACTGATATGGGGAGAAAAGGAAAACAAAGCAACCGTGAGTACTCAGAAGTACTCAGCAAGCAAGGATCTACACTACATATGCAACATTATTAAAGGAAGGCTGTATATGTGGACTGGGCTGCAGAAATGCCAGAATAGAGAGAAGGCCTAGTCCTATCGAAGACTAGCATCTTCAGAGGTCTTGCAGCATTAGAAGAGTGTAGACAGTACCATATAATGTAGCAGTATCATTAAGTCTCAACCTCACCCAGAGATCCTTTCTCGACTCCCTGCGAGAAAGCAATCCTAGAGCCATACAGTCATCAACCTCGTCCGGAGATCCCTTCTCGACTCCCTGCGAGAAGCAATCCCAGAGCCATAGTATCCAAGTATCCAGTTCTAAATTGTATCAATCAGGATACAACTCCGAGTGTCCGTTACCGTAGGACAGGCTATCGATAGAAGTTTTCTTCCCTGCAGGGGTGCACCAACTTACCCACCATGCTCGCTTAACTCCGGCCGGACTCACTTTCTGGGTCCTGCCCGGCCTTGGCCAAACGACACACCGCAACCCTACCTACAGCTCAGCAGAGAGGTCCCCGCCGGTCTACATCCAAGCGCAAGGGGGTCTTGGCCATCGCCCCTCGCCCTCCGGGTCGTTGCGCACAGGGTGGATACCAGCATCGCCTCGGGTGGCCGACACGATCCGACCGTGCCGCCATGCTGAACTGGACGTCTGACAGAGCTTTCGGCTGATGCATACGATGCAGAACGCCCATACTATACCCACGTGATGGTTAGTTCTATTAGGCTAGAGGCCTGCTCGGATCAAATATCCAAATCGTTAGTACCTTGGGCTTGCGGTAACGAGCAAAGACTCACGAAAGATGTGACCCCGTCGCACCGTCTCGAGGACTTGCTGCAAGGGTTAAGAATGCCCGGCCGCGCCTCGTATTCATCACTCGGGCACCATACAGGCACCCGTCTTCACAACACTCGCCACTTAGGCGCACGCGGGTACCCCTCAGGGTCGACCCGCCTATCCAAGTAACAATGTATAGTCCAAGTATCCGTGTATCCATAACACCAGAGGAATCCGAGGTATCACCCTCGTTGAATTCCCACTCGATGTATCCGTCAAGGTGAACTCGGAGGAATCACCCTCGATGGGTTCACACTTTGATGTGTTGCACGACAGCGTCGTTACCGGAAGTGGTGAAGGAGGAATCACCCTCGATGACCACGACCGAATAGCTACTCTACAGAGTTAACATCAGAAGTGCTACACGAGGTATCACCCTCGGCACTCGATATTAACGCTGCAGTGTCGTTACAACTAAGGGGGGGGTGATGTGCGGTGTCGGGGCCTGGTCTTCGGATAATCCAGCGGGGCGGTCGGGACTAGTGGGGTCACTGATAGGTCTCTACCCAGCCTATACTAAGCAGTTTAGGTTATGCAGGTAATTATCAACAGCAGGTTACAATAAACAGGCTATGCATCAGAATAGGTAAAGCAGTAGCAGCAGCAATTCTAATGCAAGCATGAGAAATTAGAATGGGCGATATCGGGATGATCAAAGGGGGGGGGGGCTTGCCTGGTTGCTCTGGCAAGAAGGAGGGGTCGTCGATGATGTAGTCGATCACAGCAGCATCAGCAGCGGTCTCGGGGTCAACCGGAGAGAAGAGGGGGAAGAAACAGTAAATATAAAGCAAACAATGCAGCACAATACAATACAAGACATGGCGATAAGCTGTGCCGGGTGTGTCTTAACGTATGGTTACACGATACCGAGGAAGGGGGAGCCCATCCGAGAAAGTATTCCCGGTTCCGGACCTGTGTCAGACAGATGACCGGAGGGGAACGGTTGCATGTTCGCTATGCTAGGGATGCGTGACGGACGAACGGACTGCGTATTCGGATTCGTCTCGTCGTTCTGAGCAACTTTCATGTACAAAGTTTTTCGATCTGAGCTACGGATTATTTTATATGAATTTTTAAAGATTTAAAACATTTCTGAAATTATTATTAATTAAATTAATTCAAAATTAATTTACTGCGTCAGCATGACGTCAGCAGTCAACAGTTCCGTTGACTGGGTTAACCTGACAGGTGGGCCCCACCTGTCAGTGACTGTCAGCACTAATTAACTGGTTAATTGGATTAATTAGCCATTAGCTTAATTAAACTTAATTAGTGTTAATTAATTAATTAATATTTACTTATTTATTTTTATATAAATTCATTTTTTCATTTTTTTTAAACTGGGGCGTGGGGCCCCCTGGTCATAGGCCCATCGGGGCCTAGCGACTCGGGCGTGCGGGCGACGGGCGCCAGCCCGAATGGGCGCCCACCCCGGCCAACAGAGGGGGGGGGGCGACAGCAGGGCGCCGGAGCGGCGCGGCGAGGGAGCGGTGCAGCGCGAGTGAGCGCGCATCGGCGCGGCGCGGTGTGCGGCGAGGTGCGGCCGGAGCAAGGTGACCGGACACGGGGTGGGGGAATGGGCGCGTGTGCGAGGGAGGCACAGAGGAGGAGAGGGGGTTTTCGCTCACCCCCGTTGCAGGGCAGGGGGTCGGCGAGGCTCGATGCGGGCCGTCGATGGAGAGGCGGGGCGGGATCGAGGAGGCGATCCGGCGGGGTCCGGCGACTGCGCGAGGTGGCGGCGATGACGACAGCGTCGAGCAGGCGTCGGGCCACGAGGGAGAGGGGACGGGGCCGCGAGGGACGGCGCTTGGCGATCCGGAGACGGGGTCGGCGCCGGCGAAGCCTACGGGCGGCGACGGGCGATGGTGCTCGGGGCGAGCAGATCGGGGAAGAGGGGGAGGGGTCTGGATCGGGTGGGTTGTGAGGGAGGGGATTAGGGTTAGGTGGGTGGGGCAGGCCATATAGGCCAGGGGGATGGGCCGGCCTGGTGCAGTAGCCAGCTGGGCCGGTTGGCCCAGTTTGGCCAGGGGTCTTTTCCCCCTTTTTTTTTCTTTTCTGTTTTGGGAAATGTTTGGACACCGTTTGACTTCTGAAAAATATGTGATCTGGTCCAAATAATACAGTGCGTTACTACCTAACACCAAAAACTAGTATGGATAAAATATGATTTTATTTGTAAGTTGGATTAATTAAACTGTATTAAAATGTGCTATTTGGTTACTGTTTTAATGTTGTTTGAGTCACTTTACTAATCCAATAATTATTGATTACAATTTTAGGATCGCCTCTGGATTATTTGTTATTTATTGAACATTTTAGTTTCTATGTTGAACAACTTTTATTTTCCACTTTCATTTAAATTTGAATTTGAGTTAGGAGTTGAAATGCAATATGGATGCAAATGATGATTAAACACTGCTGATCATGATGACTTGGCATAATCAAAAGGGTGATTACTGTAGTTAACCACTGGGGGTGTTAAAAGTCTCCTCCACTAACAAGAATTCTCGTCCCGAGAATTAAGAGGTAGAAGGAAAAAGTTCGGGGTATTCCGCACGAAGATTATCCTCGCGTTCCCAAGTGGCTTCATCTTCAGTATGTTTTGACCACTTCACTTTGAGGAACTTGGTAACCTTCTGACGGGTCCGACGTTCAGCTTCATCGAGAATGCGGATCGGATGCTCCTTATAAGATAGGTCATCTTGCAATTCGAGCACCTCGTGATCCACTGCTCGGTGCGGAGATTCCTTGAAGCATTTACGAAGTTGCGACACATGGAAAACGTCGTGGATATGAGAGAATTGCGGCGGCAACTCCAGTTTATACGCCACTTGACCACGTCTAGCAACAATGCGGAAAGGACCAATGTAGCGGGGAGCTAACTTGCCCTTGATTCCGAAACGGTGAGTGCCTTTCATCGGGGTGACTCGCAGATAAGCCTAATCACCAGGTTGATAAGTCAAACCGCATCGTTTGCGATCATAGTTGCTCTTCTGGCGGTCCTGAGCCGCCTTGAGATTTTCTCGGACAATACGAACTTGTTCTTCGGCGTGTTGAATAATATCCGGACCCACAAGCGCTCGTTTCCCAGTTTCTGACCAATTCAGAGGGGTTCGACACTTACGTCCATATAGAACTTCGAAGGGGGCCATTTTCAAGCTGGCTTGATAGCTGTTGTTATAAGAGAACTCGGCATACGGGAGAGATTCTTCCCACTTCTTGTTGAATGAAATAACACAAGCCCGAAGCATGTCTTCAAGCACTTGATTGACTCATTCGACTTGGCCTTGGGATTGTGGATGATAAGCTGAACTCCAGGTAATATGAGTTCCCATAGCTGTTTGGAAACTTTCCCAGAATTTTGACGTGAAAAGGCCGCCACGGTCCAAACTGATCTCCTTCGGAATACCGTGGAGTGAAACAATTCTGGAGATATTTAATTCTGCTAACTGACTAGCAGTGATGGTCTCTTTGACAGGCAGAAAGTGTGCAACCTTAGAGAGTTGGTCGACGACGACAAGGATAGCATCGTGACCCTTCTGTGACCTGGGAAGTCCTGTAATGAAATCCATCTGAACCTTATCCCATTTCCATAGAGGAATAGGAAGTGGCTGCAAAATTCCAGCAGGCTTCTGATGTTCTGCTTTAACGCGACGACACACATCATATTCAGCAACATATCGAGCAATATCCTGCTTCATTTTAGACCACCAGTACCTTTGACGGAGATCACGATACATCTTGGTGCTACCCGGATGAATAGACAGCGGGGTATCATGTGCCTCCTTCATGACCTTGTCAGTCATGAGTTCGAAGCGAGGTACCACAATGCGGTTTCTGAAATACAAGGTTCCATCTTCAGACAGCGAGAAATCCCTGTACTTTTGAAGGTGAAGATCTTTCTTCATGAGATCAACTTCAGCATCCTTAGCTTGTGCATTCTTAACAGCTTTCTCAAGATCTAGTTGTATCACAAGGTTATTTAAAGAGCCCTGTGGAACAATACGCAGATTCAGCTTGCACAATTCTTCATAAAGATGAGGTTGAGCTCGCCTTACCCTGAGGTTGTCGCAATAGGACTTGCGGCTTAAGGCATCAGCCATCACGTTAGCCTTGCCAGGGGTATAGGATATACCCAAATCATAGTCCGCAATGGCCTCCATCCATCTTTGCTGACGGAGGTTTAGAGATGGTTGAGTAAACAAGTACTTCAGACTTTTATGATCCGTGTATATCTCACAACGATTACCGAGGAGGTAATGTCGCCACAACTGCAGTGCATAGATGACAGCAGCTAGTTCTAGATCATGTACCGGATAATTCTCATCATGTGGGCGCAACTGACGAGAGCCATAAGCAATCACTTTACGCTCTTGCATTAGGACACAGCCTAATGTAGGAGATATGCCCTAGAGGCAATAATAAATGTTATTGATTATCTCCCTGTTCATAATTAGGTTTATGTTCCATGCTATAACTGCTATGGTTCTTGAGTCTGCAAATAAAACGAGGCTCGGAGGAAGACTCATATGCACGTGTGGAATAATAAACGGTAATATGTATTCCTAGTCTGGCCTCTAAGACTAGCTCAAGTATTGCATGATGGTTCTGTTTTCCTGATCATGGGCATGTCTATGCCAGCAATTTTGAGGGCACAGTGTTAGAAGAACATTTGTGTTGAATCGACCCAAATTGATGTTATGCTATGAGTTACATTCGTCACATATTAATGGTTAATAACACAGAGATGGTTAATGTTTGCAAAATTCCTTAGACCATGAGAGTGTCGAGTTTCTTCATACTTGCTTCATGAACTTTGGGGTTTGTTAAACGTCATCCGTAAATGGGTGGCTATTACGGCGGCTTACGGGTTCATGGAAAAGTGTGTCAAGTAACTTGATAGCTCGAGATTGGGATTTGCTCCTCCGACGATGGAGAGATATCTCTGGGCCCTCTCGGTGTTACGGTATCCATCATCGTCTGGCCAGACACTTTGTGATTTGATCACAGGGATGCCGGAACACGGTAACGATAAAAGAGAACAATACCGGTAACGAGGTAACTGGCATAGTGGACAAGTTGTTGATCCACGGAAATGCCTACATGTCTAACCTCGGGTATTTGTAACATATCGTGAAGCAACAGGAATAGCACACGGCAACTGGAGGTTCACTCGAATATTCATTCGTGTGGGTATAGGGGTCAATATGGGTGTCCACGGCTCCGATGTTGATCATTGATCGGAAGGTGTTCCGAGTCATGTCTATACTTCACCGAACCTATAGGGTCACACGCTTAAGGGTCATCTATCTGCTGAATACTAGACAGGGAGTCTGAGAGAAAATCACCGAAAAGTTTCGGAGACAACGGAAGAGTTCCGGAGAGAGAACACTGAAAAAGTTTCGGTAAAACCGAAAAGTTGTTTCGGATAAAACCATTGATCCAAAAAGGTTTCGGCAAGCACCGGGAATGTTTTGGAGGTTGCCAGATTGGTCTGGTAATTTCTGGAATTTTTCTGGAGAAAAAACCGAAAAAAAAAGTTTCGGAGCTGCCGGAGTTGTTTACCGGGTAAACAAAGATGGTTTTAAGTTAAACCACCATACTGGAAATGTTCCAGAGCGCGTCCAGATAATTTTAGAGGGTGCCGGAAATGTTCTGGGACCTTCTGGAATTTTTTCAGAAATAATAGTTATATCTTTTCTTAACATTTGGAATATGGGGCTTGTGTAAAAGGTTACAAACCTATTCCAAATCAGACAAGTGCTACTTTGTAGGTTATCCCAAGTCATTGGGTATTCCCCCACCACTATACCGAGGCAAAAGTTTTTGCCACAAAACGGTATGCTTTTTGAAGAAAATGGTTCTTTGAAAAAGGTGAGTGGGAGAATAGTGCAACTCGACGAGATAAACAGTATCTTCGCCATCAGATCAAAGGAAAGAGACCTTGGAAGTAATTCCGGAGTTTCCTACTGCGACTGATACGGAAGTCTCTACAATAAAATGTATGGACTTCGGTCGAACTTGCAGCTGAACCACGTAGGCAAGGCTCGTGCAAACCTCTCAGGTGCGCAAACGAGATATTGTTGTTAGACAACAGTATACCTACGATACACAAGGAAGCGTTGATGGGCCCTAACTCCGGAATTGGCTAAATGCCAATACAATCCGAGATAGTTTCCATATAAGTGATTCAAGATTAAAACCTTGATACACCTTTCGGAAGACTTAGAGTCTGACGAATATTTATGGAACTATAACAGATATGAATAAAAATGTTTTATCCATAAAGCTCGACTTGTTGCAATATACAAGTTCAAGGAGTTGACTACGATGAGGTTGCTTCATCGTAGCAATGCTTAAATTCGGTTCGGGTTGAACTAGCAATTAATACATATTTCATATCATGAGATATAAAACAATGGATGACAAAAGGATTTCCATCTGATGGAAATGAAACCAAGGACCTGCATGTGTTACAGTCCAAGGTATTTTGTCAATCCAGAGGATGCTAGAAAGGGTGCAAACTTCAGAGTTCCAGCGATGGACAGAAGAGAGCAAAGTGGAGTTGGAATCTTTGTGTTTTGATGAAATGGTCAAAGGAGTTTTGACTTCATCAATGGATAACGAAGATGCTTGTAATTCAAGAAAGTAAGTGGGAGCCTAATAACATTTCTAAAAACCTTGTGTGCTTGACACATTGTTAATTGGAAATAAAATTCTTGACACGAATTAGGACTTCATTTGAAAATAGTTTTTTGATGAAGTGCTTGGGCTAAATAGCCTTAATATTAGGCATGATGATCTATGAAGATAGATTTACCTAATGGGGCTAAGCAATAAATACATATTGACAACATGCTAAAACTTTTTAGCATTTAAAACGCCAAGGAGTGATTCTTGCCGAAGTCACATGGAAAGAGTTTTTGCAAGACTCGGTGTCCCAAAAACACTGATGAGCAAAATACATGATGGGGATTCCACACACTCTTGTGTTTGGATTAATCATGTATTCCATGGTATGTATAACAACCAGATATGTCCAATACTCCCAAAGTTGTTGCGAGTATAGATACCAAAGTGATCAAAAGTATTGATCAAGGGACAACAGTGAAAAAGGGTCATTGAGTACTATAGTAGCACTGATGACAAGTTTTCTCGCAAGTAGAGATCATGAAGAGTTTGTTGTAAAAGGTTACATCGATACAGTCTTCATCATTTCTCCATGCGATTTTCGATTTAAATTGACGGTTTTGTGTAACACACAATATGGTGGCACAGTTAGTTGGAATTTGTTCAAACAAGTTACTGTGGCGAATTCTATAACAGAGGCAAAGTATGTTGCCGCTTTTAAAGCGACAAAGAAGATGTTGAATCATATAGTTCATTCATGAACTTAGTATGGTTCCAAGATGGCTTTTGTCAATGGGACACTACTGCAAGTAGTTGCTCCATAACTTAGTCTGAGGAATCCAGGTTCGACCTGTGATTCGCATACATATCAAGCCAAGTCCATACAAAATATGACTTTTGTGAAAGCGTGAAAATGCGAGGATATGCAAAGATACACACGGAGCTGAAGTCGTCAGATCCGTTGAACATTCAGGCTATACCACAAGCGAAGCATATTTACACCGGTGTGCCACAGGTGTAAAGTGCATTAGCATTAACTAGATTATTGACTCTAGTGCAAGTGGGAGTCTGTAGGAGATATGCCCTAGAGGCAATAATAAATGTTATTGATTATCTCCCTGTTCATAATTAGGTTTATGTTCCATGCTATAACTGCTATGGTTCTCGAGTCTGCAAATAAAACGAGGCTCGGAGGAAGACTCATATGCACGTGTGGAATAATAAACGGTAATATGTATTCCTAGTCTGGCCTCTAAGACTAGCTCAAGTATTGCATGATGGTTCTGTTTTCCTGATCATGGGCATGTCTATGCCAGCAATTTTGAGGGCACAGTGTTAGAAGAACATTTGTGTTGAATCGACCCAAATTGATGTTATGCTATGAGTTACATTCGTCACATATTAATGGTTAATAACACAGAGATGGTTAATGTTTGCAAAATTCCTTAGACCATGAGAGTGTCGAGTTTCTTCATACTTGCTTCATGAACTTTGGGGTTTGTTAAACGTCATCCGTAAATGGGTGGCTATTACGGCGGCTTACGGGTTTATGGAAAAGTGTGTCAAGTAACTTGATAGCTCGAGATTGGGATTTGCTCCTCCGACGATGGAGAGATATCTCTGGGCCCTCTCGGTGTTACGGTATCCATCATCGTCTGGCCAGACACTTTGTGATTTGATCACAGGGATGCCGGAACACGGTAACGAGAAAAGAGAACAATACCGGTAACGAGGTAACTAGCATAGTGGACAAGTTGTTGATCCACGGAAATGCCTACATGTCTAACCTCGGGTATTTGTAACATATCGTGAAGCAACAGGAATAGCACACGGCAACTGGAGGTTCACTCGAATATTCATTCGTGTGGGTATAGGGGTCAATATGGGTGTCCACGGCTCCGATGTTGATCATTGATCGGAAGGTGTTCCGTGTCATGTCTATACTTCACCGAACCTATAGGGTCACACGCTTAAGGGTCATCTATTTGCTGAATACTAGACAGGAAGTCTGAGAGAAAATCACCGAAAAGTTTCAGAGACAACGGAAGAGTTCCGGAGAGAGAACACTGAAAAAGTTTCGGTAAAACCGAAAAGTTGTTTCGGATAAAACCATTGATCCAAAAAGGTTTCGGCAAGCACCGGGAATGTTTTGGAGGTTGCCAGATTGGTCTGGTAATTTCTGGAATTTTTCTGGAGAAAAAACCGAAAAAAAAGTTTCGGAGCTGCCGGAGTTGTTTACCGGGTAAACAAAGATGGTTTTAAATTAAACCACCATACTGGAAATGTTCCAGAGCGCGTCCAGATAATTTTAGAGGGTGCCGGAAATGTTCTGGGACCTTCTGGAATTTTTCAGAAATAATAGTCGCGGAAAACATCTTGTCCCAGCGTGAGGGGACAAGATCCCACGGATCGTGGGGGCTGTTTTTGGGCTGTTTTTGGGGGGGGGCCCTTTGGGAGCAGCCCCCTTGTGGCTGGACAAAATGTTGGGGGGGGGCCCCCATGGTGGGGGGCAGCCCCCACAAATGGTGGAGAGTGTTGGGAGGAAGGTGGGGCCCCATGGGGGAACACCATGGACACGGGAACATGTTTTTCTCCTTGTTTTGTGGGAACATGTTTTCCCCATGTTTAGTGGGCTGAATTTTCAGCCCCCTCCACCCCTTCCACCACTATATAAGGAGGAGGAGAGGTGCTCTCCAACTCCACTCCAACTCTCTCACACAAGCCATGCATGATCTGGCATTCTCTCTCCCTCCCATGAAATAGTTTCGTAGTGCCGAAAGGCTGTCTGGGTTCCGGTGGGAACTAGTTCTGGACGGCGAAGCCCTGCCGGATAGATGGCACCGTATGTGTGCAACCCCGTAGAGAGGTCGTAGTTTCGTCCTTTTGCCCGAGGGGCTGTTCGTGAGTCCTCCCGAAGGGCTGTCCACGACACCGTCCGGGGGACTGTCCGACCGCCTCCCGGAGGGCTGTCCGAGTGGCGGATGAGGGAGTACATCCTCGCGGTTGGGAGGTTGTAAATCCTAGCTGCGGGGATCTGCACCGACGATCGTCATCGACTCAACTTCCGCTGCGCTACGAGTCGGTAACGAAAATGATCAAACCTTGTATGCAGTCTCCATAGTGGTCCTGGGATGGTGCGTAGGTCGGAAAATTTTTGTTTTCTACTGCGTTACCCAACAGTGGCATCATGAGCCGTGCTATGCGTAGATGCAGGATGCGATCTAGAATACATGGAGATGTATGGGTGTTGCACAATATAATTAGGTAGTAGATGAGTTCTATTACTGAAAATTATTTGTGCGGGTAGCAGATGAAATCTGTTACCCGATGTTCTTGTTGCTTCCCTCGAATTTGCGTAGTCCTGATCTTGACAGCATTGCGGAATCTGACAAAGTTCTGGCAATCCGCGATCCTTTCATGCTGCTCCTGAGTATGCTGATTGACAGATCAACGAAGTGCTAACAGTTCTTTGGGTTCCACTTTAGTCAATGAAAGATGGATGTTTCACAGATGAAAGGGCAATGCAGATATGATCTGCACGGGGGTCATGCGTATGACGAAGTTCAGTATGGGGCTCGAGATTTTATTATCTCGTGTTTCATACACCCCGCGTTGTTAATCTAGCGACTTGGATAATCATGCTTGATGATGGACGTTGGTAGCTTCGGTTTGTTTCGAAACCTTAGAAGCCACGTAAAACCAGGTTTTGCTAAACCGATTAGAGGCGTCTAACTTGGTTTTGCAGGAGGGTTTGCATGTGCATATGATGTGGTATAGTAGTGCTCATAATAATTTGATTATGTATGAGATGTCTATATGATGTAAACTGATTAACATGACCTGCGTGTCATGATTCGGCATGATGGCTGGAGCCATATGATTGCACTTTAATGACCTGCGTGTCAACCTTATGTAATGCACTTATTTTATTAGCTATAGAGATAGCAATATTATCTGGTGCATCGACAAGGTGGTGGCAATCTTCGCAAAGGTGAACACCGACGCGAATGCCAAAGACGAAGAAATACAAGACTTCTCCGTCAGAAAGGGCTATACCATATCATGCTATTATGAATTGCCTGAGATGTTTATCCCTTATGATGCACCCTTACTGATTGCGCGGTAGTCGCTTTTATTAGGGTGATCTCTCACAAAAATATCAAGTAGTTAGTGTTCTCCCAAGTGTAGCACCGTCACGGCACCTAACTTTTCGGGGCATCACAGGATCTCCCTGGGTGCGAACGATTAGGGATGTGTGAGGCGGGTGAGTTGAGACCTCGCAGCGAGATCACTTGGTTGTCTTGACGTTCTGGAAGGATCTCCCTGAGCTCGGAACACGCCCATCGAAAGATGAACAAGAGTCACATAGAGATGTGATTGGCAAGTTTGCCTACCGATTGAAGTTCGCGCCATCAGTGTTCATCTCGTTCAATGGCGTTGAATGGAAATGCGGGTCTTGTATCACTCACAATCAATTATGAGAGATATTGATTTGAGTGGGAGCGCACTTTGAATTAACTTGTTTAATTCTCAGTGCAATTAATTTTGAACACTGTCTAAGTGTGATTTGCAAAATAGTTGTAGAATAATGGCTCGCGTTTCCACCTTCCCTATTAAAATTGAATAGCTGTTAAATATCTGGTTAAAACTTTACGGTTGGCAACGTAATGTGAGGATTGTCCTCAAGAGTGCCGAGAAGGACTTTGTCCTATCGCATACTTTCGGTATTCTCTCGCTTATGCTATGGATCATGTGACTCTCGTCCTTCGATCCAAAAGCTGGAATTCCATTTCAGTCAAGTGCAATATGTTTGCTTCCATGAGACCCGAACTTCGAATGTTTGGATAGTTATGTGATATTCATGGAATCTGAAAATCATTTTCAGAGACAGACAAAGGCTAAAAGATATGAGATATCCAAAGAAATGTTTGTTTGCAAACTATTAGTAAAGGAGTTTACTATGCATTAGACTGATAAGAGAGGGATCCAGAAGAACGCCTGTCATATGATGAAAGGTGAATAAAACAACAACTTAAAGAGAAAGGAAGTGTCCGAAGGGTGTCAGTGAAACTTTCACGCCTAGGAAGTCCAGGGCTGATGCCACTCTTAAGTTGTGTGCTTCTTCTGAGAGTAGGAGAAATACTAAAAGTTAAACTGTTAGAAGTATAAAGGCAATGAGAAAGAAGACTGGAATATCCAGCTCATGTACGAATGCCATACAAGTTTTTGATGTATAGAAGGCTGGTCAAAGATATAGTTCTTGGGAATTATGATTAAATTGTTAATCACTGATTCTTGGGTATTGTGAGTTAATCACAAAGATACCCGCTCGATTGCATTCTGTTGCAACTCGATGTAAGAACTACTATGGCCTGAAAGACTAGCCAGGAATGAGGTTTAGGTATACACAGAGAACATAGTAAATGTTACTGTACCTTCCATCGGTGTATTACCGTCTGTGTTTATTTTCCTAATTCAATTAGAGTTTTACACACTCTAGCCCATTGCATAAGTTATCTTGCAAGAAGGTTGTTCATAAGAGAACTTTTGATGTTCGGTGTTATGAATAACATAAGGGCCATACTTTCATTATGAGTGAGATGTATGTTATGAATATTGATAATAATACATTACCTCAGTATTAACTTTGGTAATTCATTTTAGAGTTTTTCACACTCTAGCCCATTGCACAATGTTTGTTGCAAAAGGGTTGTTCATAGAAGAACAATTGCTGTTCAGTATTATGAATAACATGAGGGCCATACTTCCATCATCGATGGGACGTATGTTATGAATATTGATGGTAATATGATACATCCATAACACTGACGCTAAATGTCATAAGACTAAAAGAATACCACACAAGTGTGGCACTGCATTTGGTCACATTGGAGAAACCCGCATGGAAAATTCCATTATGATGGATTTTGAAGTCGTTTGATTTTGAATCACCTGACACTTGCAACTTTCCTCCGAAAAGTGAAGTGACTGAAATACCATTCACAGGCCATAAGGAACGAGCAAAGAACTTATTGGTGATCATACATTTTGATGTATGTAGTCCGATAAATGTTGTTGCAAGTAGTGGATTTATCTATCTTCAGAAATGACTCAAGTAGATATATGGATATTTACTTGATGAGACGTAAGTCTGGATCTTTTGAAATCATTTGAAAGGTTTTCAAAATGAAGTAGAAGTTATTGTAACAAGAAAATTATGTTTCTACAATTCGATTGCAGAAAGAAATATTTGAGTTACAAGTTTAGCGAATGTCTGATGCGTTGTGAAAGGGGTTTCATAACTTGCACCTCCCGGAACACCACTGCAAGTGGAACGTCCGTGAAGATGTAATCGAACCATTTATGACATGGTAAGATCAAAGATGACATAAATAAATTTGCCATTATCCCTTTTAAAAGGTGATGCTTTAGAGACTGCGGCTTTTACACTGAAAAGAGCTCCATCAGGTCTGTTGAAATGACACCATGGTATGGTACGCCCAACCATGTTATATCTTTTCTTAACATTTGGAATATGGGGCTTGTGTAAAAGGTTACAAACCTATTCCAAATCAGACAAGTGCTACTTTGTAGGTTATCCCAAGTCATTGGGTATTCCCCCACCACTATACCGAGGCAAAAGTTTTTGCCACAAAACGGTATGCTTTTTGAAGAAAATGGTTCTTTGAAAAAGGTGAGTGGGAGAATAGTGCAACTCGACGAGATAAACAGTATCTTCGCCATCAGATCAAAGGAAAGAGACCTTGGAAGTAATTCCGGAGTTTCCTACTGCGACTGATACGGAAGTCTCTACAATAAAATGTATGGACTTCGGTCGAACTTGCAGCTGAACCACGTAGGCAAGGCTCGTGCAAACCTCTCAGGTGCGCAAACGAGATATTGTTGTTAGACAACAGTATACCTACGATACACAAGGAAGCGTTGATGGGACCTAACTCCGGAATTGGCTAAATGCCAATACAATCCGAGATAGTTTCCATATAAGTGATTCAAGATTAAAACCTTGATACACCTTTCGGAAGACTTAGAGTCTGACGAATATTTATGGAACTATAACTGATATGAATAAAAATGTTTTATCCATAAAGCTCGACTTGTTGCAATATACAAGTTCAAGGAGTTGACTACGATGAGGTTGCTTCATCGTAGCGATGCTTAAATTCGGTTCGGGTTGAACTAGAAATTAATACATATTTCATATCATGAGATATAAAACAATGGATGACAAAAGGATTTCCATCTGATGGAAATGAAACCAAGGACCTGCATGTGTTACAGTCGAAGGTATTTTGTCAATCCAGAGGATGCTAGAAAGGGTGCAAACTTCAGAGTTCCAGCAATGGACAGAAGAGAGCAAAGTGGAGTTGGAATCTTTGTGTTTTGATGAAATGGTCAAAGGAGTTTTGACTTCATCAATGGATAACGAAGATGCTTGTAATTCAAGAAAGTAAGTGGGAGCCTAATAACATTTCTAAAAACCTTGTGTGCTTGACACATTGTTAATTGGAAATAAAATTCTTGACACGAATTAGGACTTCATTTGAAAATAGTTTTTCGATGAAGTGCTTGGGCTAAATAGCCTTAATATTAGGCATGATGATCTATGAAGATAGATTTACCTAATGGGGCTAAGCAATAAATACATATTGACAAGATGCTAAAACTTTTTAGCATTTAAAACGCCAAGGAGTGATTCTTGCCGAAGTCACATGGAAAGAGTTTTTGCAAGACTCGGTGTCCCAAAAACACTGATGAGCAAAATACATGATGGGGATTCCACACACTCTTGTGTTTGGATTAATCATGTATTCCATGGTATGTATAACAACCAGATATGTCCAATACTCCCAAAGTTGTTGAGAGTATAGATACCAAAGTGATCAAAAGTATTGATCAAGGGACAACAGTGAAAAAGGGTCATTGAGTACTATAGTAGCACTGATGACAAGTTTTCTCGCAAGTAGAGATCATGAAGAGTTCGTTGTAAAAGGTTACATCGATACAGTCTTCATCATTTCTCCATGCGATTTTCGATTTAAATTGACGGTTTTGTGTAACACACAATATGGTGGCACAGTTAGTTGGAATTTGTTCAAACAAGTTACTGTGGCGAATTCTATAACAGAGGCAAAGTATGTTGCCGCTTTTAAAGCGACAAAGAAGATGTTGAATCATATAGTTCATTCATGAACTTAGTATGGTTCCAAGATGGCTTTTGTCAATGGGACACTACTGCAAGTAGTTGCTCCATAACTCAGTCTGAGGAATCCAGGTTCGACCTGTGATTCGCATACATATCAAGCCAAGTCCACACAAAATATGACTTTTGTGAAAGCGTGAAAACGCGAGGATATGCAATGATACACACGGAGCTGAAGTCGTCAGATCCGTTGAACATTCAGGCTATACCACAAGCGAAGCATATTTACACCGGTGTGCCACAGGTGTAAAGTGCATTAGCATTAACTAGATTATTGACTCTAGTGCAAGTGGGAGTCTGTAGGAGATATGCCCTAGAGGCAATAATAAATGTTATTGATTATCTCCCTGTTCATAATTAGGTTTATGTTCCATGCTATAACTGCTATGGTTCTCGAGTCTGCAAATAAAACGAGGCTCGGAGGAAGACTCATATGCACGTGTGGAATAATAAACGGTAATATGTATTCCTAGTCTGGCCTCTAAGACTAGCTCAAGTATTGCATGATGGTTCTGTTTTCTTGATCATGGGCATGTCTATGCCAGCAATTTTGAGGGCACAGTGTTAGAAGAACATTTGTGTTGAATCGACCCAAATTGATGTTATGCTATGAGTTACATTCGTCACATATTAATGGTTAATAACACAGAGATGGTTAATGTTTGCAAAATTCCTTAGACCATGAGAGTGTCGAGTTTCTTCATACTTGCTTCATGAACTTTGGGGTTTGTTAAACGTCATCCGTAAATGGGTGGCTATTACGGCGGCTTACGGGTTCATGGAAAAGTGTGTCAAGTAACTTGATAGCTCGAGATTGGGATTTGCTCCTCCGACGATGGAGAGATATCTCTGGGCCCTCTCGGTGTTACGGTATCCATCATCGTCTGGCCAGACACGTTGTGATTTGATCACAGGGATGCCGGAACACGGTAACGAGAAAAGAGAACAATACCGGTAACGAGGTAACTGGCATAGTGGACAAGTTGTTGATCCACGGAAATGCCTACATGTCTAACCTCGGGTATTTGTAACATATCGTGAAGCAACAGGAATAGCACACGGCAACTGGAGGTTCACTCGAATATTCATTCGTGTGGGTATAGGGGTCAATATGGGTGTCCACGGCTCCGATGTTGATCATTGATCGGAAGGTGTTCCGTGTCATGTCTATACTTCACCGAACCTATAGGGTCACACACTTAAGGGTCATCTATCTGCTGAATACTAGACAGGGAGTCTGAGAGAAAATCACCGAAAAGTTTCGGAGACAACGGAAGAGTTCCGGAGAGAGAACACTGAAAAAGTTTCGGTAAAACCAAAAAGTTGTTTCGGATAAAACCATTGATCCAAAAAGGTTTCGGCAAGCACCGGGAATGTTTTGGAGGTTGCCAGATTGGTCTGGTAATTTCTGGAATTTTTCTGGAGAAAAAACCGAAAAAAAAGTTTCGGAGCTGCCGGAGTTGTTTACCGGGTAAACAAAGATGGTTTTAAATTAAACCACCATACTGGAAATGTTCCAGAGCGCGTCCAGATAATTTTAGAGGGTGCCGGAAATGTTCTGGGACCTTCTGGAATTTTTCAGAAATAATAGTCGCGGAAAACATCTTGTCCCAGCGTGAGGGGACAAGATCCCACGGATCGTGGGGGCTGTTTTTGGGCTGTTTTTGGGGGGGGGCCCTTTGGGAGCAGCCCCCTTGTGGCTGGACAAAATGTTGGGGGGGGGCCCCCATGGTGGGGGGCAGCCCCCACAAATGGTGGAGAGTGTTGGGAGGAAGGTGGGGCCCCATGGGGGAACACCATGGACACGGGAACATGTTTTTCTCCTTGTTTTGTGGGAACATGTTTTCCCCATGTTTAGTGGGCTGAATTTTCAGCCCCCTCCACCCCTTCCACCACTATATAAGGAGGAGGAGAGGTGCTCTCCAACTCCACTCCAACTCTCTCACACAAGCCATGCATGATCTGGCATTCTCTCTCCCTCCCACGAAATAGTTTCGTAGTGCCGAAAGGCTGTCTGGGTTCCGGTGGGAACTAGTTCTGGACGGCGAAGCCCTGCCGGATAGATGGCACCGTATGTGTGCAACCCCGTAGAGAGGTCGTAGTTTCGTCCTTTTGCCCGAGGGGCTGTTCGTGAGTCCTCCCGAAGGGCTGTCCACGACACCGTCCGGGGGACTGTCCGACCGCCTCCCGGAGGGCTGTCCGAGTGGCGGATGAGGGAGTACATCCTCGCGGTTGGGAGGTTGTAAATCCTAGCTGCGGGGATCTGCACCGACGATCGTCATCGACTCAACTTCCGCTGCGCTACGAGTCGGTAACGAAAATGATCAAACCTTGTATGCAGTCTCCATAGTGGTCCTGGGATGGTGCGTAGGTCGGAAATTTTTTGTTTTCTACTGCGTTACCCAACACCTAATCCTTCACGGGATGCGTCACAATAAATCACAAAGTCTTTGCGAGAATCTGGAGGAGCAAGTACTGGGGCAGAGGTCAGCTTGTCTTTGAGTGTTTGAAAGCTTTCCTGACATTTTTCTGTCCATTCAAATTTAACGCCCTTGTGAAGCAGATCAGTCAGGGGCTTAGCAATCTTAGAAAAATTCTCAACAAACCGACGGCAATAGCTTGCAAGGCCGAGAAAACTTCTCACTTGCTTGACGTTCTTCGGAGGAGTCCAGTCAAGAATAGCCTGAACTCGTTCTGGGTTAACAGCAATTCCATCCTTGGAAATCACATGACCAAGGTAAGTCACTTCAGAAAGCCAGAATTCACATTTGGAATACTTGGCATACAACTGGTGTTCTCGGAGCCTTTCCAGTACAAGACGGAGGTGTTCAGCATGTTCTTCTTTATTCTTCGAATAGACTAGAATATCATCCAGATACACCACGACGAACTTGTCGAGGTAATCCATGAAGATATAATTCATCAGACGGGAGAATGTGGCTGGAGCATTTGTTAAGCCAAATGACATGACAGTGTACTCGTAAGAGCCATAGCGAGTAACAAATGCAGTCTTCGGAATATCCTCTTCGCTAACACGGATCTGATGGTATCCCAATCTCAAATCAAGCTTAGAGAATACTGAGGAACCGACAAGTTGATCATACAAATCATTGATCCGAGGAAGCGGATATTTGTTCTGGATTGTGGCTTGGTTAATGGGTCGATAATCCTGAACCAGTCGGTTAGTTCCATCTTTCTTCTTGACGAAGAGTGAAGGCGCTCCCCAAGCAGAGGAACTGGGGCGGATGAAACCTTTCTTAAGTGACATGTCGATTTCTTCCTTAAGCTCGAGAAGATGATGCGGAGGCATCTTATAAGGACGCTTCGCAATAGGTGTTGTGCCAGGCTTCAAGTCGATGACAAACTCGACAGCTCTAGCAGGCGGTATTCCTGGATGTTCTTCTGGAAAGACATCTTGAAAATCACGAACAACTGGAACGTTCTCGATGCCTTCAAGAGGTGAAGCATTCAATGCATTCAGAACATATATCTGGCTCTCAGCATCCTGAGCTATTCGGGCTGAGTATCTGACCGTCTGGCCGGAAGGGTGGGTGAGCTGGACTGATTCAGTGGCACAGTCAATCAAAGCTTTATGAGGCTTAACCCAGTCCATACCCAGAATAATGTCTATGTTGGAGGTCTTGAGAGCAATGAGGGAAACGGGGAACATCAATCCTCCAATCACAATGTGGTTACCGTGGCTTACCATGGTAGTTTGCCAATTAGCCCCAGGTGACTGGATTACTAATGGGGTGGACATCTCCTCGAAAGGTATATCATGGCTTCGCGCAAAACTTTCGGACATGAAGGAGTGCGATGCTCCAGAATCAAAGAGGACTAAAGCTGGGATTGAATTCACTAGAAGGGTGCCCATCACAATTTTGGGGTCCTGTCGAGCTTCTTCCATGTTAACTTGGTTGACATGGACCCAAACTATAGCAGACGGCCTGGCATTACAGTTTCTGAGACGACGGTTCCGACAGCTCTTCTTGCAACCAACGGGAGGACGTGGTGCATCCTGATGAAAAGCCATAGCATCAGGCGGTCCGTCATGAACCGATAGCTATCTCGGCGGTGAAGGCAAACGAGGTGCAACATATGACGGCCTTGGTGTTGGAGCAGTCCGATGATGAACATTGTGTGGAATCCAGACTCGACACTTCTGAATAGGCTGACCCGAGGATGAGCCAGCTCCATGAGTGCGCTTGAGCGACTCCTGGTACTCAGTCAGAGCTGTTTCAACTTGGAAAGATTTGCTGACAAGCGTTGCGAAGTCTGTGCAATCATGGACTGCAAGTGCGCGTTTTATGTCAGTACGGAGTCCTTCACGGAATTTATCCTGCTTGCGGGCGTCAGTGCAGACGTCATCTTCGGCATAGCGGGACAATTCGAGAAATTTCCTCTGATATTCATCCACAGTCATTGTGCCCTGAGAGAGTTTGCGGAACTCCTGTTTCTTCTGGTCCGTCAGACCTTGAGGAATGTACCGTGCACGAAAAGCTGACTGAAATTCCTGCCAAGTGGTTACTGTTTCAGCAGGCAACATACCCTTGTGGCTTTCCCACCATTGAGCAGCTGGACCTTTTAAATGGAATGTCGCAAAAGTGACGTAACTGTCAGGGGCAACATTAGCTGACTCCATCTCAAACAGGATGTCACGAAGCCAATCATCAGCATCCATAGGGTTGGTGGAGTTGCGAAAAACGGACGGGTTGAGGCGCACAAATTCTGGCAGCGAGATCGGTCCAGGCTCCTGACGAGCCTCGTTGCGTTCCAAACATCTTACCAGACTCTCGTTGAGCTGACGGTTCAATTCAAACTGCTGCATCATTGCGGCAATATAGGGTGGAGGTGGAGGATCGTCAGCCATCCTGCCAAATCAACAGGGGCAGTTTAGCAAGAAAAACTGTAGGTGTATGGAATGATTCATGAAGTAACACGCACAACAGAAGGAAGTGCAATAGATACTTCATCATATTCGCACCAGACATTCAAAGCCAAACATAGCCTCGGTTAGTATCCGTCAATACGGCAGCTGAAAGGGGAAGGCTAGACAACTAGGCGGCGCGCAGGCACGCGATATGGAAGTACACAACGAGACATAGCAAAGGCTACATCAACGTCGGAGAAAACTACTGGAGCGAGGAATCTGCAGGTGACAACACAGGGTGCCCTCGATAAGAGGATCCTGCAAGCAGAACCTGGCTCGCAATCTTGAAGGAAGGGGGGAAATTTTCAGAACACCGGGTGGATGTGATCACGAGAACCTAATGTTGGAGTTAGTAAAAAAAAATTAACCCGAATAGAAGAGAGATCAGAGTCCCAGAGTAAAGGTCGAGGAGTAAAAGATCCCAATACCACCCAGTTGGCGACGTGGGCCCGTAAGCCACACAGCCAAGTTAGTAAACGGTTTTGGACCACTAGACTCAACTTCGGCCAAGGAGTTGAAAAGGGGGTTCCTACAGTCAGTCAGCTCTGATACCAACTTGTGACGCCCCCGGCTCAATCGTGCACTAATCATACACGCAAATGCACACGATCAAGCCTAAGGACTCACGGGAAGATATCACAACACAACTCTAAAACATAAATAAAGTCATACAAGCTTTATATTACAAGCTAGGGGCCCCGAGGGCTCGAATACATAAGCTTGCGTACAAGCGTCAGCGGAAGCATCAGATATCTGAGTACAGATATTAAAAAAGAAACAGAAAGGCCTTTAGAAAGGCGGGGCAAAATAAAACACTACGATCGAAAGGCGTAGGCCTCCTGCCTGGGACCCTCCGATCCTACTCCTGGTCGTCAGTCAACTCTTAGTAGTATCCATCCTCTGGGTAGTAGTAGTAGTCGATCGACGGGGCATCTGTCTCAGGGCCTCCGTCATCTTGGTCACGTCAAACTGATATGGGGAGAAAAGGAAAACAAAGCAACCGTGAGTACTCAGAAGTACTCAGCAAGCAAGGATCTACACTACATATGCAACATTATCAAAGGAAGGCTGTATATGTGGACTGGGCTGCAGAAATGCCAGAATAGAGAGAAGGCCTAGTCCTATCGAAGACTAGCATCTTCAGAGGTCTTGCAGCATTAGAAGAGTGTAGACAGTACCATATAATGTAGCAGTATCATTAAGTCTCAACCTCACCCAGAGATCCTTTCTCGACTCCCTGCGAGAAAGCAATCCTAGAGCCATACAGTCATCAACCTCGTCCGGAGATCCCTTCTCGACTCCCTGCGAGAAGCAATCCCAGAGCCATAGTATCCAAGTATCCAGTTCTAAATTGTATCAATCAGGATACAACTCCGAGTGTCCGTTACCGTAGGACAGGCTATCGATAGAAGTTTTCTTCCCTGCAGGGGTGCACCAACTTACCCACCATGCTCGCTTAACTCCGGCCGGACTCACTTCTGGGTCCTGCCCGGCCTCGGTCAAACGACACACCGCAACCCTACCTACAACTCAGCAGAGAGGTCCCCGCCGGTCTACATCCTAAGCGTAAGGGGGTCTTGGCCATCGCCCCTCGCCCTCCGGGTCGTTGCGCACAGGGTGGATACCAGCATCGCCTCGGGTGGCCGACATGATCTGACCGTGCCGCCATGCTGAACTAGACGTCTGACAGAGCTTTCGGCTGATGCATACGATGCAGAACGCCCATACTATGCCCACGTGATGGTTAGTGCTATTAGGCCAGAGGCCTGCTCGGATCAAATATCCAAATCGTTAGTACCTTGGGCTTGCGGTAACGAGCAGAGACTCACGAAAGATGTGACCCCGTCGCCCCGTCTCGAGGACTTGCTGCAAGGGTTAAGAATGCCCGGCCGCGCCTCGTATTCATCACTCGGGCACCATACAGGCACCCGTCTTCACAACACTCGCCACTTAGGCGCACGCGGGTACCCCTCAGGGTCGACCCGCCTATCCAAGTAACAGTGTATAGTCCAAGTATCCGTGTATCCATAACATCAGAGGAATCCGAGGTATCACCTTCGTTGAATTCCCACTCGATGTATCCGTCAAGGTGAACTCGGAGGAATCACCCTCGATGGGTTCACACTTTGATGTGTTGCACGACAGCGTCGTTACCGGAAGTGGTGAAGGAGAAATCACCCTCGATGACCACGACCGAATAGCTACTCTACAGAGTTAACATCAGAAGTGCTACACGAGGTATCACCCTCGGCACTCGATATTAACGCTGCAGTGTCGTTACAATTAAGGGGGGGTGATGTGCGGTGTCGGGGCCTGGTCTTCAATCCCGTTGATCTGGTCTTCGAATAATCCAGCGGGGCGGTCGGGACTAGTGGGGTCACTGATAGGTCTCTACCCAGCCTATACTAAGCAGTTTAGGTTATGCAGGTAATTATCAACAGCAGGTTACAATAAACAGGCTATGCATCAGAATAGGTAAAGCAGTAGCAGCAGCAATTCTAATGCAAGCATGAGAAATTAGAATGGGCGATATCGGGATGATCAAAGGGGGGGCTTGCCTGGTTGCTCTGGCAAGAAGGAGGGGTCGTCGGTGACGTAGTCGATCACAGCGGCATCAGCAGCGGTCTCGGGGTCTACCGGAGAGAAGAGGGGGAAGAAACAGTAAATATAAAACAAACAATGCAGCACAATACAATACAAGACATGGCGATAAGCTGTGCCGGGTGTGTCTTAACGTATGGTTACACGATACCGAGGAAGGGGGAGCCCATCCGGGAAAGTATTCCCGGTTCCGGACCTGTGTCAGACAGATGACCGGAGGAGAACGGTTGCATGTTCGCTATGCTAGGGATGCGTGACGGACGAACGGACTGCGTATTCGGATTCGTCTCGTCGTTCTGAGCAACTTTCATGTACAAAGTTTTCCGATCTGAGCTACGAATTATTTTATATGAATTTTTAAAGATTTAATTTTTTTTTGAAATTATTATTAATTAAATTAATTCGAAATTAATTTACTGCATTAGCATGACGTCAGCAGTCAACAGTTCCGTTGACTGGGTCAACCTGACAGGTGGGCCCCACCTGTCAGTGACTGTCAGCACTAATTAACTGGTTAATTGGGTTAATTAGCCATTAGTTTAATTAAACTTAATTAGTGTTAATTAATCAGAATTAATTAGGTTAATTAATTAATTAGTTAATTAATTAATATTTACTTATTTACTTTTACATAATTCATTTTTTCATTTTTTTTTAAACTGGGGCGTGGGGCCCCCTGGTCATAGGTCCATTGGGGCCTAGCGACTCGGGCGTACGGGCGACGGGCGCCCGCCCCGGCCAACACGGGGGGGGACGGCGCCAGTAGGGTGCCGGAGCGGCGCGGCGAGGGAGCGGCGCAGCGCGGGGCGGCCGCAAGAGGGCGTGCGGGCGAGCGCGAGCAGGGGTGGCCGCGAGGCACTCGGGCCGCGGGTGAGCGCGCGCAAAGGCACGGCGAGACGAGCACGGGCCGGGCGCGGCTCCGGGGCAGTTGCGGTAGCCGCAGTAGCAGCGAAGAGGGGCCGCCCACGCGGCGACGCGACGGGACAGCGGGCGCGGAACAGGGGAGGCCTGCAGCGGTGGCCATGGGCGAAGCAGGGCATGGCCTCACGCGGACGGGGCGCGAGTGAGCGCGCATCGGCGCGGCGCGGTGTGCGGCGAGGTGCGGCCGGAGCGAGGTGACCGGACCGGGGGGGGGAAGGGGCGCGTGTGCGAGGGAGGCACAGAGGAGGAGAGGGGGTTTTCGCTCACCCCCGTTGCAGGGCAGGGGGTCGGCGAGGCTCGATGCGGGTCGTCGATGGAGAGGCGAGGCGGGGTCGAGGAGGCGATCCGGCAGGGTCCGGCGACTGCGCGAGGTGGCGGCGATGACGACGGCGTCGAGCAGGCGTCGGGCCACGAGGGAGAGGGGACGGGGCCGCGAGGGACGGCGCTTGGCGATCCGGAGACGGGGTCGGCGCCGGCGAAGCCTACGGGCGGCGACGGGCGATGGTGCTCGGGGTGAGCAGACCGGGGAAGAGGGGGAGGGGTCTGGATCGGGGGGTGTGAGGGAGGGGATTAGGGTTAGGTGGGTGGGGCAGGCCATATAGGCCAGGGGGATGGGCCGGCCTGGTGCAGTGGCCAGCTGGGCCGGTTGGCCCAGTTTGGCCAGGGGTCTTTCCCCCCCTTTTTTTATTTTCTTTTCTGTTTTGGGAAATGTTTGGACACCGTTTGACTTCTGAAAAATATGTGATCTGGTCCAAATAATACAGTGCGTTACTACCTAACACCAAAAACTAGTATGGATAAAATATGATTTTATTTGTAAGTTGGATTAATTAAACTGTATTAAAATGTGCTATTTGGTTACTGTTTTAATGTTGTTTGAGTCACTTTACTAATCCAATAATTAGGATCGCCTCTGGATTATTTGTTATTTATTGAACATTTTAGTTTCTATGTTGAACAATTTTATTTTCCACTTTCATTTAAATTTGAATTTGAGTTAGGAGTTGAAATGCAATATGGATGCAAATGATGATTAAACACTGTTGATCATGATGACTTGGCATAATCAAAAGGGTGATTATTGTAGTTAACCACTGGGGGTGTTACAATAATTGTCTAGGAACTTTGATTTTTCCGTATCTGTATCTGGTTATAAACTCATAGTGATGTACATTGGGAATGTTTGTGAAAGCTCAAATTTAACCAAATCTATGAAGTGCATGTGTACTTTGTTACAAATATGAACTCTAGGTGATGCTGGGAATGTTTGGGAAGGCTACAAACAGACCTTGTTGCTATCATGGGGCTATTTTGAATCGTTTTTATCATAGTTATATTGAGCAATTCTGATTTCAGCCCTATAATTAAAAGCCTGCCCAACTCAGGTTTTCTTTCAGGTGAAGTACACAACGAAGAAATCAACCGTAAGAGCCCGGGTAAAAAATAATATTACCTCATGACTGACTGAAGTACGGCGCGGCAAAGCGCGCGGCATCCTCTAGTAGATATAGATAGCTCAAAAAAACTCATACCCTCCCTAGTTCGTTCCAACAAGATCGTAAGTGCTGAATGAACAAGTCGATGCACCTCTTGTTGCACTCCATGCTCGCCACGACGCCTTGCAGCTTCTTGGCATTGTCTGCGAACACCCTTCCGCCCTCCTCCACAACGACGGCCCGCACAGCTCCGACAACGCCGTTCCGGGAAAACGACCCGTCCTTCTCGTCTCTCGGCACCAACACCCCGACCTTTCTCTCCTCCATGAGCCGCGCGTTGGGGCCCTGGTCACCGGCGATCGGCGGCATGATCAGGGGGTGCCCGAACTGGAGCCCCTCCACGACCGAGCCCCACCCGCAGTGCGTCAAGAATGCGCCCACCGCGCCGTGCGCCAGTATTCTCACCTGAGGAACCCACCGCGCCGCCACCAGCCCGCGCTCGCCCGTGCGCTCCACGAAGCCGTCTGGTAGTAGGATGCTGTCGCCATCAGCGGCGTCGACATATGGAGGAAGAGATAAACATAAAAATGGGGACTCTCAATTCTGGTCTAGTCTTCTCAAAATTAGGAAATTTGTTTATCCCCATATTAAAAAGAAACTTGGGGATGGTAGGAATACCAAATTTTGGGAAGATTGGTGGGTTGATGACAAACCTTTGAAAGAGGCTTACCCTTCTCTTTATTTCATTAGTAATGATTAAAACATTTCTGTCAGGGAAGCCATCGACAAAGGATGGGGTCTCTTCTCTTTCAGAAGAGCCCTTTTTGGAGACACTGAAAAACTATGGGATAGCCTAAAAAAGAGATGTGAAGAGATATTGATGTACGGAGGAAGAGATAAACCTATGTGGATGCTATCTGCTAATAGGAAATTTTCTGTAAAGTCTCTTTACCTTCATCTTATCAAAACAGATGTGGGTTCCCCACAAAAATTCTTATGGAAAACAAAAGTGCCAGCGAAAATTAAAATTTTCCTATGGCTATTGAACAAAAAAAGTATCATAACCAGAGATAAACTGTTAAAGAGAGAATGGAAAGGGGATAAGCAGTGCGTCCTCTATATCTATACTACTATTAAAAGAGCAAACATAAATTCCCTTAAAGCCACACAGCAAAGTGTACACAAGATAACCAGGACCTCCGATCAAATCGGTTAAAACATATTCTACCGTCCATATTAAGATAATAGTCTGCCACCTAAATCAATGGCTCGGATCAAATGTTCAGCCCACTAGACGCCGAGGTCCGCCGATCAGTGCTTAGCGCTCCGCGTCCCCGCCCCCATACCTCAACCCTCTCCCCCGATCCAATCTCTGTCCCGAGAAATCCCCATCGCCAGCTCGCTACCCGCCTCTCGCCGCTCCTCCTCTGCTGCCCCATGGGCGCTAGCGAACGGAGCCAACCACCTGATGCAACCGGAGCGGCGACCGGCGGAGGAAGGTAGAGATGGCGTCAGCGGCGAGCGGCGGAGGAGATGTTGCGGACGGCGGGGATCTTGATCAAGCACGAGCGGTCCGGCGCAAGGCGTCCTGGAAGGACCCCGAGGGTCAGGTCATCTCCACCACCACGAGCGCCGATGCCGCCGCGCACCTCAGCGAGCTCCGCGACCAGATCCTCAGTCGCCGCGCCTCCTCCGCCGACCTCGCCGCGCAGCATTCCACGCTCCGGAGATCGCGCCGCACCGTCTCCTCTCCCATCGAGCGCCGCCGCTCCACCTCCTATCTCTCCCTAACCCGGCCCTATGCCACATCTCTCCTTTCTCTCTCCCCGATCGGACCTGTGCCGGTGTGCGCGCATCTCCGGCCACCGCAGTTGCGCCGTGCCGTGACGGTGGCAGATGTGGTCGGGGCCCCGGTGCGGAGAACGATGCGGTTGCGACGTCCCATGTTGGTGGCCCTCGCCTGAAAGGGGGAGCGGAGTGTGGCCGAGTAGCTTGCGGATCAGGGAAGCGGGGTGTGGTGGCCGCCAACACAGGAGCGCAGGTGACAATGTTCTAACCTGTCGTGAGCACCTGCCCTTCGTTCGTGTCTTTCTGCAGAAATGGTGATCATTTAGAAATCTAAAATATGTTTTCCTGATTTATATCTGTATGCCTTATGGGATTGGCTAAATTCTTTCGTGATTCTATAGCAGGCACTTTACTTCTAGGTTTCTTTCCGGGAGCAATTAGGGGAGTACTATGCAAACAATAAAAGTTACAGAGATGGTAAAGAGAACGTGTTAACCTGCTTTGCCGACTTTTTCTCTCAAGTACCATTGCAAGCTATTGATTTTTGTAACTGCTTTTTCTGCCCTTAGTTTCCTTCATTTGCTGCATTATTTGCAAATCACATACTACCATAATAAATGAGAACTGTTAGTTTATCACATGTCCGCTGGATAACATTGGTTACCTCTGATTTATTTGAGAGTTCCCTGTAGTGTAATGCATATATGTTTCTTCAAAAAAGTCAGCATGTGGCAGTATCCAGTTACCTCTTGGAGTGGCGCTTGTGTCAGCTTCAAGAATTTGGACTGTGGCGAAAGCCCAGAAATCTTTGTAATTGAATAAACCTGGACGAAATTATAACTATAATGCTTGTAAAATGGAGAGGTTACATGATGAGGGGCATGCCTGTGTTTCACTCAGTAGTGAGATGATGCATAGGTGCTTGTCAGTTGCTTTATTTGTTCCTTATTATGTTTTACTCCGAAAACATCGACATTCATTGGGTGTTATAATTTCCTGGAGGCCTTTTACTTGTTTCAGTTGTATGATTTGCTAAAGTGGCTATGCTGGATTGCCCTAAAGATGGTACGGATAGCACATTCAGGTAATGCATATGACAAATGAAGATGCATTTTCACTTATTTGGTAAGCTAGACGCGTCAAAAGTGACCTCCTTCAAATGTGCTTGGATGATTCGTGACACACAATTAAGCTATCACAGGTCTCAAAAATAGTTAGCTATCTTTACTTCCTTAAGCATTGCCCAAGATTTTCTCTTTCATCGTACTATATTGTTTAAATTTTGTAGTTGTCATTTAGGCAACTAAGACATACTGAGCTCAAATATGTTTTCTTAATTCCTTGCCAGATCTTAGAGCTATAAAACACCCTTTATCCCAATCTTTGAAGACATACCGGTTGGATGGACAATGAATTTTATACTTCATTAGTATAAAAGACTCCCTGAGTAATACATTGCAGCCATCCATACTATCGCCACACTGTATACAATGTGGACAGTTAGCTTGATAAACTTGGATTTAGCATGCATATGTTATTGGCAGTTTTTTTAGGCTATGCTAAAATGTGTTAGTTATATTTTGTCCCGACACCATTGTATATGTTGTTGTAGAATGCGGGAGGATCACCTAGCCTCGCTGTTTCAGTTTTCGCTCGGCTATTTTGGCTATATTATTACTAACCTCATCAGTGTCATACTCCTTTTGTTTATCCAAGGCCATGCCAAAATTCCTCTTTAATTACGTCAGTTTTTAGTGCCTACATATGACTCTGATGTGTCATTTTGATAAAAGTCCCACTACAGCCAGTTCTTGTAGTTCAATTAGTAATGCAATTTTTAAATGATATGTGATATGGTGATATGCTTTTATTTATTAATTTCCTGTGTTCCTTGTCACCGGCATTTGTGCATGAATTGGTTACATGTCTGCAAAGCTAACCAAATAAGAATGAGATGAATTACAAGTCTGCAAAACTAAGCAAATATGAATGAGATGAATTTCCTCTTTGCAGAATCCATATACTATGTATTACATGCAAAAAAATGTTTACACATGACATTTTTTCCTCATCGTTATATGTGTGTTGCACGTCTACGCCCACGTCCTCGACGGGTAATAAAACCAGCGCAAGGATCAAATCCCGACCTGTTTTCTTTCTTCCGTTCCTTGTTTGTTCTTTGTCCTGAACTGAATCCCGTCTTTTTTCGCTGCAACAGCAAAATCCAGCTACCGGTGGGGATATAGAGGATGCCAAGATGGACAACGCGTTGGTATGGAGTTTGCCGAGCTCGCCAGGACATACCACGACCTGGTGACCTTCGCCATTAAGGGCATCGTCTACCTCCGGAGCCCCGTTGATCTCATGACCCTCGCTACCGCCGCCACCGCCACCGCCACTGCCACAGCCACCGCCATAGGTGAGCAAACATGCACGCCGTACCCTTCCTTGCTTATGTCTGTATACATATGAGGTTGATTGTTTGTTACAGGTTTCGGAGTGTGAGATTGCCAAATGGTGGCTGCTCTTACTAGAGCGGTGTCACCCTTCCAGGAGAGAAGAGTGATACTATTCATTGGTCAGGTTATGTTTGTTATGGATTGTTGTTTTGTGGAAAGCAATTATGGAACTCAATGTGTTTTATGTGTTTTTTCTGAATTTGCAGCAGCTAAGTTGTTGAAGCTTGATAGACACCATATGTCAGGTGCTAAGTATTCCAACATCTCCCAAAATGGGAAAAGCAAGAGGGAAATGTAGCACCCCCTAGGACATCAACTGTACTGCCAATGTAAATGCTTTCACATGAAAATGCTGACATCTCACTTACAAAAGCAAATCTCTGGTAATTTCATGACAAACCTGCGTTTACCATATTGAGCTGTTTAAGCAATAGTGGTAATCACGAGTGACCCGATACTGATATCCACCTTGCAGCCTGCTATTGTTTTCTGAATTTGCAACTGCGGACCATTGCTTTCTATCTGGATTTCGCTCAAATTGAGCAGTTTGACAGAGTGGGTGTTGGGGTAGTAGTTTTGATCAATTCAAGATATTGTGCGAAATAAACCCATTGGATTTCTCTCCAGTTTTAGGTTGTGGCATAAAATTGAAAAATAAAGTAGCCAGGGTTTAATAGTGCCCGCTAAAACAAGTAAACCTGCTGTTGTCAAAATTTCAAACCAACTAATTAAGCATGTCACAATTTCAAACCAACTAAGCATGTCAAATGGAGCAGCTTATTTAGTGGTAAAATCTTCCCTCCAAAGTCTGCTGCTGGGTAATTTTCTTCACCTAAGCTTTAGTACTCACTAAATGGTAGTCTGACCTTGACCTGTTTGTGTCATCAGAGAAGGGAATTTTTCTTCTTTTTTCCACTTTTCTCTTGTGTTCGAAAAATATATTATTTTTGGTTGTATATTATAGAAGGATAGGGCATGGAGGTTTCAGATCCACATGCAAGCGTTTATGTACCTCTGTTGATCTTTCCAAATTCCATCTTTCGACATTACCATATTTTTAAAAGAACGGTTGTTTTGTGAGTCATTTGTTTACTTATGTTGTGTTGTCACTGACCATGAGTGGATTATTATATAACACTTTGTTGGACAAAATTATTCTTGTGGTTTGTGTCTAGGTTAGGCGCCATCTTAAAGTATAAGCTGATAACATTGCCAAGCATTTTCATTTTGAAGGGCCAACAAGAAAGGATTTCTTCCCGCATCATAACAAAGAACCCAATGGGTGGATGCAAGACCCGAGTGCCTTTTTGACTAAATCCAAAAATATTATATTCATGAGAAACCCAAAGATGGCGGGGCTAGATGGAGATTGCCTGGGAAGCAAAGAGTAAATATGTCAATTCTTGAGGGGGCCAAAGACTACTTTTTTGAATTGAGCACCCCAAGAGAGGACGCGGGGGGGGGAGGCAGTGGACTCTGCTGAACTACATGTAGCTCGGTTATAACGTTTACTATTTTGATTAAAGTTATGAACATGATTTATTGAAAATTGGCAGAAGGACGTCATGAATTTGTAAGTATAGGAAATGGTACCATCTAGGTCTATTTCTCTATGGTCTTGCTTGTTAATTCAATTTTATCTTCTGTGGATTTTCAAAGCAGACATGAGTGTTATCCTTTGTGTTAAGCATGCCTTCTTTGCTGGTAAAATAACATTAGATATATCTGAATTTTAGTTGAGTAAATGAGTATGAGTACAAATAAATTCAAACACAGAGCAAAAGATTTGCCGTTTCATTGATTAAGAGTAGAAGATTGTGCGATTAATGATGAAAATCAGGCGAAAACCTAAACAAAGGCCAAGCCCACTTCAGAACACCGTAAACACAAGGGACCAACATCACTCTTGACAGTGTGCCGAATGCCACGACAAACGCCAACCACACAAACACACACTAGCTAGGGGACTCGCTCCGCCGAACAAGCCACTATTTCATCACTGCCGGAAAGAAGTCACGAGGCACTCTTCTGCGGCGATGAAGAGACAAGCATTCCACACGCCTGCAATAGTGTAACCCACATGACATGAGTTTCATGTCGTCGAAGTTGCAAAGGTCTCGGGGCCACCTCCCTGACGTCCACTGCTCCACCGCTTTTGGGGTCATCACCCCGATATGCCACTGCAGAGACGTGCGTTGCACGTGCATGCTTACTAGTGTGTGGGAAAGAGGAGAACATTAATCATCTCTTCTTCTCCTGCTCGGTTGCTAGACTCATCTGGAGTTTGGTGGGGTGTGCTTTTGATTTAAAACAGATCCCGAGGGACTTAAGCGATTGCTTTGGGAACTGGCTTAGGAAATTTAACAAAAATGACAAAAAGCTGGTGTTGACTGGCACTTCGGCATTACTTTGGGCAATCTGAAATTGTAGAAATGATATCATCTTTGGCAGAAAAAACATAAATGATCCGTTTGGGCTCATCAAAAGAATGTGTAACTGGATCACTGACTGGGCTGTTTTGCAGAGAAAAGACCCAGAGGAAAAAATGTTGATGCTGAGAGTAAGACTCATAGAACAGGTGGCAAGTGAGATATACAGGGCTTCGCAGGGATGGCGTTTTGGCGTGCGGCGGCTACAGATGTGATGGCGCGCTTCTCCGGGAAGAAGGAACTTCCCAATCTAGGCGTCCGTTCTATAATAGCTTGGTTTCCTTTTGGTAGATTTGCCGTAGATGGATCGGTGTGTGTGCTTTATCTAGCGAGATGTAGCTGCTAGAGGCGGCTGGATATTTCTTTAGATGTGTTGGCTGTGCGGCATGTAATCGGGCTACTTGTAATGGATTTCTGATGGTTTCTCTAGTGGAAATCGGAGGGGAAACCCTCTTTTGCTAAGAAAAAAATCAGCGGCGTCGACGGGCTTCCTCAGGGCCCAGAGGAAGCGCGCCCCGGAGAGCTCCAGCCCGTGGGCCAGCTCGCGGAGCAGCTCGGCGCGCAACGGCGCCTCGCTTCCCAACGCCACGTAGACCACCGACTTCGCCGGCTGCGCGTCGAGCCACCGAATGATCGCGTCGTCCTCGGCGTTCTTGCTGGCGCTGCGGGCTCCGTCGGGTGGCGGCGGAAGCAGGCCGAGCGGGACGGCCGGCTTGCCGTAGAGCCTCGTCAGGAGCGGGAACGCGTCGGGCTCAAGCTCGGGGCTGCTCCGCAGGGCGATGAGCTTGGACCTCTTCAACGTCATGAAGAAGCGGCCCATGATGGACACCCCGGAGGCGTCTTCCGCGGCGAACTCCGCCGTGGTCAGCTCAGCCTCGAACCTCGGCGCCGCGTCCATGGACCTGGAGACCGCCCGCCGCTCCTCCGCGCGGGACTCCGGCGGCGGGCCGGCCAAGGCCGCGACGCCAGCGGCGCACGGGAGAAGCATGGCGCACGGCACCTCGCGGTCCTCTGCGGCAGCGGTGACCCAGTGGTGCACGAAGTCGGCCACGACCCAGTGGGGCCTCCTGCCGTCGGCGCAGGCGGCGTCGAGGAAGGCCGCGAACGGCGCGGCGAGGCCGTCGAACGCCGCCCTGTGGAGGTGGAACTTGTCGGGCGGGACGTCGCTGGTGGACTCGGCGCCGTCCGGGAGGCCGGCGACGCGCGGGAGCGGCAGCGCGACGAGGTGGACGAGCGGCGCCAGCGCGGGACGGACCGGTGGGAGGCGGGCGAGGTTGCGCGGGGTGGAGACGAAGGACACGCGGTGGCCCCGCGCGGCCAGGCGCTCGGCGAGCTCGAGGCTGTCAGTTAACCAGCTGCTGATACACTTCCAGTTTCGTCAGTCTTAAGTGTAGGTTTTTTCAGTCTTTGTCAGTTTTGTCAGAGTGTTTCCCTTCTTCAGTTTACAAATAACATGAGCTGCGACTCGGGCGTGGTTAGTTAGCGTTTCCAGCGGCCCTGACCGGATCGTGGGATGGCACGAGGGAGATGGTCATGACCGCATCACGGGCGACGCGCGGGGAGGGTTGGGATGGCAGCGCTCACGACCCGGACGTGCCCTTGTTTTCCGTTTTCTGTTAGCTTCTGGAATCAGTGAATAAGAAGGAAGAAAGAGAGCAGAAAAGCTGCAAGGTTGAACGTGGCACAAAACATCTTCGTCTTCCTCTCGTGTGAGCTCGAGCGCTAGGTCTAACAAGTGGCATCAGAGCCGTGTTGCTAGGTCCCTGTGATGGCAGGTGATGACGGCAAGAAGAAGGCGGGGGACGCCGACGCCGACAGCGGAAAGGGCTCGCCAAAGTCCGCAGCCGGCCAAGGGCGCGAGCTGGCGGTGGCGAGGCAGTACGCTCCGGTCGTGTCGGGCCACGCCAGCGTGCCGCCATTAACCCACACGAACTACGCCGAGTGGAGCCTCCTCATGGAGGTCGGGATGCAGGCGAGAGGTATGTGGCGCGCGATCGAGGGAGCCGAAGACCTCGACGACGAGTATGGGTACCGCAACGATCGGGGGGCGATGGAGTTCATACTCCGATCGGTCCCGTCGGAAATGCTGCCCATGCTACGCAAGCACAAGACCTCCCAGCAGCTGTGGGAGGCGATCCGCGCTACTATGCGCACGGGCTCCGCGCGTGTCCGCGATGCGAAGGCCCAGACCCTGCGAGGGGAATTCGACCAGCTTCGCCACAAGCCCGGTAAGTCCATTGATGATCTGGCGATGCGCCTCACAGGGTTGTGCGCGCGTCTTGGCGGGCTCGGAGACGCGATCAGCGACAAGCGCGTGATCCAGAAGTGGCTGCGGATCGTCCCCAAGCGGTATTCGCAGCTCGCGGTCTCCATCGACAACCTGGTCAATCTGGACACAACCTCGATCGAGGAGATCATCGGCCGTTTCAAGGCGGCCGAGGAGCGGTACGAGCTGGACGCCGAAGAAGAGGGCGGCAGCAAGCTCCTGTACACTCTGGAGGAGTGGAACGCGCGTCTCGGGCGCGGTGACCAAGGCGGATCCTCCGGGGGGGGCCAACGGCGGCAAGAAGCCGCGTGGAAAGGGCCAAGGCGACCGCGGGAAGAACGCTGCCCGCTCTGGCGGCGAAAAAGGCACCCCCAAGCGCGCCGGAAACTGCCGCTACTGCGGTATTAGCGGCCATTGGGTTCGCGAATGCCTCAAGAAGATGAAGGACGAGGGCGGCGGCGAGGCACACCTCGCAGCGGCAGAGGACGAAGACCCTGCGCTCCTCATGGCACAGGTGACGCCGCTGCCCGCTAAGCCAACCCTGGACGCGCGTGGCGACGAGGTCGTGCATCTCCACGAGGAGCGCGCTGAGGTTAGCCTCAGCGCCGCCGGGGACGCCAAGGAGCCACGGTGGCACCTGGACACAGGCACATCAAACCACATGACGGGCAACTCCACCGTCTTCTCCGAGTTGGATCGCCATGTCGCCGGCACGGTGCGGTTCGGAGGCGGCTCGGTGGTTGAGATCGAGGGACGCGGGACGGTGGTCTTCATCGCGCACGGAGGGCGTCACCGCGTGCTCTCTAAGGTATACTACATACCACGCCTCCGCACCTCCATCATCTCCGTCGGACAGCTCGACGAGGTGGGGTGCACCGCTCTGGTCAGGAGCGGCATGATGGTGGTGCGCGATCGTCAGGAGAACATCATCGCCAAAGTACACAGGACAAGGAATCGCCTTTACACCGTCGAGCTTGAGATCACGCGGCCGGTGTGTTTGGCGGCCACAGCTGGTGAGGACGCTTGGCGCTGGCACGCCCGCTACGGGCACCTGAACTTCGACGCGCTCCGCAAGCTGGCCCAAAACGGCATGGTGCGCGGCATGCCCCTGGTCGAGCACGCCGACCAGGTGTGTGACAGCTGCCTCGTCGGCAAGCAGCGGCGCGCTCCGTTCCCTACAGAGGCAAACTATCGGGCTGGTGATCGCCTGGACTTGGTCCATGGTGATCTCTGCGGCCCGATCTCGCCGCCGACGCACGGAGGGAAGAGGTATTTCCTGTTGCTTGTTGATGACAAGTCACGTTACATGTGGATCGTGCTGCTGAGCAGAAAGGATGAAGCACCGGCGGCGATCAAGCGCTGGCAAGCCGGCGTCGAAGTGGAGACCTCCGTCAAGCTGCGCGCGCTGCGAACCGACAGGGGCGGCGAGTTCACCTCAACCGAGTTTGGGGAGTACTGCGCCGACCGTGGTGTGCGCCGGCAGCTCATGGCCCCGTACTCGCCCCAGCAAAACGGCGTCGTAGAGCGCCGGAACCAGACCGTCGTCGGAACGGCGCGGTGTCTCCTGAAGTCGAAGGGAGTGCCGAACGAGTTCTGGGGGGAGGCGGTGACCACTGCTGTTCATCTGCTGAACTGCGCACCAACAAAAGCGGTGCGCGGCATGACGCCGTACGAAGCATGGCACGGCGAGAAGCCGGCGGTGAGCTACTTCCGCACATTCGGGTGCGTCGCCCACGCCAAGGTGACTCGCCCAGGGCTCAAGAAGCTGGACGATCGCAGCCTGCGCACTGTCTTCATCGGGTACGAGCACGGGCAATCCAAGGCGTGGCGCATCTACGATCCCGTGGGCAAACGGGTGCACGTCACGCGAGACGCCGTCTTCGACGAGGTGGCGAGCTGGAACTGGGAGACGGCGGCCCCGGGGGAGGGCACCTTCGTCATCGAGTTCACGCCCACGGTGCCCCTGCTGGCGCAGCTGGAGCAGACCAGTGTGACATCTGCATCCGCGGCGTGTCCATCCACACCAGCGCGCGAGCACACTCCATATGGTGGTGCGTCACCACCATCCGCGGCGCGGGAAGACACGCCGGCGCGCGGGGACACCTCTGCACTGGGCGTCTACAAGGGAAAGGGCGCGGGGGACGGCTACGTCTCGCCGCCTCCTGGAGCCACTCCAGACGCAGCACTAGGCACCCGCGAAGCGCCACGCTGCTACCGCACGCTCGACACCGTCCTTGAGGAAGCTGAGCCGGTGACACTGGATCCAGCCGAGCTGCTCCTTGTGGTTGGGGAGGACCAAACACTTTTGAGGAGGCGGAGCCGCACGCAGTGTGGCGGGCGGCCATGCTGGATGAGCTGCAATCCATCGACGATAACAAGACGTGGACACTCACCACGCTCTCTCCCGGCAAGCAGGCGATCGGGGTGAAGTGGGTGTTCAAACTCAAGAAGAACTCCGCCGGCGAGGTCGTCAAGCACAAAGCGAGGCTCGTCGCGAAGGGATATGCGCAGCGGCCGGGCGTGGACTATGACGAGGTGTTCGCTCCGGTCGCGCGGCTCGAGTCCATGCGGTTGCTGCTCGCAATCGCCGCGCAGGCGGGTTGGGAGGTACACCACCTCGATGTCAAGTCCGCTTTCCTGAATGGAGATCTGCAGGAAGAAGTGTACGTCGTGCAGCCGCCGGGGTTTGAGCGCGCCGGCGAGGAAGAGAAAGTTCTCCGCCTGTCCAAAGCTCTGTACGGGCTCTGTCAGGCGCCGTGTGCTTGGAACATCAAGCTGGACGACACGCTGGTGTCGCTCGGTTTTCAGAAGAGCCCATGTGAGCACGCCGTGTACATGCGGTGTAACGGCGACGAGCGGCTGCTGCTGGGCGTCTACGTCGACGATCTCGTCGTCACCGGATCGAGCCTGGAGGCCATTGTTCAGTTCAAGCAACAGATGAAGTATGTCTTCTCCATGAGTGACCTCGGTTTGCTGAGCTACTATCTCGGCATCGAGGTGCACCAGGGAGACGACGCGATCACCCTCAAGCAGGCAAGCTACGCGGCCAAGATCGTGGACAAGGCCGGGCTGACGGGCTGCAACCCTGTACACATCCCGATGGAGCCACGCCTGAAGCTGAGCAAGGAAAGCACGAGCCCGCCGGCGGATAGAAAGCTCTACCGCAGCATCGTGGGCAGTCTTCGCTATCTGGTGCACTCGCGACCGGACATCTCATACGCGGTCGGCTTCGTCAGCAAGTTCATGGAGGCGCCCACGACAGAACATTGGGCGGCGGTGAAGCAGCTGCTGAGGTACATTGCAGGCACTCTGAACTACGGGTGCAGATACAAGAAGGGAGAAGTGGAGCTGCAGTTGGTTGGTTACAGTGACGCGGACTTTGCCGGAGATGTTGATGACAGGAAGAGCACCTCCGAGACGGTGTTTGTCTTCAGGGGGAGTGCGATCAGCTGGCAGTCCCATAAGCAGAAGGTGATCGCTCTCTCATCTTGTGAAGCCGAGTACATGGCGGCGACCACAGCAGCGTGCACGGGCGTCTGGCTCCGGCGGATGCTTGGTGATCTACTTGGAGATCCGTGAAGTGCAACTCCACTGCTCATCGACAACAAATCTGCAATCCAACTCTGTAAGAACCCTGTCTTTCACGACAGAACCAAGCACATCGAGACACGTTTTCACTTCATCCGCGAATGTGTGCAAGATGGGAGGATCGTCGTCGACTACGTCCACACCGGCGAGCAACTGGCCGACATCATGACCAAGGCACTGCCTCGAGTGAAGTTCCAGGAGCTGCGGGAGAAGCTGGGCATGATCAACATCAGCAACTGATTAAGGGGGAGAGTGTCAGTTAACCAGCTGCTGATACACTTTCAGTTTCGTCAGTCTTAAGTGTAGGTTTTTTCAGTCTCTGTCAGTTTCGTCAGAGTGTTTCCCTTCTTCAGTTTACAAATAACCTGAGCTGCGACTCGGGCGTAGTTAGTTAGCGTTTCCAGCGGCCCTGACCGGATCGTGGGATGGCACGAGGGAGATGGTCATGACCACATCACGGGCGACGCGCGGGGAGCGTTGGGATGGCAGCACTCACGACCCGGACGTGCCCTTGTTTTCCGTTTTCTGTTAGCTTCTGTAATCAGTGAATAAGAAGGAAGAAAGAGAGCAGAAAAGCTGCAAGGTTGAACGCGGCACAAAACATCTTCGTCTTCCTCTCGTGTGAGCTCGAGCGCTAGGTCTAACAGAGGCATGGGAGCAGGTGGCCCATGGCGAGCCACGGGAAGATGACGACGTGCAGAGGCGAGGACTCGGACTCGGAGGCGTCCATGGCCAACGACGGGAGAGGTCTACAGCCGGAAGTAACAAGGAATTGGGGGCGGGAAGCAACGGTGCACCTTTATTGCCCTGAAGGCGCAGAAAACAATGGGACGTCGATGCTGATCGATGGAGCATTAGGCTGGTCGTAACGGTAGTATCATAGCTAGTATCATGCATGCCAACTAGGCAATTTTGATGAGGTGTCATAGAATTAAATGAAGAAAGAGAAGGTTGGGCATCATATCATGATACCGTATCATAATAAATGCTATACTAGTATGTGTCATGCATGGCAATAAATAAAGTACTACATGATACTAATATATGATAATATGCATTAAAAATGTAGTATCACACATTAGTATCATATGTATGATATTAGTATATGATATTCCCCGTTACAACCAGCCTTAGTCGATGTTCCGACGGCAGCAATGCGAATTGACAGTTTGAAAGTTACCCAATCTTTTCTCTCGGATCCTTCAACTCCAGCTCCATACCAACTGTTACATTTAAATCGCATAGGGGACAATGACACACAATCGCATAGGGAGTACAGTACAAGAGAGGCAAGTTGCACTCCTACAACGGGAAAAAATTCCAATCTATTCGCGTGGTGGGTTGTGCTGCTATCGCCATGGACGACGGCTCCTCCGACTCCTCGCCGCTGCACGTGGTGATCTGCCCGTGGCTCGCCTTCGGCCACCTGCTGCCGTGCCTCGACATCGCCGAGCGCCTGGCGTCGCGGGGCCACCGCGTGTCCTTCGTCTCCACGCCGCGCAACATCGCACGCCTCCCGCCGGTCCGGCCCGCCGTGGTGCCGCTCGTCGACTTCGTGGCGCTGCCGCTCCCGCGCGTGGACGGCCTCCCGGAGGGCGCCGAGTCGACCAACGACGTCCCGCACGACCAGTTCGAGCTCCTCCGGAAGGCCTTCGACGGCCTCGCCGCGCCCTTCTCCGAGTTCCTGCGCGCCGCGTGCGCCGAGGGGGCTGGCAGGAGGCCGGACTGGCTCATCGTCGACAGCTTCCACCACTGGGCCGCCGCGGCCGCCATCGAAAATAAGGTTCGAAGAAGTTTGCTTCAATTCCATATGCAACTCGATCGATCCATGCCGACGATATCATATCACAACTATATCAACGTGTATTGGTTCATTTTGACTGTGTTTTCTTTAATGAAATCGGAGAGAAACCCCCTCTTTTGATCAAAAAAATTATATCAACGTGTATTATTGTGATTTGCTATATATAGGTTCCATGTGTGATGCTTCTACTGGGAGCCGCAACCGTGATCGCCACCTGGGCCAGAGGGGTGTCCGAGCACGCCGCGACCGCCGTCGGAAAAGAGCGATCAGCAGCAGAAGCGCCGAGCTTTGAGACGGAGAGGAGAAGACTGATGATCACCCAGAACGCATCGGGGATGACGGTCGCCGAGCGCTACTTCCTAACGCTCATGAGGAGCAATCTCGTGGCCATCCGGAGCTGCGCCGAGTGGGAGCCCGAGAGCGTCGCCGCCCTCACCACGCTCGCGGGCAAGCCGGTCGTCCCTCTCGGCCTCCTCCCACCGTCGCCCGAGGGAGGCCGCGGCGTCAGCAAGGAGGACGCCGTCGTGCGCTGGCTCGACGCGCGCCCGACCGAGTCGGTGGTCTACGTCGCGCTCGGGAGCGAGGTGCCGCTGCGCGCGGAGCAGGTGCACGAGCTGGCCCTCGGGCTGGAGCTCTCTGGAGCAAGCTTCCTTTGGGCTCTGCGCAAGCCGAGCGGCGTGCCGGACGCGGCCGTCCTTCCTCCATGGTTCGAGGAGCGCACGCGCGGCCGTGGGCTCGTGGTCACCGGGTGGGTTCCTCAGATCAGCGTGCTGGCGCACGGCGCCGTGGGCGCGTTCCTGACGCACTGCGGATGGAACTCGACCATAGAAGGGCTCCTGTTCGGGCGCCCGCTGATCATGCTGCCCATCTCGAGCGACCAGGGGCCGAATGCGCGGCTGATGGAGGGGAGGAAGGTCGGAATGCAGGTGCCGAGAAACGAAAGCGACGGGTCGTTCAGCCGGGAGGACGTCGCGGCGACCGTGCGGGCCGTCACCGTGGAGGAAGACGGCAGGAGGGTCTTCACGGCCAACGCCAAGAAGATGCAAGGGATCATGGCCGACGGCGAATGCCATGAGAGGTGTATCGACGGGTTTATTCAGCAGCTCAGATCCTACAAGACATGAAAGCATTTTTAGTTAGTTTTTTCCCCATGATACACGTGACCTTTATTTGTGTGAAATTTGGTCTAGTGGTAACTTTTTAGTTGACTGCTTCATGCCAGATCATGGACAACCTAATGTCTTTTCTTTTTTTTCGAGTGATGGACAACCTAAGGTTACTATATCGTAATAAGCAGCCGTTTTTTCTAAAGTGGATTTTTGGAACATGGTGCATTGGAGCATGTTTTTTTACCATCCAAAACAAGTGCTTAAAAGTTTTGATTTTTTACATAAATACACATGCATGTGGTCTAAGTACCTTTGAAATTTCGGTCAATAATATGTTGTATTGTACGCTGCACACAAAAGAAAATATTTCGGCCCAAAAGCAATTAAAAACAAGCCCCGATTTGCATGTTTTTGTCTTTTTTCAATCTCTCACATGCAAGCACTTATATTGGTGAAATTTTGGCCCTTATACTGCACTTCCATACGTGCATGTAAACAAAAATTAGAATTTTTCAAGCCATAAAAATCCCATTTTTTGAGCTTCCCAAAAAAGTGCTCCAGTACCCCCGTGCTCATATGTCACTTTTTGCCGGTTTTTCCCTCTACTAGTCAGCTGCTAAAACATATAACCATAGATAGGATCACTTTCCTTAAAAGAAAGATACAGGACAACCTTTTTGAAATTTGAAATTTCACACGAAGTATATAGTACCTAATTCTTGTCTCATACATAATCTGAAATAGTGTTCTTCATGAATCAATATTCCCCTTGAATCTAATATCACACCTATTTTATGTACATTGCATCAACCAAATATCCACATTATGTACCATGAATAAATAAGTGTAAGAAAAATCACGGAAGAAAGAATAGGGCGCAATAATAATTTACCATGGCTTCTCCAAATGGGAAAAATGCAACAGGAAAGAAAAAAAAATGATGCTAGACTCCCCAGTGCCCATGGCGCCCCTTTCATCACCCTCTAAACATATTGCTGAGCCTCAAAACCTTCAACAACATATTCTCACCACTTGATCAAAATGACAATCCTCTCATGTGCTTCTAGGCTGACCTTCACGCAAACTTATAGCCTGAATGTGGAGCATATTGCTAGAATTTTTAGTTCCTCATCTTTTTCCTCCATATCATTGATTGCTGGATCAAACTTTTATTCTTTTGTTAGATTCAGGTATCATCAACTTGTTTCCTTCTATAAATCCTAACACAATCCTTTACCTTTATAGATCGGAAGGCCCAAGAACGGTTTCACCTCCACACTGTAGTGCAAGGGAACCCTAAATTGTCACCAACAACACCAAGGGAGGGTAGGAGCGCTAAGGGATCCCCTTAATCGCCTCGAATGCCCAGGTTCTTGCTCGGGAGATGAAAACAACCAAAAAAAGAAACAAACCTGGAGCTAAACTCTGTCTTCAAACTCCTTGCGTGCACCCTGCTCGATCCTACATAAATTGAGACGTCTCCTGAATCAGTGTTGGTCTTGCTCAATGCTATCGGGCTCACATGGCCCGATTCTCGACAGTTTTGGGTTGATCCAATATCCGAACTTTTGATTCTAGAGTTGGCCTCAAAGCATGGAAGGGTCTAGATCATTCATTGTAAACATGATGTGGATAAGGTCAAGGTGGTCCTTGCTTTTGCCTAGTGTGGGCTCTTACATGTGTGTACCCGATGTTCTCTTTATCTAATATATAAGCCAGATAAAAGAACAAGGGCGGAGACCAGGGGGGGGGGGGCGAGCAGGGGCTAGACCCCTGCCAATCGCTCGCCCCCCTCAACGGTTTGTAGCAGGCTATGTACTGTACATCGCTAATGGCCGTAACTAATTGCATCATTAGCCCATATAAAAATTATTCATTGACCCAGCCACACCGAATTTAGAAGACCAAAGCCCAATAGCCCATACATATGTCGGCGTACTGTTGTGGCTCGCTATTGTTTTGCCTCTGCACATTGTGATCGATCTGATAGATTGATCTATACGCGTACTCTCCTGGACAACCTAGGGCGTTTGCCGCTATCGCCGGCCGCCGCTCGTGCCATCCGTCGCCGTGGCCCGTGGGTGTCGGCGTTCGGCGTTTAACATTGCCGCGGCGGCCATCCACTGGTCGGCACGATGACAACTCCGTCCACCAGTCTACACTATGGTCCGCTGTTCGCATACGACCAGATGCAGTCGGATCAGATCATAAGAATACAGCTAGAGGCCGGTAACTATTAATTATTACTCGTATCTTCTTTCCATTTTTTGATCCATGGCATTGCATTTGTCTTGTCAATTAGCATTGCATTTGTCTTGTCAATTAGCATTGCATTTGCGCATTTTTGGATCCATGGCATGAGTTATTTGACGTGTCACAGTGGTGGTTTTATTTATTTATTCTGTAGTCTTTTCTAGTTAACAACGGGCTCAATTACCATCAACTTGCCCATTATCTAGCTGGGTGTTTGCAACCATCTAGAACTAAAATCTTCTCTTCACTTATCGATTTGACGGGTGGATAATTCCAAACAAGAAGAACTACTTACATACTCAATGGTTTATACATTTCTATGGTTGGTCATAAGTCTTCCAGTGTCAGCCACAACAACTGAACAAACTATTTTGTCTATGAAACTAGTCAAGACACGTTTTTGAAACAAAACGAATATGGTTTTCTTCGACATTGCATGATTGTCTATATTGGTAAGGAAATAGCAATTCACATTATCAACTTGTTCAACGCTGGTGGTCGTCATAGAGCTCAATTTAAGTTAACAGAAATGTAACATTCTTTTGTAGTTTCAAACAAATGTTTATATGATTTCTCACCAAAGCCACCGTGAGACCTAATATATTGTGATGTTCCATGGCTTTTACGAACATTAGCTTTTCGCCCCCCTCATGCCTAAATCGTGGCTCCGCCCCTGTAAAAGAACACTCCTTTCTTACTACACTAGGTTCCGTAGTGTATTGCCACATCTTTCTCATCCATGCAGATGTAACCCTGTTTGGGTCAACAAAGATTTGGGTCATTCGTGAAGAAAATAAAAACAAACTGTACATCTCAGATAATTTACACTCAAAGTTTCGAATAGTTGGTTGCATCGTTTGGAGGGGCATCATCCTACACTGTGCGTGTTTCGCTAGAAATGGATTTTGTCGCTAATGGCGAGCTATAGAGTGATTTAGCACTAATTTAGCTTTGCTTTGTTATGGTTAAGATGCTTCAATGCTATGCCTTTGTTCATAGCTGGATGCTTTGCTGCTATGTTTGGCTAGATGCCAGGCTTTGCTTTGTTGTGACTGTATGTCAAGTGTCTATATGATATTGATGCTTGATTGTATCTTTATTTTTCTTTATTTTGCATGATTAAGAAAAAGCTAAAAAGTTGTTGCTTTGACATAACTTTTCGTACCATTTGACGGAGCCGCCTCACAACAATAATTGACATATAGGACGCGGACGTTTGATCTATGGGTGTATATACACCCTATATGAAAAAATGGTAATTAAATAAAAAGTAAAAAAAATTGAACTCTCTTTCAAAATAAACTTGACCTTTCATTGTACTTGTAAAAAAATCACGGAAAGAAAACCCCCCGTTGACTTCAAGGCAAAATAAAAATTTAGGCCAAAATACTCTGAAGAGTGTCTTGTGTATTCGCGAAAATTTATATACTAGTGCGAAAGAAAGTCAAGTTTATTCGAAATAACTTCAAAACTTTTTTGAATTTTTTAATTATTACAATATGTAATGCGATAGAACTTTGGTTGCACTTGCACCTAGGACACGTTTGGTAGGTCGCATAGAGCCCAGCCAGACCCGAGCGGGATAAAAATGGCACGTTTGGTTGCGTGCAAGGAGGCCTGGCTCGCATCGGCACGAAACTTAAAGCACCCCAGAGCCTGGCTCGCTGGGAACGCTCGAATCGGCCGTTTCCAATGAGTCAGGCTGAGTCGGGCGCAAAAGTAAGACGCGGCGTAGGGCGCGGTGCAGGGGGGTTCGGTCGGAGATGGCGGGAGGGGGAAATCGACGGAGGCGAGATGGCGCGAAATATATCCTCACCACCCCATTTACTCGCTCACCCCTAGCTGTAGGACAAGCACTCCTCTGTTATTGGCACCGGCGGCGGCGGGGACTTAGATCTCCGGCAGCGACGGCGTTGGTGGCGGCAACAACACTCCCCTGCAGCGGCAACAACATTCCCCGGCAACTTCCCCGGCAGCGGCAGCTGCTTCTCCCCTTCTTATTCGACTCCGTCCGGCCATCCTCGTCTCCGCCATGTCTGCCCCGATCCCGAAGCTGGTAAGCTACCCCTCCCCCTCCTCTATTATGTGTTAGGTCGTTCGATAGGACTGTAACACCCCCAGTGGTTAGCCACAGTAATCCCATTTTGATAATGCCAAGTCAGCATGATTATCAGTGCATGATCATCATTAACATCATATTGCATTTCAACTCCTAACCTCAAATTCAAATTTAAATGAAAGTGGAAAATAAAAGTTGTCCAACATAGAAACTAAATTGTTCATTAAATAGCAAATAAATCAGAGGCAATTAAAAATTGAAACCAACATCGTTGGAGTTGGATAAGTGACTCAGTCATCCTCAAACAGTGGCTGAAAATAATATTTAGTAACCTTTTAATTTATTTAAAACAAATAAGAAATGATGTTTTGCCCAAACTAATTTTAGGTGTTAGGGAATAAAGCACTGGTATTTATGGACTAGGTCTCCCTTTTTACAAAAGTCATTTGTGTGCCAAACAATTAGCCAAGACAGAAAAGAAAAAGAAACAGAAAAAGGAAAAGGGGAAAAGGCCTAAAGAACTACTGTGCACTAAGCCTACTGCTACAGCCGCGGCCCAGCCCACCCCGCGCCGTCTCCCTCCTCCCGCACTGCTCACGCGTGCCCGCTGTCGAACACACAGCACGCACGCACCCCGGCCCCCCCTCTCTCCCGCTCGACAGCGTGCGCTCTCGCTCGCCGTGGATAAAGGGCAGCGCCCAGCGCTTCCCCGGCCCCCCTGGCCACTCCCCACCTCTTTCCCTCTCTGCTTCCCCCTCACCCGAGCGCCCCCGTCGCCGTCGATCGCCGTAGCCGTGGCCACCGTCTTCCGTTCGTCGCCCCGGCAAGTCCAACAGCTCCGCCGTGGTCCTCTGCTTCCCCTACACCGCTGGATCGAGCCCCGGAGCCCCTCGCATCGCCGCATTCTTCTTCTTCTCCGGCTCGGCCACCGCATTGTCCTCGCCGTTGATCTACGACGCCGGTCCTCCCCGAGCCCTCTGCCCAGACCCCACGCCCCCCGGTGAGCCTCTGCGCCGGATGCGCCCTCCCCTGCCTCCTCTGATCGCCTGTAGCGCCCGTTCCACGCTCACCCGAACGCGTCGCCGCCTGGCCTCGTCGCCGGCGTGGCCACGGCGACCCTTGGGTCCCGTACGAGCCACTATCGCGCTCACCGCGCCCCGTAGACCCCGCCTAGCCCTTCGCTTCGCTCGCTGTCATGCTGCAACGCCGTTTGCCACCGCACCCGAACGCCGCCGTCCGCCTCCGTCATTGCCGGCGCCGTTTCCGGCGACCCTCGACTCAGCCACCGCCACCATCGCACGCGGCGTGGTCCGGCCGTTCGAACAGGCCAAGCCACGGCCCCGGAGACGCCCTGAGGGCGAAACCCGAGCTCGCCGGAGCTCGCCACCGCGTCTGGGCACTCCGGCGCGACTCCGGCGGCCGGTCCGACGTGGCGCCGCGGGCCCCACGGCCCAGCCACTGACTCTGGGCCCCACTGGGTCCCGTTGACTTAGTCCACGCTGACTGGGCAGGCCCAGTCTATGACAGATGGGACCCACTGGTCCTGACGTCATGCTGACGTCAGCAAACACTGTTTCGGATAATGTTGATTTAATAAAATAAATAAATTCCAGAAATTAATAAAACTTTAGAAAATCATATCTTTTAATCCGTAACTCCGATCGAAAAACTTTGTACATGAAAGTTGCTCAGAACGACGAGACGAATTCGGGCACGCGGTCCGTTCGTCCGTCACGCGTCCCTAACTATCCGAATTTGCAACCGTTCCCCTCTTATCCTCTGTCCGATAATTCCAAAGACCCGGGAAATATCGTCAGATATTCTCCCGCTCCGTCTGATACTTGCAGTACTGCGTTAGACTACCCCTAGCACCGTGTATCGTATTTGTCATGCTCATGTTTGCTCTATATTTATACTGTTTCCTCCCCCTCTTCTCTCTCGATAGAGCCGGTACCGACGCAGCTCCGGAGTTCGACGACCCCTGAAGACCTTGCCCTTGCCGCCGAGCAACCAGGCAAGCCCCCCCCTTTGATCATCCCGATATCGCCCATTCTATTTCTCATGCTTGCATTAGAATTGCTACTGCTACTGCTTTACCTATTCTGATGCATAGCCTGTTTATTGTAACCTGCTATTGATAATTACGTGCATATCCTAAACTGCTTAGTATAGGCTGGGTAGAGACCTATCAGTGACCCCACTTATCCCGACTGCCGCGCTGGATCGTCAGAAGACCCGATCAACGGGAATTGAAGACCAGGCCCCGACACCGCACATCACCCCCCCTTAGTTGTAACGACACTGTAGAGTTACTATCGAGTGCCGAGGGTGAAACCTCTTGTAGCACTTCTGATGTTAACTCTGTAGAGTAGCTATTCGATCGTGGTCATCGAGGGTGATTCCTCCTTCACCGCTTTCGATAACGACGCCGTCGTACAACACCTCAAGTGTGAACCCAGTGAGGGTGAATCCTCCGAGTTCACCTTGACAGACACATCGAGTAGGAATCCAATGAGGGTGATACCTCGGATTCCCCGGATGTTACGGACACACGGATACTTGGACTTTACACTGTTCCTTGGATAGGCGGGTTGGCCCTGAGGGGTACCCGCGTGCGCCTGAGAGGCGAGTGTTGTGAAGACGGGTGCCTGTGTGGTGCCCGAGTGGTGAATACGAGGCGCGGCCGGGCATTCTTAACCCTTGCCGCAAGTCGTCGAGACGGGGCGATGGGGTCACATCTTTCGTGAGTCTCTGCTCGTTACCGCAAGCCCCTAGTCCTAATGATTTGGATATTTGATCCGAGCAGGCCTCTGGTCTGATAGCACTAACCATCACGTGGGCATAGTATGGGCGTTCTGCATCGTAGCATCAGCCGACAGTTCTGTCAGACGTCCAGTTCAGCATTGTGGCACGGTCGGATCGTACCGACCCTCCGAGGCGGTGCTGGTATCCACCCTGCACACAATGACCCGGAGTGCACAGGGCGATGGCCCAAGACCCCTGAGTGCTTAGGATGTAGACCGGCGGGGACCTCTCTGCTGAGCTTTAGGTAGGGCTGCGGTGTGTCGTTTGGCCGAGGCCGGGCATGACCCAGGAAAGTGTGTCCGGCCGGAGTTAATCGAGCATGTTGGGTAAGTTGGTGCACCCCTGCAGGGAAGAAAACTTCTATCGATAGCCGGTCCTACGGTAAAGGACACTCGGAGTTGTATCCTGATTGATACAATTTAGAACTGGATACTTGGATACTATGGCTCTGGGATTGCTTCTCGCAGGGAGTCGAGAAGGGATCTCCGGACGAGGTTGATGACTGTATGGCTCTGGGATTGCTTTCTCGCAGGGAGTCGAGAAAGGATCTCTAGGTGAGGTTGGGACTTAATGATACTGCTACATTATATTGTACTGTTCTACTCTCTCCTATTGCTGCAAGACCGATGAAGATGCTAGTATTCGATAGGACTAGGCCTTCTCTCTATTCTGGCATTTCTGCAGCCCAGTCCACATATACAGCCTTCCCTTTGAAAATGTTGCATATGTAGTGTAGATCCTTGCTTGCTGAGCACTTCTGAGTACTCACGGTTGCTTTGTTTTCCTTTTCTCCCCATATCAGTTTGTCGTGACCAGAGGACGAAGCCCCTTGAGACAGATGCCCCGTCGATCGTCTACTACTACTACCCAGAGGATGGATACTGCTACGAGTTGACTGTCGACCAGGAGTAGGATCGGAGGGTCCCAGGCAGGAGGCCTGCGCCTTTCGATCGTAGTGTTTTATTTTGCCCCGCCTTTCTAAAGGCCTTTCTGTTTCCCTTTTATATCTGTACTCAGATATCTGATGCTTCCGCTGACGCTTGTATGCCATCGAGCAATGTATTCGAGCCCTCGAGGCCCCTGGCTTGTAATATAAAGCGTGTATGACTTTATTTATGTTTTAGAGTTGTGTTGTGATATCTTCCCGTGAGTCCTTAGGCTTGATCGTGTGCATTTGCGTGTATGATTAGTGCATGATCGGGCCGGGGGCGTCACAAGTTGGTATCAGAGCCGACTGACTGTAGGAACCCCCCTTTCCAACTCCTTGGCCGAAGTTGAGTCTAGTAACCGAAAACTGTTTTACTAACTTGGTTGTGTGGCTTACGGGCCCACATCGCCAATTGGGTGGTATTAGGATCTTTTACTCCTCGACATTTACTCTGGGCCTCTGACCTCTCTTCTATTCGGGTTAAATGAAATTTTACTAACTTCAACATTAGGTTCTCGTGATCACATCCACCCGGTGTTCTGAATTATTCCCCCCTTGCTTCGAGATTATGGGCCAGGTTCTGCTTACAGGATCCTCTTATCGAGGGCACCCTGTTTTGTCACTTGCAGATTCCTCGCTCCAATAGTTTTCTCCGACGTTGATGTAGCCTTTGCTATGTCTCGTTGTGTACTTCCTTACCGCGTGCCTGTGCGCCGCCTAGCATGTCTAGCTTCTAAATTTGCGCCGTTGTGCTGTCCGTGTGTACCTGACTCTGTGCATGGATTGGTATGTCTTTCAACGACTACTATTTTACATCTAATGCCCTTCCTGTTCATCTCTCGTGTTACGTCCTGAATAACTCATTACACATGCAGTCTTTCTTGCTAAACTGCCCCTGTTGATTTGGCAGGATGGCTGACGATCCACCACCTCTACCCTATATTGCCGCAATGATGCAGCAGTTTGAACTCAACCGTCAGCAGTTTGAGCTTAACCGTCAGTTTATGACCGGAGTATTGGCTCAATTCCCAACTCAGAATGCTCAGCAACAGAATGCTCCAATAACTCTGCCAGAATTTGTGCGCCTCAATCCATCCGTTTTCCGCAACTCCACCAATCCCATGGATGCTGATGATTGGCTTCGTGACATCCTGTTTGAGATGGAGTCAGCTAATGTTGCCCCTGACAGTTACGTCACCTTTGCGACATTCCACCCGAAGGGCCCAGCTGCTCAATGGTGGGAAAGCCACAAGGCTATGTTGCCTGCAGACACTGTAACCACTTGGCAGGAATTTCAGTCAGCTTTTCGTGCACGGTACATTCCTCAAGGTCTGATGGACCAGAAGAAGCAGGAGTTCCGTAAACTCCCACAGGGCACAATGACGGTGGATGAATATCAGAGGAAATTCCTTGAATTATCCCGCTATGCTGCGGATGACGTCGACACTGACACTCGCAAGCAGGAGAAATTCCGTGAAGGACTGCGTACGGATATAAAACTTGCACTTGCTGTCCATGATTGCTCAGAGTTCGCAACGCTTGTCAGCAAATCTTTCCAAATTGAAACAGCTCTGACTGAGTACCAGGAGTCGCTCAAGCGCACTCATGAAGCAGGCTCATCCTCGGGTCAGCCTGTTCAGAAGCGTCGGGTGTGGATCCCTCACAATGTTCATCACCGACCTGCTCCAACACCAAGACCGTCTTATGTTGCACCTCGTCTGCCTTCACCGCCGAGACAGCTTACAGTTCATGATGGACCGCCTGATGCTATGGCTTTTCCTCAGTATGCACCATGTCCTCCTAATGGACGTAAGAGGAATTGTCGAAACCGCCGATTCAGAAACCGAAATATCATACCGTCTGCTGTTGTACTTGGCCATGCTAATCATGTTAATGCTGAAAAGGCTCAGAAGGAACCGACTATCGTGCTGGGAACACTCCCTGTGAATTCAGTACCAGCCTCTGTTCTCTTCGATTCAGGAGCATCGCATGCTTTTGTGTCCCAACAATTTGCTCAGTCACATGAGTTATACTTGGAAGAATTACCCACTCCTCTAATGGTTCAGTCCCCGAGATCCAAGTGGCAAACCACAATGCTAAGCCCTCACAACCACATCGAGATTGGAGGTCTACTTTTTCCGGTTTCTCTCATTGTACTTGGACCTTCCGACATAGACATTATTCTCGGTATGGACTGGTTGACAGCCCATAATGCTTTGATTGACTGTACTACTAAGACAGTCCAGCTCACACACCCTTCTGGCCAGATAGTCAGATACTCAGCCCAAATAGCTCAAGATGCCGAGAGCCAGATATATGTTCTGAATGCATTGAATGCTTCACCTCTTGAAGGCATCGAGAACGTTCCAGTTGTTCGTGAATTTCAAGATGTATTTCCAGAAGAACTTCCAGGAATACCCCCTGCTAGAGCTGTCGAATTTGTCATCGACTTGAAGCCTGGCACTACCCCTATTGCGAAGCGCCCTTATAAGATGCCTCCGCATCATCTTCTCGAACTTAAGGAAGAAATCGACACATCACTTAAGAAAGGTTTCATCCGCCCCAGTTCCTCTGCTTGGGGAGCACCTTCACTCTTCGTTAAGAAGAAGGATGGAACTAATCGATTGGTTCAGGATTACCGACCTATCAACCAAGCAACAATTCAGAACAAATATCCGCTTCCCCGAATCAATGATTTGTATGATCAACTTGCCGGTTCCTCAGTATTCTCTAAGCTTGATTTGAGATTGGGATATCATCAGATCCGTGTTCGTGAAGAAGATATTCCGAAGACTGCATTTGTTACTCGCTATGGCTCTTATGAGTACACTGTCATGTCATTTGGCTTAACAAATGCTCCAGCCACATTCTCCCGTCTGATGAATTACATCTTCATGGATTACCTCGACAAATTTGTCGTGGTTTATCTAGATGATATTCTGGTCTATTCGAAGAATAAGGAAGAACATGTCGAACACCTCCGTCTTGTACTGGAAAGGCTCCGAGAACACCAGTTGTATGCCAAATACTCCAAATGCGAGTTCTGGTTATCTGAAGTGACATATCTCGGTCATGTGATTTCCAAAGATGGAATTGCCGTTAACCCAGAACGAGTTCAGGCTATTCTGGACTGGACTCCTCCGAAGAACGTCAAGCAAGTGAGAAGTTTTCTCGGCCTTGCAAGCTATTGCCGTCGATTTGTCGAGAACTTTTCCAAGATTGCTAAGCCCCTGACTGATCTGCTTCACAAGGGCGTTAAATTTGAATGGACAGAAAAATGTCAGGAAAGTTTTCAAACACTCAAGGACAAGCTAACATCTGCCCCAGTACTTTCTCCTCCAGATACCCGCAAAGACTTTTTGATTTTATTGTGATGCATCCCGTGAAGGATTAGGCTGTGTCCTAATGCAAGAGCGTAAAGTGATTGCTTATGGCTCTCGTCAGTTGCGCCCACATGAAGAGAATTATCCGGTACATGATCTAGAACTAGCTGCTGTGATCTATGCATTGCAGTTGTGGCGACATTACCTTCTCGGTAATCGTTGCGAGATATACACGGATCATAAAAGTCTGAAGTACTTGTTTACTCAACCATCCCTGAACCTCCGTCAGCAAAGATGGATGGAGGCCATTGCGGACTATGATTTGGGTATATCCTATACCCCTGGCAAGGCTAACGTGATGGCTGATGCCTTAAGCCGCAAGTCCTATTGCGACAACCTCATGGTTAGACGAGCTCAACCTCGTCTTTCTGAACAACTGTGCAAGCTGAATCTGCTTATTGTCCCACAGGGTTCTCTTAATAACCTTGTGATACAACCAGATCTAGAGAAAGCTGTTAAGGATGCGCAAGCTAAGGATGCTGAAATTGATCTGATGAAGAAAGACCTTCACCTTGTAAAGTACAGGGATTTCTCGCTGTCTGAAGATGGAACCTTGTATTTCAGAAACCGCATTGTCGTACCTCGCTTTGAGCTCATGACTGACAAGGTCATGAAGGAGGCACATGATACCCCGCTGTCTATTCATCCGGGTAGCACCAAGATGTATCGTGATCTCCGTCAAAGGTACTGGTGGTCTCAAATGAAGCAGGATATTGCTCGATATGTTGCTGAATGTGATGTGTGTCGTCGTGTTAAAGCAGAACATCAGAAACCAGCTGGAATTCTACAACCACTTCCTATTCCTCTATGGAAATGGGATAAGGTTCAGATGGATTTCGTTACAGGACTTCCCAGGTCACAGAAGGGTCACGATGCTATTCTTGTCGTCATCGACCAACTCTCTAAGGTTGCACACTTTCTGCCTGTCAAAGAAACTATCACTGCTAGTCAGTTAGCAGAGTTGTATATCTCCAGAATTGTTTCACTCCACGGTATTCCAAAGGAGATCAGTTCGGACCGTGGCGGTCTTTTCACTTCCAAATTCTGGGAAAGTTTCCAAACAGCTATGGGAACTCATATTACCTGGAGTTCAGCTTATCACCCCCAATCCCAAGGCCAAGTCGAACGAGTCAATCAAGTGCTTGAAGACATGCTTCGGGCTTGTGTTATTTCTTTCGGCAAGAAGTGGGAAGAATCTCTTCCGTATGCTGAGTTCTCTTATAACAACAGCTATCAAGCCAGCTTGAAAATGGCCCCCTTCGAAGTACTATATGGACGTAAGTGTCGAACCCCTCTGAATTGGTCAGAAACTGGGGAACGACCGCTCGTGGGTCCGGATATTATTCAACACGCCGAAGAACAAGTTCGTATTGTCCGGGAAAATCTCAAGGCGGCTCAGGACCGCCAGAAGAGCAACTATGATCGCAAACGATGGGGTTTGACTTATCAACCTGGTGATCAGGCTTATCTTCGTGTCACTCCTATGAAAGGCACTCACCGTTTTGGAATCAAGGGCAAGCTAGCTCCACGCTATATTGGTCCTTTCCGCATTGTTGCAAGGCGTGGACAGGTGGCGTATAAATTGGAATTGCCGCCGCAATTCTCTCATATCCACGACGTCTTCCATGTGTCGCAACTTCGTCAATGCTTCAAGGAATCTCCACACCGAGCTATGGATCACGAGGTGCTCGAATTGTAAGATGACCTATCTTATAAGGAGCATCCGATCCGCATTCTCGATGAAGCTGAACGTCGGACCCGTCAGAAGGTTACCAAGTTCCTCAAAGTGCAGTGGCCAAATCATACTGAAGATGAAGCCACTTGGGAACACGAGGATAATCTTCGTGCGGAATACCCCGAACTCTTTCCTTCTACCTCTTAATTCTCGGGACGAGAATTCTTGTTAGTAGAGGAGATTTGTAACACCCCCAGTGGTTAGCCACAGTAATCCCATTTTGATAATGCCAAGTCAGCATGATTATCAGTGCATGATCATCATTAACATCATATTACATTTCAACTCCTAACCTCAAATTCAAATTTAAATGAAAGTGGAAAATAAAAGTTGTCCAACATAGAAACTAAATTGTTCATTAAATAGCAAATAAATCAGAGGCAATTCAAAAATTGAAACCAACATCATTGAAGTTGGATAAGTGACTCAGTCATCCTCAAACAGTGGCTGAAAATAATATTTAGTAACCTTTTAATTTATTTAAAACAAATAAGAAATGATGTTTTGCCCAAACTAATTTTAGGTGTTAGGGAATAAAGCACTGGTATTTATGGACTAGGTCTCCCTTTTTACAAAAGTCATTTGTGTGCCAAACAATTAGCCAAGACAGAAAAGAAAAAGAAACAGAAAAAGGAAAAGGGGAAAAGGCCTAAAGAACTACTGTGCACTAAGCCTACTGCTACAGCCGCGGCCCAGCCCACCCCGCGCCGTCTCCCTCCTCCCGCACTGCTCACGCGTGCCCGCTGTCGAACACACAGCACGCACGCACGCCCGCACCCCGGCCCCCCCTCTCTCCCGCTCGACAGCGCGCGCTCTCGCTCGCCGTGGATAAAGGGCAGCGCCCAGCGCTTCCCCGGCCCCCCTGGCCACTCCCCACCTCTTTCCCTCTCTGCTTCCCCCTCACCCGAGCGCCCCCGTCGCCGTCGATCGCCGTAGTCATGGCCACCGTCTTCCGTTCGTCGCCCCGGCAAGTCCAACAGCTCCGCCGTGGTCCTCTGCTTCCCCTACACCGCTGGATCGAGCCCCGGAGCCCCTCGCATCGCCGCATTCTTCTTCTTCTCCGGCTCGGCCACCGCATCGTCCTCGCCGTTGATCTACGACGCCGGTCCTCCCCGAGCCCTTTGCCCAGACCCCACGCCCCCCCGGTGAGCCTCTGCGCCGGATGCGCCCTTCCCTGCCTCCTCTGATCGCCTGTAGCGCCCGTTCCACGCTCACCCGAACGCGCCGCCACCTGGCCTCGTTGCCGGCGTGGCCACGGCGACCCTTGGGTCCCGTACGAGCCACTATCGCGCTCACCGCGCCCCGTAGACCCCGCCTAGCCCCTCGCTTCGCTCGCTGTCATGCTGCAACGCCGTTTGCCACCGCACCCGGACGCCGCCGTCCGCCTCCGTCGTTGCCGGCGCCGTTTCCGGCGACCCTCGACTCAGCCACCGCCACCATCGCACGCGGCGTGGTCCGGCCGTTCGAACAGGCCAAGCCACGACCCCGGAGACGCCCTGAGGGCGAAACCCGAGCTCGCCGGAGCTCGCCACCGCGTCTGGGCACTCCGGCGCGACTCCGGCGGCCGGTTCGACGTGGCGCCGCGGGCCCCACGGCCCAGCCACTGACTCTGGGCCCCACTGGGTCCCGTTGACTTAGTCCACGCTGACTGGGCAGGCCCAGTCTATGACAGGTGGGACCCACTGGTCCTGACGTCATGCTGATGTCAGCAAACACTGTTTCGGATAATGTTGATTTAATAAAATAAATAAATTTCAGAAATTAATAAAACTTTAGAAAATCATATCTTTTAATCCGTAACTCCGATCGAAAAACTTTGTACATGAAAGTTGCTCAGAACGACGAGACGAATTCGGATACGCGGTCCGTTCGTCCGTCACGCGTCCCTAACTATCCGAATTTGCAACCGTTCCCCTCTTATCCTCTGTCCGATAATTCTAAAGACCCGGGAAATATCGTCAGATATTCTCCCGCTCCGTCTGATACTTGCAGTACTGCGTTAGACTACCCCTAGCACCGTGTATCGTATTTGTCATGCTCATGTTTGCTCTATATTTATACTGTTTCCTCCCCCTCTTCTCTCTCGATAGAGCCGGTACCGACGCAGCTCCGGAGTTCGACGACCCCTGAAGACCTTGCCCTTGCCGCCGAGCAACCAGGCAAGCCCCCCCCTTTGATCATCCCGATATCGCCCATTCTATTTCTCATGCTTGCATTAGAATTGCTACTGCTACTGCTTTACCTATTCTGATGCATAGCCTGTTTATTGTAACCTGCTATTGATAATTACGTGCATATCCTAAACTGCTTAGTATAGGCTGGGTAGAGACCTATCAGTGACCCCACTTATCCCGACTGCCGCGCTGGATCGTCAGAAGACCCGATCAACGAGAATTGAAGACCAGGCCCCGACACCGCACATCACCCCCCCTTAGTTGTAACGACACTGCAGCGTTACTATCGAGTGCCGAGGGTGAAACCTCTTGTAGCACTTCTGATGTTAACTCTGTAGAGTAGCTATTCGATCGTGGTCATCGAGGGTGATTCCTCCTTCACCGCTTTCGATAACGACGCCGTCGTACAACACCTCAAGTGTGAACCCAGTGAGGGTGAATCCTCCGAGTTCACCTTGACAGACACATCGAGTAGGAATCCAATGAGGGTGATACCTCGGATTCCCCGGATGTTATGGACACACGGATACTTGGACTTTACACTATTCCTTGGATAGGCGGGTTGGCCCTGAGGGGTACCCGCGTGCGCCTGAGAGGCGAGTGTTGTGAAGACGGGTGCCTGTGTGGTGCCCGAGTGGTGAATACGAGGCGCGGCCGGGCATTCTTAACCCTTGCCGCAAGTCCTCGAGATGGGGCGACGGGGTCACATCTTTCGTGAGTCTCTGCTCGTTACCGCAAGCCCCTAGTCCTAACGATTTGGATATTTGATCCGAGCAGGCCTCTGGTCTGATAGCACTAACCATCACGTGGGCATAGTATGGGCGTTCTGCATCGTAGCATCAGCCGACAGTTCTGTCAGACGTCCAGTTCAGCATTGTGGCACGGTCGGATCGTACCGACCCTCCGAGGCGGTGCTGGTATCCACCCTGCACAGAACGACCCGGAGTGCACAGGGCGATGGCCCAAGACCCCTGAGTGCTTAGGATGTAGACCGGCGGGGACCTCTCTGCTGAGCTTTAGGTAGGGCTGCGGTGTGTCGTTTGGCCGAGGCCGGGCATGACCCAGGAAAGTGTGTCCGGCCGGAGTTAATCGAGCGTGTTGGGTAAGTTGGTGCACCCCTGCAGGGAAGAAAACTTCTATCGATAGCCGGTCCTACGGTAAAGGACACTCGGAGTTGTATCCTGATTGATACAATTTAGAACTGGATACTTGGATACTATGGCTCTGGGATTGCTTCTCGCAGGGAGTCGAGAAGGGATCTCCGGACGAGGTTGATGACTGTATGGCTCTGGGATTGCTTTCTCGCAGGGAGTCGAGAAAGGATCTCTGGGTGAGGTTGGGACTTAATGATACTGCTACATTATATTGTACTGTTCTACTCTCTCCTATTGCTGCAAGACCGATGAAGATGCTAGTCTTCGATAGGACTAGGCCTTCTCTCTATTCTGGCATTTCTGCAGCCCAGTCCACATATACAGCCTTCCCTTTGAAAATGTTGCATATGTAGTGTAGATCCTTGCTTGCTGAGTACTTCTGAGTACTCACGGTTGCTTTGTTTTCCTTTTCTCCCCATATCAGTTTGTCGTGACCAGAGGACGGAGCCCCTTGAGACAGATGCCCCGTCGATCGTCTACTACTACTACCCAGAGGATGGATACTGCTACGAGTTGACTGTCGACCAGGAGTAGGATCGGAGGGTCCCAGGCAGGAGGCCTGCGCCTTTCGATCGTAGTGTTTTATTTTGCCCCGCCTTTCTAAAGGCCTTTCTGTTTCCCTTTTATATCTGTACTCAGATATCTGATGCTTCCGCTGACGCTTGTATGCCATCGAGCTATGTATTCGAGCCCTCGAGGCCCCTGGCTTGTAATATAAAGCTTGTATGACTTTATTTATGTTTTAGAGTTGTGTTGTGATATCTTCCCGTGAGTCCTTAGGCTTGATCGTGTGCATTTGCGTGTATGATTAGTGCACGATCGGGCCGGGGGCGTCACAGGACCGTTTAGGGTCGATAGCGCCATAGCTGACCGCATCATGGATGTCGCTTAGGTTGTGGATGAACGGACGAAGCTTCTAGTTCAGGCAGCATCGCTGATAGCTGTGGTTCGGGCCTGGATCCTGTTGGTCCATAATAGAGTTGTTCGTCGGAATGAGAAACCTCTCATCCGGTATGGTCCGATCTTAATCCCAGATCAGGAGAGGATAGCGAATCTGAACTACATCTATAACTGCAACGACACAAAGGCTCTGTGGATGCTTCGAATGAAAAGAGCACCTTTCATCAGGCTTGTGCACACGTTCAGGAGTAGGGGGCTGCTAGAAGATAGCATCCACACCATTGTGGAAGAGCAAGTAGCCATGTTCCTCCATGTTGTTGGTCATAACCAAAGGTTCAGGGTTGTACACGACATCTTTAGGAGATCAATGAAGACCATCTCCAGGTACTTCAAGCAAGTGTTGTATGCTGCTGGGGAGCTCAGAGGAGAGATGATCAGGTCACCAACCGGCCGGACTCCTACCAAGATTCACACTAGCCCAAGATGGTATCCATATTTCAAGATGAGCACTGACAGTATGTAGTTCATGCCTTGATATGTTGTTATTGTTCTGCTCTAGCCATACTTCAAGGTGAGCACTAACAACATCTTATAATGCCATTCCAGGATTGCATTGGAGCAATAGATGGTACTCATGTCACTGCTAGAGTGCCGAGGTCACAAGCTGCAGCATATAGAGGGAGGAAGCACTACACAAGCCAGAATGTGCTTGGTGCTGTTGACTTCGATCTGAAGTTCACATACGTGTTGACTGGCTCGGAAGGATCAACACATAATGCTAACATTCTCAGTGACAGCATGAGTCGTCATGATGGCATCAACATCCCCGATGGCAAGTTCTACCTAGGAGATGCTGGCTATGCATGTCGGCCAGATGTTCTTCCACCCTTCAAGAAAACCAGGTACCATCTGAACGAGTTCTCCGGTAGGAACTATCCTAGGACTCCTCAGGAACGGTTCAATTTCAGACACTCCAGCCTTAAAGTAACGATTGAGAGGGCATTTGGAGCTCTGAATAATAGGTTTAAGATCCTGGATCAGAAGTCATTCCACCCTTACCCTACCCAGGTCAAGCTTGTTCTTGCATGTTACATCATTCACAACTGGATCCTGCTATGGGGAATTGATGAACTTGTGCCGGAGGAGGAAGATGTGACTCCTGATGAGGTGATCAGCTCCGGCCATGGTGTGGATGCGTTCGACAACGAAGCATGAAAGAACAAAAGATTAGAGTGAGCTCAGGCAATGTGGGATAATAAATGTCAGACAAGGATCTGAAGCAAAAGAAGAAGAAGAAGAAGAGAAGAAGCAACATAGCAGCAGCAGAAGTAGATGAAGAGGAAGATGATGAACTTCCACTTAGTTAGCATCTTGAATTTTCTCCTCTTCAGCCTTATTGGATCTAAATAACTTGTACTGTCATTTGCTTGTAGTTAGGATAAACTGCCAGTTGCTTCCTATCTAGGACAAGACAATGTTCAGTGTGTGCGGTAAGGTCATCACTAGTGAGAAGTGGTTATCACATCTCTAGCCGTTTGCAACCAAACAACGTGTTGTTTGTCTAACAACAGCGACGCAGACAACCAAACAAAACGTTAACTAATTGCTCTCCTCATGCATGGAGCCTAATGCAGATAAGCAAACTACATTCAGATATTGGTATTTAGCCTGTGTTTGCCTAACCAAACAACCAAACGCAACCCAAACAAATATGCAAAAGCCCTAAAACTGTGAACCAAACACATCCCTGGTGTATTGATGTGACCCGACCGCAACGACCGACCTGGCCGAGCGACCACGGCCCAACCGCAACGGAGACGGCACGCCAAAGATCCAGCGGCCGAGGCACTCGCATCCACGCACCGCATCCTAGGGCATCCAAACCCCCGAACGACAACGCATCCGCCCCATCCTTCCTCCCTCGCGCAGCCAAACCCTCCCTCCCTCTGCTTCGCCGACGACGATGGCCGCCGCGGCGGAGAAGACGGCCGAGGAGATCCGCCGCGAGCTCCAAGAGCTCCAGCGCCAGCACCGAGAGGTACCTCTCCCCCCCCCGGCCCTTCCACCCTCTCACGACCTTCCGTGGCCACTGAGGCGTCTCCCCTGACCCGTTTGTTTGTTCTCGTGTTCTCCTCCCCTTACGCAGATCAGCGAGCGCCTGCGCGACCCTCGAGGCCTCCGACGCGGCGCCCCTGCTACCGGCCCTGGCCCCGGAGGCCCTCGCCCGCTCCGCGGCTTCGCGAGACCCGTGCGCGCCTCTCGCTTCGCATCTCCTTCTCGTCCCTGTCTCTGTTTCTGTGCGTGATTTTTCTCCCCGCGTGTTTCTGATGCAGGCCCCGGAGCCGGCGGACCAGCCTGAGCCCAAGCGCCGGCTTCTGTCTGCCGTGGTTAAAGTATGAGCCCTCGTTTTTATTTTTTTTCGTCAATCCTGTTGTGTTTAGTTAGTTTGTCAAATACCCTGACATTGTTCTCTGTGTTTGGCGTGATCTATGGAGGTGGATGGCCCTGGAACTAATGAGGATGACGCGAATAATGCGGTGGCGGAGGGGCGAGGGGATGGACCAACTGCCGCTCAAGGTGGTGAGAGGAGGGGAGCCAGTAATGGTGGGTTCAGGAGGGATGGGAGCCAGTGGGTGTCGAGAAGGGTGAGTAAGGGGAATGGAATTTTGGAGGAGATAGTGTGTCTGCGCGCGCTTGTGGATGGGTTCCCTCTACTTTCTTGGGGGAGATCGCTTATATGGGTACTATTTGGTTGCAGGAGCTTGATAATCAGCTGCCAGAGCCTCTCCCGAGGCCGTCTCCCAAGGAAGAGGATCAGAGCTTGGTGAGGAGGAACAAGAGAATGCTGGGGAAGCTTCTTGTTGGCACGCTAGAGGTAACAAATTCATCTGACGTATAATGAGACGATCCATGTGCTTAGAAATCGTGATGATTCCTTCTTGTTTCAGTATTTCTTGATTGCTTTGGATTGGGTATTGTGTAATTGAACATAGTATATTATTAACCTGCTGTTCGGTAAGAATATACTAATTTAGTTGAAGTACAAACGGCAAGTGAACTTACGAATCCTCAAGGTTTTATTTTTGTCCTGCAACTTTTGTCAGCAAGTAGTAGAAAATATTTTGCCAATCTGGCTACAGCTGGGTTCTTGCTTCTTTCATCAACTTAGCAGTTTTCTCAATCAGTTTGTGGTCTTTCAACATTGAATCCTCATTTCTTTTATCCCATAACTATTGGCAATTTATTAACTGGTTTGATACAGATCATTCCTAGTTTTGTTTACTAGGTTAGGCATGGCTCTATTTGACTTCTTATAGTTTATAACCAATTTCAATACTCCTTTGTATTCAAATCTCTTGGAGAACGTTAAATTCCTTGTTCCCCAGATAGGAGTTATGTTACATGTGGTGCAGTTATAACTAATTTCTGCTTGATTCATCCAAAGTATTCAAGTTATTAGTACTGGACACCATTAAATCTTCAAGACCCTTTTAATCGATTTCCCGTACTTGGTATGTCTGGTACTCTGGTTTATGTTTCCAGAATGCTGAAGTTCATTGCCCTCAAACATTAGTCTGTGCCGTGGAAAATCAGCCCCCTTAGTTTCTGGCAATCTTTTGGAATTTCCATTACTTTCAATAACATTGTCTGCTCACAGCTTTTCCTCAATTATGTGAAATTTGTTCATTGCTTTCCAAAAGGAGCTACTGCAACAAATTTTCTTCATTGCTTTACTAGGACACTTTACAGCTTCAATTTCAATAAAACTGTATCATAAGCTTGTCATTTTTGTGTTTGTTGAAAGTCGCCACATGCAATTTTTGCTCTGCAGGAACTTTTGTATTGCACCCCCAGTTTTCAACTTCACCAATAAGTTCGTTGCACCTACTCCCAGATACACAAAAATCATGAGTGTCCTTACTGAATAAAGAAAAAAAAGTCTGCCGAATAAACTTTTAGATCAGTTGTGGGTGAGGTTTCAGGGCAGATAATTCATTGAGGATTTAATGTCTACCTATAGGTGTAGCAAAGTTCTTTAGAGGCCTGATGTGAAGCTATGTGACCTGATATCTGCAAATACAGTGTTAGAGTCATGTCACTGTTGCAGTAATAATAGCACATGCTTTGCGTTTGCAAGCTATATGGTCAATAAGCACTAGTTTGTCTGCTGGCTAAAGTTAACAAGCATAACTATCATACATTTAATGGAAACACAACTTCACAACTAACTATTATGAATGAACACTCTTCAAGTCGAATCAGACACTGAGAGAGTTTTAGACTGTGAGTAGCTTGGCGACGAGGGAGTTTGACATGTATTATGCATGCCTTATTATGTTGAATATGCTTCATTATGTTGAATGTTGTTAGTCCAATTTAGAGGAATGCAACTGATTTCACAATCCATTGTGTTCACCTCTGTGAATATTTCAGTTTATCTGATTCTTCCTCATGTTTGCCGATGCAGAAATTTCAGCAAGAGAACAAAAAACTTTCCAACTCAGAGGCTTTTATGCGTAGATCAGAGGCTCAGCAGAAGGTACTTATGTTCATCATTAGCCATTCAAATAATACACAGGGCGCTATGAGCTAAATAGATTGTTATTCTCATATTGACAATTGCCTGGTGTGCCTATGGGCCAGGCCCTATATGGAAGCCTCTAGGCTGGTATTACAGTAATAATGGAAATCAAGTCAGGTGGCTTGCAGTTGTTTTTGAGGTCTTGACATTAACCTTGATCACTTCAAAGTTTTTTTTACTTAAAATAAATGTTTATTGTTGCTTGTCTTGTGTTCAGATGTTTTTCCCCTCTGTGTACTGTTTGCTTATTTGGTTTTCTTACATGTGTGGTCGCACCATGTATTTTTCAAACATGGGGAATGACCTGTGGGTAGAAGTTTTGAATAGATATAAAATATTTAGCATGAGTGTCAGTTGCCACTCTAGCAATTCTTGAACTATTCTTAATTGAACTTAAGAGCTTGGGGAGATCAATTATCTTTTTCAACTTTGAGGAGTAGTATTCTTTTTCCGAGGGAACATAATTTAGTGTTTTCTCTTGGAAGTTTATGTGCCTTGCAGATGATCATATTCCTTTTTTTTTGTATTCTCAATATTAGCTTTAACATGTCGGGAAATACTGAAATGATCGGTTGAATGTAGGCTGATCAAAAGGCTCGTGAGGACAGTGAAAGATTGCGGCAGCAAGAGCGGGAGCAAGCAGCTGAGAAGCGTAGGCGTGATATGGTAATCTCACGCTCACTTTTCTGTGACATGCATCTGTTTTAATTTCACTATTTCACCCATTTTAACTTGGGTGTGTTTGTATGCCAAATGATTTAATCCTGAGATGCTCTTATTTAGACGCTTCGTGCTCGAGTAGCTGCTAAGGCAGAAGAAAAGAGGTTGGAGCTATTGTACATTCAGTGGTCTGAGCATCACAAAAAGCTGTCCAGTTTCTTAAGGTAACTTCACTGCTTTACATCATTCTTCACTTTGACTTCGATAAATGATCATTATCCCTTTTCCTTCCATTGTGCTGCTTTTTTGCGTAGTTGGGTTCTACTTGCTTTTTGATGAGTCTGTTCTTATTTGTGCATGCTGCAGGTTATTTTTATTCCTGGTCCAAAAGTATCCATATTGACAATTAAATTGAGGGAAGATGCGTTTCTGATTGTACGCAAATCTTGATGTTTGATGTCTACAGGGGTTTCCATATCCACTCATTATACTATATGTTTGTTCCTTGTTTGATTCCATTTGTATTTGCAGGACAAAAGCTGAACCAGCTATTTATTACATGCCGGCTAGACCAATAGTTGATGACCCGGTTGTTGTTGAGCAAAACAAGGAAAAGGTATTTTCTTATAAGTTATTACTAAAAAACTTTATGATCCGTCGAATAAAAAACAAACAAACTGCATGATCTGCACATGTTTGAAGGATGATTTCCCTTTATAGTTGTCCCTTTATATCCATTCAACGTACTTGGAAGTTGAAACACCTCAGCTATGCACGGAATGAAAATGGCAGCAATAGATTCAACATCGTCTTTTGCTGCTGTGCTGTTCGTATCTTTTAGATTATCTATCAGTCAACCACTAGAGTGCAGCCTCTGTATGCTTTGTGGTGAATACTAAGCAGATCAATGAGTTGCGAAAAATTCTCTGTTATGAAATATTTATCAGAGGAAAGAAAAGTACGAACGCCAGTCTGAATTGGTGAGAGTTCCTTGTTCACTCAAGAACCTGGCAACTCGCGGGAACTATGATAACTTGCTTGTGTCTGGTCTTTATAGTCAGACACGATGTTGTGGTATTTACCTTTATATTATATTTTCTTGATAATGCTAATTACATTGCACATAAACATTGAGTATGAAGTCACCTATAACGGCACTGCTGCAAAATTATGCTGTAGTGCATCATCATGCCATGAATTCGAAAATTTACTGGGGAACTTTCTGGCATGTTTAAGCTTCAGTTCATCATTTGCACATGTGAGAATTCACTTTGTTCAAGAGCAGCTTTGTGATTTCTTTTGATGTCCGAGGTGAAGGAACATGGTGGCTCATAGTGACCTTACCTATTACTTGCAAGTATTCTTTTGCCAAATGCAAATAATGGATTGAGAACATCACATAAATCATAACAGTCCTATTATCCAGCATCTGTTTGCATGTTTTCCTGGGGCCACCTTTAATATTACACGACAAAATTATTTATATTCTTTTAAATCACCAGTTGTCTTCTGGATCGGTCAATCCAGACGAACCTAACTCCCATCAATCATTGCAGGTATTCGAAGAATGGAAATCTATGCGCAGAACGGAGCTGACCCAGTTCCAAAAGCAAGTTGAGGAGCAGTATCTGTCTAATGTTGAGAGGCAGCTGGAAAGAATTCAGAATGCCCGGAATGTTCGCAGGGGGAACGTGCCTGCTAACATGCAGGAAATGGACAAGGAGTTGGACACGCACAGGGCGGAGCATGGCCCAAAGGCTCGGCGGATCCCCGACGGTGGCAATGACGAGGATGATGATGTGGACGTGGACGACATGGCCGCGGAAGGCGACCTGATGGATGAAGTGCTCGGCGTTAACGAGGCGATCAATGAGGACCCAGGCAAGCCGTCTGAGGAGGCTACTGATGTTGCGCCTGTACCCGAGGAGGCACAATAGGCAAGGTTATTTGCGAGGTAGGCACTTAGGCATTGCGATTCTGTATCATTGTAGTTGCCCTCTACTGCTGTGACTATTGTTGTTGGGTTTTTGTCTTTGGGAATGCTGTGAGCTGTGTTTGCTGTTGAGGCCGTATACATACTTTTCACTATTGTTATTGTCATTTGCACGTACTCCGCGTCAGCTCTTTTTAAGATCAAGTGTCAACCCGCGAAAACAATCATCATGCGATCAACCTGTTCTTCACCTGCGCCATCAGCGTACAGGGGTTGAGCTACTGTTGATGACGTCGATCACTGTACATTCAAGCTGTATGCTTGGTAAACAACTTTTATTGTGCCAATGATTCTATTCCTTCTAGCTCTGTATTCTCCTTGCTAATTCATTAGAAAATTCTAATGAGTGGCAATGACCGCTCGCTGATCTCTTTGATGGCATCCACGAGAAGGCATGATCCTTGCACTTTCCACTGCCGTGAGTTTGTGACCAAGTGAGGGCACAAGAATGGTTAAGGAAAACTTGAGAGCACAGAAAGCAGGGAGGCAGACGACCTCAAAGAAACTTAGTGTAGGTTTTGACTGGGTGTTGACATTCAGAGTGAACACTAATGGAATACAAACACATTAACACATTAACAAATACCGAGTGAGCAATTTGGAAACCTTGCACCTTTTGAATTTGGGATGATACTGAGAATTTCTGTTAACGCTATCACCCCTCTGTTAGGCTTCCATGCGATGCTTTCTTTCTGTTAATAACGGTGCCCAAACAAGGTTTTAGAAAGGCACGTAATTGGAGGACTCGCCCCTCAGTGAATAATACTCACTTTGTAAACAAATATAAGACGTTAGTGATCTAAAACGTCTTATATTTGTTTATAGAGGAATTATCATTTTCTTCATCAAATTGCCCAACCACAACACGCAACAGTGGCGGATGGTCATGATCATTGCACCGCTAAGTGTTAGCTTTAGGTGAGCTCTCATAGGTCCAAAGTAGATGTGGTGGACTCAATTAGTGGAATGTTCGCCTATATATACATCTAAACCAAGAACCAGATGTGTTTAGGTGGAGCCTCCACTCGTTTGGGTCTTCCTCGGTCAATTCATGTATGCCGATATGATAAATACAAACAGTCAATTGGCGTGAAACATATCTAGAAACTCAAAGGTGACATTTAAAATTAAGATCTTCACATGGTACCTACGATGTGGACGATCCTTACAAAAGAAAACCTTGCAAAGAGGAAATGGAAAATCAGCTAAAAGTGTTGGCATTATGACGAAGAAGAAACAATAAAGATCTTGTTTTCTTTCATGCCCTTTTGCCCCCCTGTGTGGCGAGTAGTTCATGCGTCTTTCGATCTTCCACCATCCCGTAGTATTTCTAATATGTTTGGGAAATAGCTTTCGGGGCTATAGACAACTTACGCCAATTTGTGCATTATGTTGGGCTATATGGATATTGTTTTTAACAATGAGTTTTCAATGTTTTTACCGGATACATAGTTGGCGCTTACTGCAACACATGCAAACGAACGTACTCTGGACTCTTGGTGCAACCGATTGAAGATGGCAGCTCAAGCTTTGTTCAACCCATATGGGCGACGGTCTAGTAATAGGATCAGTGATGCCTGAGTTGTAACAATCGTTGTTCCTTTGCTGATACTATGTCATAAGTTACTTTAATAAAGAAGGTTTTGTGCATTGATTGATGTAAAGGCCAGAGGGACTCCCTCATTTTCGGGGAGAATTGTGTTCCATTGAAGAAGTGGATTCAAACAAGATGGATTTTGGTGTAGACATCACCATATAACACTTAAGCTCGAAGTCATCTATCTATCTTCTGTTATGTATATTCACGGAGCATTCATGACTTTACAAACAAGAAACAAGGTAGTGTAATGGAAGATACATACATGAATATAAAATACACATATTTATGCAATATTTGTAGATATATATGTGGCAATGTATATCTCCTACTTGGTGGGGTAGGAAGGTTGCATGGCCAAGCCACACATACCACTCTTGTCAGAAATATCCTTCTCCATTCTGAGGTAACCATTCTCGCCCCATGTGGTGCCCCATGAGTTCTTCAGTAGCCAATACTTAGTTCCATCACTCGTCATGCCATACCCAATCGCCGCTATCCCATGGTCCAAATCAGTTCCGCAGGAGCCGGTCATCACCCCGCCAGAGTAATGTTGAAATATGACATCCCCTCCGTCCACAGCTACTGATACAGGTTGGTTAGCGACTGCTTTCATAAGAGAAGATTCATCGTTGGCGGGCACATCCTCGTAGCCCTTGATGGTTGCCACACTGTTGCTTGCAATGCTAGTCTTGCACTGCCCATCCTGTGCCGTGTATGGGTAGTTGGACTCTGTGGTGAGGCCGCCATTCTTAATGATGAATTTGAAGGCGTCGTCCATCTCACCACCCTCACAGCCCTGATCCACACCATGGACATCGCAGTCAACCAGCTCTTGCTCTGATAATGAGATGAGCTTCCTGGTGCTCAACTTCACAATGCCTTCGGTTGCGGCCACAGCCGAAAATGCCCAGCAGCAGCCTGCAATTGTGTTGTGCTTAGTGTAATTTTAATTATTATGAAAACATGATATATGCTACCGAAATCCACTTACCACATTGGCCTTGGTCTTTGATAGGAGTGACAACGCCCTTGGTCCTCCAATCAACAGCTGTTGGAAGTGCATCGATGCTGACATTACTGTACTTGAACCCAGTTGGAGCCCTACCGCCGCTCCTTTTCAAGCCCTTGTTGGTCTTGGTTGCCCTGAACTCGTCGTTGGTGAGATCGGTAAACTGGTTGACACCGAGCTAGAACATGTGGTTTCCGGCGTTGAATGACTCGATGAAGGCAACGTTGGCCTTGAACACCTCGAACCGCTGCGCCTTCTCGATGTTGTCCTTGTAAACACGGCTGTACTTCACCATCCACTGCTCGTGCCTCTCCACCATGGACACGTCGCCGAGCTCGCGAGCTGACAGAACAGTGTTGCTGCATAAGCAGATGCAGGCTAGGATGGCAAGAAGCAAAGCCTTGGGGATGGCCATGATCTGTTCGCGATCAGTGCTTAATTACTAGTGCTTGTACTGTAAGTAGCTTTGGTGGTGCTTTGATCTGTCAACAATGGGTGGAAGGGATGTGTTTATATAGCTGTAGCCATACACATGTACGTAGCAGATACGGTGTGGAGAGTGACGGACAACAGCGTGGCGGTGAAGTTAATTACCAATTGGAATAAATAATCTTGTGGTTGTAGATGGTACGTTAGCTTAGTCCAACTCTGCTCCTTGGAATCAATGGTTGCGTTCAGTAAAAATACGAGCGGAAGTATGTTGCAGCTACGGAAGTACTAGCTCTGCACTAAAATATAAGATGTTTTTGCAGCTTAATTTGAACTGCAAAAACGTCTTATATTTTATTACGGAGGAGGTATATTTAAAATAGTGAGAAAAAAGAACTGACTCCTTTCGTGCCAGGTGAACACAAAACAACGAAACAGCTACCCACACGAAACTGCTGCCCGATCTTTGCACGACGTACTAATCCAGCGGCCGGCATGATCTCAATGCTGCGCTTGTCCGGCTGGATTTAAGGATCGTCTGTGAATCGTCTAGATTATGTCGTGTGTATAGCACTGCTCACAAAACAATGAGAAAAGGAACTGCCGGGCGGGCAAGTATTGCAGCTACGGAAGTACGTATATTAAAACAGTCCAACGAGAGCAAAGATAAAAAAGAGTTCAAAGATGCACGACAATAACCTCAATAAAGAAACAATAAAACAACAAAACCTATCAGACTTTTCTTAGGGTGGTCACCTTACCCACATATTTATGTGTAAGAATTCCAGCGGGTCATGGTCCATCAAAATTTCAGGAAATAGAAATAATATCCTGTGCGTTGCTGAGGGGATTGGTTCAATTATTTCAAGGATGTTTTGTTGTATGAAACATTAGTATTTTTGGATTAATATACGGTTTTGCTATTTTACAGTCGACTGTTTTTCAATTCGCGAACATTCAAATCAGTGGCCGTCCGCTGTTGCGTGGAGATTCGCGCCTGGCTGTCTGGTCTTTGGGCTTGTTTTTTCTATCGGGTCCGGTTTTTTGTCCCAGCCCGTACCGCTCCGCGCCCCTCCCCTCCGCCCCTTCAGGTTTTTGTCTTGTTTGAATTCTGGGCGTGGTTTTTCCCTTTTCATTTGAGCGGTACTGTAGCGATAAAGGAGAGGAGATAGCGAGGCAGAGAGAGGAACAGGCGCTCGGGCGGCGGAGGCGATTCCTTTCTGTTCATGTGGATTCTCAGATCACCCACCCGTGGAGCTTGATTTCTCTCCCATTTCTCTTCGATTCTCGCCTCCTGCGGTTGGTTGGTCTCTCAATTTCTCCCTCGAGCGCGCGATTTTTGTTCATTTCTCGGTGTGTAGGTTCCAGATCTAGGAGGTCAGTTTGCTGATGTGATTTTTGTTAGGGTTCGTGGTAGGTGTGTGTTGTGATCCGGGGCCGTGGTGTTGTTGATTCATGGTAGGTGCTTGTAGTTTTTGTGGTTCGTTATGGTTCGCGTTGTCCCGCCATCGTTCCTCGTCTGCTTCGTGTTGTCCGCCATTGAGTTCCTCCTCTGCTCGTGGTAGGTTCATGCGCGGCTAGTTTTGTGATTCAGAAAGTTGTATGGATCAGTTTTTAGGGTTTGAGATGGGAGTTTTTGTGGTTTCGGGTTTGTGATTTTTTGCGTTGGTAGGTGGGTTTGCTTGTTTGCTGGTAGATGGGAGATGGCCGTGTTGGTTCTAGGAGTTTGGATTTCGGTAGGTTTACATGTAGTTAGGTTCCTCCTAAGCCCTCTGTCGCAGGCCCCCTTTTTGTCCTGTGAGTGCATAGGTTCCTCGTAGTTTAGCTGTACTTAGGTTCCTCCTAGTTGCCTGGTGGTGTTTGCTTCTGCAATGTATTCCTTTTAAGCTTCTGCAATGCCTCTGGTAACTGTGTATCTGATGCAGGTCACCCAGAGTTTCAGTGTCATACATTAGAATTACTGTGTATTTTTTCCCCTGAGTCTTACTTGCTAATCCTCTCAGTTTTCAGTGTAGTATACCATGCAAATTGCACTATAGTTACTGTGTAATTGAGCCCATAGTTCCAGTGTCTTTTCACTCTAGAATTACTAGGTTTTTACTGTGTATTTTCTGTGTCAGACTTACTGTGTGATCCCCCTAGTTTCAATGTAATATAATATGCAAATTGCATGGTAGTTACTGTGTAATTCAGCCTATAGTTTCAGTGTTTTTTCTCTATAGAATTAGTAGTTTTTACTGTGTATTTTGCCCCATTTTTTACTATGTAATCCGTCATGTAGTTTCAGTGTAATTTACCATTTAATTTACTGTTCAGTGTAATTTTACTTTAGAATTACTATGTATCTTTGTAGTTGTCAGTGTAATTCAATTTAGAATTAGTGTGTAATTCATCCTGCAGTTTCATTCAATATAGAATTTACTGTGTAATTCATCCTGCAGTTTCATTCAATATAGAATTTACTGTGTAATTTCATCATGCAGTTTCAGTGTAATTCAATATAGAATTTACTGTGTAATTCTTTTGTAGTTGTCAGTGTAATTCAATATAGAACTACTGTGAAATTCATGCTGTAGTGTTACTGTGTAATTTGCCCAAGAATTACTGTGTAATTTGCCCAAGAATTACTATGTAATTCAATATAGAATTTACTGTGTAATTCTTTTGTAGTTGTCAGTGTAATTCAATATAGAACTACTGTGTAATTCATGCTGTAGTGTTACTGTGTAATTTGCCCAAGAATTACTGTGTAATTTGCCCAAGAATTACTGTGTAATTTGCCCAAGAATTACTGTGTAATTTGCCCAAGAATTACTGTGTAATTCATCTTGTAGCTTGAGTGGAATTAATTTGTATTTTTTTTTGCCCAATAACTACTGTGTAATTCATCCCGTAGTTCCAGTGTAATTTACACGAGTTACTGTGTGTTTTTTAATGTTTTTCAGCTATGTAATCCCTGACACATTGTATGGCCCCTGATTCTAGTGTAATTTTCCCCTAGAATTATGATGGTTTACATTGTATCTACAGTGTATATTCCCTCATTTTTGCAGTGTATTTAGATTGGTTCAGTTATGTAATCCCTGAATTTTCACTGTAGTCTTTCTTCCGAATTTTTACAGTGTACCCCTAGTTTTACCATGTTGCTTATTATGTGTATTTTTCAATGTAAATTTTGCCCTAATTTGCAGTTTAATATTCATGCTTTTAGCACTGTAATTTATAGGTTTAGTTTAATGGGTAAGCTTCGGAAAGTTTCTCACCAGGACGTTCCGTTAGTATCATCTTTTGAGAGTGCAGATTCTATTCATGAACCATTCGTGCCTAATGACTTTGCAGAAGATGGATCGTATCCGATGTCTATGGTAGTTATTCCTGTCTTATTTTTTCTAGTTATTTCTTTTTTAGATCATGTTATCAGTTTTTATTTATTTTGGTTGTGTTGTCTTTTTTAGTTCTTTTTCAGGAACTTTATGGTGTTGAAGGATCCTTTGACAAAGCTCTTTTCAAGTTTTATGTTAATCAAGTTCGTTTCCTTTTTTCTTTTTCCTGTGCTTCCTGATTTTCTTGTTGGTTATTTTCTCTTGTTGAGGTGACTTCTGGCTTTATGTTTTTTCAGAAAGTAAAATCACTGAAGAGGAAGTTATCATCTGCTGGTAGAAGGAATGTGGTTAGTCCTTTTTGTCTTGCCATGATGCTCTTGTTCAGTATTAGCTTGTTCATTTTATTATTTACTTTTTTTGAGTGCATTATTCATGTGATGTAGTAGTCTTTTATGATCTATTTTTTTGTTTTCTGATTTTTGCACTTCTTTGATATCTGTTTCCTTTTTGTTTGTTGTAGAGGCAGAAACGGTCTACTGATTTCCCTACTTGTCCGACCTTCACCAGATATTCTGGAAAGTTTTTCTCTGGGGTAGTTGATGGCATGTGTGATAGGTATAAGGGTGTCATCCAGACCTATGGCATGGGGTGTCTTCTTAATTTTGCTAGGACTGAGGTTCCTCTTAGGCTAGTTAAGTGGCTTGCCAGTAGGTTTGACGTACCTGCTTCTGAGTTCCAGTTAAAAAAGAAGTTCATCCCAATCACCAAATATGACATTCACAATATCCTTGACCTCCCAGTAGATGGCGAACCACTTCTTTGTGATCTTGAGTCGGGCCATGACTTTGTCCTCTCTCATTTCAATCTGTCAAGTATTCCTCCAGTTTCTTTCTTTGCCAACAAGCTGAAATCTCCTGAAGTTGAGTTGCCTGATGACGACATTTTCATATGCTTCATGATTGTTGCTTTCTCCTCATTTCTATGTCCAAACTCTAGCCTCAGTCCTAGTCCAAAGTATCTACATATCTTCAAGGATTGTCGCTCTGTTTGCAAGCTCGATCTGTCGCAATTTGTTTATGAGTGGTTGCTGTCTAGTATTAAGAAATTCAAGGATTCTATTAAAGTTGTTTCGAAGAGATCTGTGACGTTTGGTGGCTGCCATTACGCCTTTGCTGTAAGTTTTTGTCATATGTAGCTCATTCCACTGATCGTGTAGTGTCTTTTTTCTTTCTTTTTTAACCTCGTTTGTGTTTGTTGTTATAGGTTTCTTACCTTGATCATCTCAATTTCGGTCTCCACTCTGTCCCTGATGTCAAGCCTCGTCTACTAGCATGGAGAGGTAACAAAGTCAAGCAGTTTGCAGAGCTTGATAGAAACAATAGCCGCTTTTATGGGGAGAGGCCACTGAAGCCTTTTTGTCCTACAGTTCATTTACAGGTATTTGTTTTTGTATTGTTCATTTTCTTTATTGCTTTTGGTTATGTTTTTAATTTCCTTCTGGTGTGTGTAAACTTGTTTCTAATTTTGCAGGAGTCTGTTGATAAATCTACAACAAGTAAGGATGTTGAATTTCCTCCTCGCAATGGCTTGTTTGCAGTGACTGTTCAGAATTCTTTCGGCCCTCGCTTTGGCTCCAAGGTACTTGATATATGTATATTTCCATCTGTGGTGTTTTCATATATGTAGTAATCAGTGTTTACTTTGGCTTTTTTGCATTTTTGATTACTTGTCTCATTTCTCGGTTGTTTATTTTGTTCAGACTGCTCAGGAACTTGTTGAGCTTGTTGAGGATAGGAACAAAGACAAACCCAAGATATTTGTTGATTGGTCAGAGTCTCTTATTATTGAGGTGTTGGAATGTTTGTCCCGGTGCCCTTTGCACGCAAACACTGCTCCTGCAACAAAAGTTTCCAGGGAGTTTTTCTGCCTGTTTGCTTGGGTCGCAAGTTGATGGACAGCTGGTAGCTGTGGTCGAGGGAGGTTTACGGTCCAGGTTTAGTTCCAGCGGTTCCAAGCGGGTCAGAGTTTACCCGACCCGTTTTCTCAGAAACAGGGAAATATACAGTAGACAGTGGAGGGTTTTGGGGACATACAGGTGTCAACTTTTTATTTGTCTGTATTTTTGATTGTTGTCGAATTGAAAAACAGTCGAATGTCAAATAGACAGTCCCATATATAATATAAAAAGGAGGCTAGGGTTTCTGCCTCCCGGCGGCGGCGGCGGCGCTGATCTGCCGCGTCTCCTATGGCCTTAGGGCCATGGGTGCATGGTGGATGCCGGCCCTTGCTGGCTGGAGGGCTCCATTTTTAGGTGCTTCTTCAAGTTTTGTTAGGGTTTGTGTCCTGCTCAGAAAGACGAGACGACGGCGACTCCCTGAAGATGGAATAACGTTCTCCCTGCCTAGCCCCCACCCGGGTGGTGCATCTAGCATTGTCCGAGGGTGTGTGGAGGTGTGAATCCGGCGGATTTCGTGGGATTCGGTCGGTGGTTGTCTTAGGTGGATCTGCTCGGATCCGGTCTTTGTTCGTGTGTCTTCAGGTTGGATCCTTTCGATCTACGCTTCTCTTCATCAACGGCGGTTGTTGTTTTGGTGCGTTGGTCCTATAGGGCCTTAGGACGACGACTTCCTGATTGTCTACTACAACAAGTTGTGCCCGACTCCGGCGTGGGAGGGGCAATGACGGCAGCGCGCCTTCGACTTGCTTCAGTGCTTGTAGTCGTCGCTAGGTGGTTTATGGATCTGGATGCAATCTTTATTATTTCTGTTGTTCGTTGTATTGCCACGACTGAAAATGGATAGATCAAAAGTTTCCCTCAAAAAAGAAGAAGTAAAACTAAAATGTACATAAATTTACTGTATTTGTTTGTTTTATAGTTGTAGGATATTTTCCGAATATAAGTAGCAGGAACGATGAATGTTATGGTTGGTCTTTTCTCATGCATAGTGGCTTGTTGAGTTCGCATAGTTGAATGTTGAGAGATTTAGAGACAATGATGGTCAGCTATTTTGTTATCCCCGAAACTAGGTTCAATCCTCTCACCGGAAGTTGATGCTATAAGCGCAAAAACCTTGCATTTATGCCATTCATTTCCTACTGATGTCGTCTGGGCATAAGGGCCATGGGCCAGGGTTCCTATGCAAGGAGTGAGGGAGGTACCGAGTGAAAGCCCAACACTTGTTGGCGGTGCCACCGCCTCCGTGTGCGGGTGTTACGTCCCTCCTAGGGGTCCTGTCATGGTTTTACTTCCACCCCTATTCCGTGCTCGGGGGATAACCATGTCCATTGCTAGACTTGATGCATTGCGCCGTTACCCTCTTGGGGGCGCCATCTTAGGCTTTGATACTGAGACGATGCATCTTCGGCTCCATTGTTTAGCGGCCTCGTTTGTGTGCTCTCATACATGTGACTATGTCGTCATCTACCTTGGTCCAAACTACTCCCCTGCAGGGTTGGCACTCGACAGAGGCCCTCTCTAGCGGCATTTCTAATGGAGGTTTTGCGACAAAGTCCGGTGATTTTATCCGAGAGACATGTGTTTGCTTTTCGTAGGCTTCCAAGTGCTTCTAGTTGTCCTACTACTCCTGTGCTTCTGCTCGGTAGCAAGCTGCCGATGTCTAGTAGAGTATCCCTGTGCAGTGTTAGCGCAATCATCTTGTTTTAGCTTAGCTTTCTTTGATCGCCTTTGTAAGAGGGTTAGTCGATTGAGTTTCTCTATGCTTCAGATTGGATCCTTTCAATATACGCTTCTCTTCATCAGCGGCATTTGTTGTTCTGATGCGTTGGTCCTATGGGGCCTTAGCACGACGACTTCCCGACTGTCTAGTACAACAAGTTGTGCCCGACTCCGGCGAGGGAGGGGCGATGAAGGCGGTGCGCCCTTGGCTCGCTTTAATGATTGTAGTCGTCGCTAGGTAGTCTACGGATCTGGATGTAATTTTTATTATTTCTGGTGTCCATTGTACTGCCATTATTGAAGATGAATAGATCGAAAGTTTCCCGTAAAAAAGAAGTAAAACTAAAATGTACATAAATTTACTGTATTTGTTTGGTGTATAGTTGTAGGATATTTGCCGAATATAAGTAGTAGGAACGATGCATGTTATGGTTGGTCTTTTCTCATGCTTAGTGGCTTGTTGAGTTGGCATAGTCGAATGTTGAGAGATTTAGAGACAGTGATGGTCAACTGTTTAGCTATATATGATATGGAGAGAAGTCAGTAATAGAATAACACATGCGGTAGTTTAGTCACATGTTGTCAATGGACAAAGATTTGGACAAATATACAAGGAAACTTCTCATATTACATTTACATAAGATGGCAATGGGGAGCTATATATACTGCATGTACAACACACACTTCCTTCTAGAGGTGCTTTGGGAGGGCTTTGGCTGATGTGGACCGATGATCTTAAAGTCTCTGTTCATAGTGCTGCTTTCCACTACATATATTAGCTAAAGTAGTTCATGTAGCTTCGGGGGTCAGCTTTTGTTTGATTTGTATATATGGTGACCCGTACCATAGGCAAACTAGCGCCATCTGGGATCAAGTTTCTACTTTTGTGTATGATAATCTGGGTATCCCCATGATGTGTTTGGGGGACTTGAATGACATCCTGTATGATATTGATGGTTGTAATGGCTATGTGAATTACTATCGTATGCATGCTTTCCGTTCCCTTGTCAAAAATTGTGGTTTGTTTGATATTGGTTATTGTGGTCCAGCCTATACTTGGCGCGGTAGACAACACACTTGTAATCCTATTTATAGACGCCTTGACCGTTGTTTAGTTAATTCTGAGTGGTGCATGCATTACCCTAATACCAAAGTTCTTAATCTGCCTATTATTTTGAGTGATCATGCCCCCATTTTGGTGTCTACTGAAGGTAATTTTGTCAAGCCTCGGCAAACTTTCAAATTTGAAAATTGGTGGTTGATGGAGAAAGATTTTCATGCCTTTGCTAAATCTGCCTGGAATGCTAGTCCCTCACATTCTTTTGCAGCAAAGTCCTCTTCTTTGGCAGGGTCTTTGAAAATGTGGTGCAAGAAGAAGAAGCCTCTTCAGAATGATCTTTTGGACTTGGAAGCTCGTATCAATCAACTGCAGCAACTTCCTTTACAGCAACAGGACCATAATTTGGAAACTTCTCTCACTACTAGGTATGAGTTCACTCTTTCTAAACTTAATCAGTTCTATAAGCAACGTAGTAAGAACAAATGGGCTGTTGCTGGTGACTGTAATACTAATTTTTTTCACCAAGCTGTTGTTAAGCGTAGGAAGAGAAATACCATTTGCTCTGTTAAAGATGAGAATAATATGATTCATTTCAATCCTGCTGCTATCACGAATACCTTTGTTAACTATTTTCGCTACATTTTCTCTTCCCCGAATGATAATGTGGGTACTCCTTACCTTTCATCACAATGGCCCAGTGGCTCTTTGGATCCCACCTATGCTCTGCCTGACAATCATGAGATTTTGCAGATTCTGAAGAATATGAAACCTAATGCTTCTCCAGGTCCGGATGGTTTTAATGTTGAGTTCTATTTAGCTACTTGGGACTGGATTGGAGACGAGGTAACTCAGCTTGTTGTTAGTTTTTATCTTACTGGAGTTCTTCCTCCTCATATTAATAACACCAACATTGCTCTCATTCCTAAAAAACTTGTTCCTCAAGTGCCTATGGACTACCGGCCTATTAGTCTTTGTAATGTTGTTTATAAGATCATTGCCAAATCTCTTGCTAACAGGATTAAACCTCACCTTCCTGATTATATAGATCCTGCCCAACAGGCTTTTATTGAGGGTAGAAGAATTAGTGATAATATTATTATTGCTCAAGAGATAGCTCACTCTTTCTCTCTCAAATCTTGGAAACATGATGCCTTCATGGTAAAAATTGATCTTGCTAAAGCTTTTGATAGACTTGAATGGGACTTCATTGTTCTTGCGCTTACTCGTAAAGGGCTGCACGGTCATTTCATTAATCTAGTGCATGCATGCATCTCTTCTCCCACATTCTCTGTTCTTATTAATGGGCAGCCTTCTCGTAAATTTAAAAGTTTTCGAGGGATTCGACAAGGCTGTCCTATGTCCCCTTACTTGTTTGTTATTGCCATTAATGAACTTTCAATTGCTCTTAATGAGGCGCTTCAGGCTAACCATTTGCAGGGTATTTCTCTTGGTCCAAGTTGCCCTTCGGTTCATTCCCTTCTCTTTGCAGATGACCTATTGGTTTGTGGTCAGGCCACCCTTCATGAAGCTCAGACTATGGCGAATCTTATTCAGCAATTTTGTGATCTCTCTGGCCAAACTCCCAACTGGAGCAAATCTGCAATCTTGTTTAGCTCGCATGTTTCTCAGGCTACTATTCAAGACATTAAGCATATTTTCCCTGTTTCTAATCTTGATGCTAATTTCACTCATCTTGGTCATCCTCTCATTCTCCCTGCTAATAATAGATTGGCTGCTTACAATTTTGTTCTTGATAAATTTTTAAATAAGCTGCCTTCTTACAAAGCAAACATGCTCTCTCATGCTGCTAGACTTGAACTAATTCGCTCAGTTTTCTCGGTTATTCCTGTTTATTACATGGCAAATATCTTGTTTTCTAAGAAATTCATTGCTAAACTCACGGCTGTTATAAGAAACTTCTGGTGGACAGGTGTTCGAGAGACTGACTCTAAAAAGAGTCTTTGCCTTAGGGCCTGGAAAGATATTTGTAATTCTAAAACAGAAGGTGGCTTGGGTATTAGGAATCTTAAAGCCATTAATGAAAGCCTCATTCTCTCAGCTGCTTGGAGGTTAGCTAAAGCCCCTTCTTCTCATCTATACCTTGTGCTTAAGGCTAAGTACTTCCCTGATACTTCAATTTGGAGAGCCACTACAACCCCTCCTAAATCTGCTTTTTGGGCCTCTATTTTGAAAATGTTGCCCAAGCTGACATGTCATGCTTTTTTATCAACTCACGAGTGGTAATCTTTCTTTATGGAGCATGCCTTGGTGTAATCTATGGCAATACTATTTATGATTCTCTTAATCCCCAACAAGCTGGTTTTATTTACCCCTCTCTTGTTAGGGAGCTTTGGCTGCCTGGTCAAAAAAGTTGGAATCATGATCTCATCTTTTCTCTTTTCCAGCAGCCTCTTACGTCTCAAATTGTTAACACTGAAATTATTGATGATGATGGTCCGGATTTGCTGTGTTGGGATCTCACCCCCAATGGTATTTGCTCTTCTAAATCTGCTTACAAGCTTTGCCTCCAGGAGCTTCATAATAATCCTAGAAATTCTCCTATGGATATTCCTTTGGATTTGAAAGACTTTCTCAAGCTCATTTGGAAGCAAAAAAGTTTGCTCCCTCGTGTTCAAACTTTTGCTTGGAGACTTCTTCGTAGGGCTTTGCCTACGGGCATGAGGGCTGGCCGCTTCTCTGTTCACATCTCTCAGTCTTGTTGTAGATGCGGCCAGCAGGAGGATGAATTTCACCTCTTTTTCCTCTGCGACTTTGCGAGAGCAGCTTGGTTTTCTTCGCCTTGGTTTATTCGAGCGGATGTTCTTACTCAAGGGCACTCTTCTATGCATTCCATTCTCATCTTTCTTATTAATATGAGTCACCCTCATGCTTCTATTCAGAATGTTCTTAATTTTTTATGGTGCCTGTGGAAAGCTCGAAATGATTTTCTTTTTGATAGGAAAAATCATCGTCCTCATCAGGTTAATATTGCTGCTACAACTTTGGACTTTGGGCATTTGCGTAATCTTCACAATCCTTCTTCTGAGCAGCCTCTTTCTACTAATCATCATTCTACTGATATTTTACCTAAGCAGGGCAAAACGCTTAAATCGGATTTGTTAATTTTTGGGACTAAAATTTTCTCTGATGCAGCATTTAGATCGTCCAAAATCCCAGGACTCGCTCGAGGACATGTGGGCACATGTATAGGTGTTTATATTTCCATGCCTTCGGATCAAGGTGAGATTAGTATTCAGGTTCAAGCTTCGGCCTCTTCAACTTCAACTCCCCTTCAAGCCGAGGCAGTTGCCCTTTCTTGTGTAGCTCATCTTGCCGCTCAGCTTAATATTACTAATCCCACGTTTCTGACGGACTGTCTTTCTCTTGCTTCTGCTGCTACCTCAAGAAATATTTCAGATTCTGCTGCTCATTGGAACATTAGAAAAGAGTTGGCTACTTTTGTCAAAGTTACGTCTAATTTAGCTGCTCAAGTGTTTCATGTTTCCAGGGAAATCAATGGTGTCGCTCATAATCTGGCTGAGCAGGTTTTCCGATCTGTCGGCGAGACGCAAGTTGCTTGTTTTGCTCATGCTCACTCAAATTCTCCATGTCCAGTGGTGGCCCTTCTTTCAAACTTTCAACTTGCAGGTATTCAACTGCACACGGTGCATTGCTTCTAAGGCAGGTCAAGCATCTCCAGCACAAAATGATGTTGGCAGTTTTCTTGCCCAACGATTCATTCATTGGGCTGCTTGTTCGGAGGAGATCAGAGTCTTCTTTGTTTTCTTTTTCCCAGATGTTTTCTCCTCTAGTTCTGATCATGTTGCTCACGGCATAGTGCTTCTGGCCACTTTGCCCTACTAGGATCCTTTCTTCAGCTCCCCCTCATAGTTTCTGCATCTTTTTCTTTCCATCTTTGGCAGATCTATGTAGCACACTTTGTTCAATCTCTTTGAGCTGAATGAAATATGTGGCACCTTTTGGTGCCTTTGCTTGTTCAAAAAAAAAACATGCACATCTAACCGTGTTTATTCTCCTCCGTGCTCCGCCGATCCTCTTCCTTCTGTTGGTTATCTCAAAAACTAGGTTCACTCGGTGTCCTCCCACCATAAGTTGAGGAGGATATCCAGTGCTCCCAACACTAAGGTGCTACCATGTCTAAAATTCAATTCAAATGTTTAAAGATTTCTGTTTTTTTAATGTTCCCAAGACACGAGTCCATGGATTCTGAAAATTTCATATTCAAACTCAAAATGCACATTGAGAACATAAAAGACAAGTTCAGCATGAATAGTGTCACAAAAAGAAATAGCAAAAATGACAATATTTATATCAAATTTTCTCTTTTTTGTTTCTCAGTGTGTATTTCGAGTTTGGATCTGTTTTTTAGAGGTCATAGCCACATGTCTTGTGAACATTCACAGAAAATTCAAATCTTTTGAAACATTTAAAGTTAACCTTTTTAGGCATGAGAGCTCCGTATATTTTCCCCATAAGTTGATGCTTTGGGCGCCAACAACTTGCATTTAGGCCATCCATTCCCTACTGTCCACGCATAAGGGCCAGGGTCAGGGTTCCTAGGCAAGAAGTAAGAGAGGTATCGAGTGAAAGCCAGGCGCTTCTCAGTGGCACTACCGACGATGTCTGCGGGATTCGCGTCAGTCTGAGGGGTGCTTTCATGATTCTACCTCCATCCCCTTGTCCGTGCTCGGGGGGAACCGTGTCCATTGCTAGAATTGGTGACAGCGCGTTGCGTCGTTACCCTATTGGGGGAGTCAACAGAGAGCTTAGGTCTCACGGAGTGGAGACGTGTTTGGCGGGATTGGATCCCAAGACCGAGCCGAAGCATCCTCGGCTCCAGTGTTTGGCCGTCTCGTTTGTCTCCTCTCATACACATGACTATGTCATCAGCCACCTTGGTCCAAATGGATTGCCTGCAGGGTTGGCGCTCGGAAGAGGGCCCTCTCCAGCGACAATTTTCGTGGAGGCATTGCGACAAAGTCCGGTGATTTCATCCTAGAGACAGGGGTTTGCTTTTTGTAGACTTTCTGGAGCTTCTAGTTCTGGTCCTGCTACTCTTGCGCTTCTGCTCGACAGCAAGCCGCCGACGTCCTGTAGTGCATTCCTTGTGCAGTGTTAGCACCGATGGTCTTGTTTTAGCCTAGATTTCTTTGATCTGCTTTGTAAGGGTTTATCTATAAAGTGGGACGAAAAATTATTTCATGAACTCTCACATGTCCAAAATGGATGGAGTGTACGCAATTAGGGTAATGTTTTCCTAGAGACTAAATGCATCGGAAGTCCCAAAAGTACTCTAGGTGTGTCAGCCTGGTCCTGTAAGTATGAAAATGCTCAGGTCCAACCTAGGTTTGACGAGCCCACATGTCGCCTTGACTAATACCACTTCGCCCATAAGTTGTAGGAATTCTTGCCTATTGTTGTGCCTTTTTATGTTTAGGGGAATACGATATACTCCCTCTGTTCACTTTTATAAGGCGTTGAAGACGTTTCAGACAACATGCAAAGTAGTCCATTTTCAGTTGTCTGAAACGACTTATAAAGTGAACGGAGGGAGTAATAAATATCTTTAATATGCGGGATTTGTGCATCGATCGATTCAAGATCAGGGATGCTCTCTCATTTTTGAAATAACAAATCTGGGTCCAACCAATGAGTGGATTCTAACAAGAGGGATTTCCATGTAAACAACAACATAGAGAATTTAAGCTCAAAGTCATTTATCCTTTTTATATATATTTACCAAACATTTACGACTTTACAAATGAGAAATAATGTAGTGCAATGGAAGGCACATACATATAGATAAAAATCGGTGTATTTATGTAATATTTGTAGATATATGTGGTATTTCCCTACTCGGTGGGGTAGGAAGGTTGCATGGCCAAGCCACACATACCATTCTTGTCGGAAATATCCTTCTCCATTTTGAGGTACCCGCTCTCGCCCCATCTCGTGCCCCATGAGTTTTTCAGCAGCCAAAATTTAGTTCCATCACTCGTCATGCCTTAACCAATCGCTACTATCCCATGGTCTAAATCAGTTCTGCAGGAGCCGGTCATCACCCCACCAGAGTAGTGTTGAAATATGACATCCCCTCCGTCCACAGCTACTATACAGGCTGGTTAGCCACGGCTTTCATAAGAGAAGATTCATCGTTGGCGGGCACATCCTCGTAGCCCTTGATGGTTGCAACACTGTTGCTTGCAGTGCTAGTCTTGCATTGTCCGTCTTGTGCAGTGTATGGGTAGTTGGTCTCCATGGTGAGGCCACCGTTCTTGATGATGAACTTGAAAGCATCGTCCATCTCGCCACCCTCGCACCCCTGATCCACACCATGGACATCACAGTCAACTAGCTCTTGCTAGACAAGGAGACGAGCTTCCCTGTGCTCAACTTCACAATGCCCTCGGTTGCAGCCACGGCCGAAAAAGCCCAACAACAACCTACAAAAATATTGACGTACTTAGTGTAATTTCAGTTATCATGAGAATACGATATATACATACTACCTAAATTTACTTACCACACTGGCCTTGGTTTTTGATAGGAGTGACGGCGCCCTTGGTCCTCCAATCAACTGCCGCTGGAAGTGCATTAGTGCTGACATTGTTGTATTTGAACCCAGTTGGTGCCCTAGCACCATTTCTTTTGAGGCCCTTGTTAGTCTTGGTTGCTCTGAACTCGTCGTTGGTGAGATCGGTAAACTGGTTGACACCGAGCCAGAACTTGTGATTTCCGGTGTTGAACGACTCGATGAAGGCAACGTTGTCCTTGAACACCTCGAACCGCTGCGCCTTCTCGGTGTTGTCCTTGTAAACATGGTTGAACTTCGCCATCCACTGCTCATGCTTCTCCACCATGGCCGCGTCACCAAGCTCGCGAGCTGATAAAACGGGGCTATTGCATAAGCAGATGCTGCCTAGGATGGCAAGAAGCAATGCCTTTGGGATGTCCATGATCTGCTCGACTAGTGCTTGCTGGCACTACAGTTAGCTTGGTGGTGCTTTGGTCTGTCAACTATGGGTGGAAGGGATGTGCTTATATAGATGTAGTCTTGCACATGTACGTAGAACGCACGCTGTGCTCTAGGATGATGTGTGAATATCGATGGACAACAGCGTGGCCGTGAAGTTAATTACCAGATAGAATAAATAACCTTGTGGTTGTACATAGTATGTTAGCTTAATCCAACTCTGGTCCCTGGAGTCAATGGTTGTGTTCAGTAAAAATTTGAGCGGAAGTGTGTTCAACTCTTGTTAAAAAAGAAGTATGTTGCAGCTAGGGACCTTAGTTCGTTCTAGGTGAGCAGGTGAATTCTTGATATACTAAACCTAGCCAGGATCCTTTTTTCATGGTTTTTTTTTTCACTTTTTCCTATCAGTAAAAACCTGGCCAGTCGGGATTTGACACGCTATTTACTGGGGGACGTGAGCGTGTACGCATTGGCGTGGGTTTAGCGATTCTAGGCCAGATACGGGACACTAATTTCTTCTGTCTCCCTCGCATGTGCGCTGCATGCATCCCATCCAATCCACCGATTTCTTTGCTTCCTTATCTGCATGCATGCATTCCATCCATCTCACCGCTTACTTCTCCTTCCTTATCTCTTCTAGTCTTCTTCTTCTGGATGCCTCCGCCGCTTACCGCCCTTGATGATCGAGGTGCTTTCCGGAAGACTCCGGTTGAATCATCCACCGCCATAGGCATCTATAAATACTCTCCTTCCTCTTCTGTGGTCATCACTCGCTTTCGCATCTCAACCGAAGCACCACCGAGAAATAGCGTCGGCGCAAAACATCGAGCCTCTCTCCGCTTCTCTTGTGTGGGATGGAAAGGTGCTCCGTTCAACGCCTCGCCGGGCATGCCCCTCCCTCCTAGGCTCCTCCTTTCTTCGTCGTGCAGTACGGAGCAAGATCGGCCATCGCGAGCTGTGGAGCTCAAGGTTCAGAGTGGCTTCCCGTGGGTTCTCCCCACGCTGCACCTCCGGGCTTGCCGGGGAGGAGCTGCGTCCAGCCTCCGTCGCTGCTACTCCGCTGAGCGAGAAGCTGCATCATTGTCGCTACCATGTGGAGGTTGTCGACGTCCACCACGGGACAGCGAGGTGTTCGACGGCCGACGGGCACACCGGCGAGCTGGTTCCACTTGGGCGCCTCAAAGGCATGGCCGCATGGGTGACCGCCGGCGACGTGTCGCTGGCGTCGCTGGACGCGATCGCCTCCCTGGAGTAGTCGGCGGCGGTGCACGAGATTGGCCACCTGCTTGGCTCGGTCACTTCTCGATGGACGAGCCATCGTGTACCCACGCCTGCGGATCACAGACTCGACCTGGACACCATCACGTCGCACACGCAGAATTCGGGCTGGCCAACAACGACGCCGTCAAGAGCAAGAACGGAGGAAACGAAAGCTTGGTTTGTTTCCTGATCTCGTGCCTTTTCTCGTGATTCTGGTTCGTGCTTCTCCGCGCTCTAGCGGCGTCTGCCCATGAAGGAAGATGAAGTGAGCCTTGCGGTCTCCCGTGCTGCAGCTGGTATTCTTCGATGGCGAGTTTAGCATGGGTCTCGGGACTGTGATCGTGCAGCCGTTGCTGGGGTGCGCAAGCTGCATATGCCGTAGTGGCGGTCCGTGTCGCGGTGAAGCGACAGGAAGGCCGTGCGTGGGGGGTGCAGCCGCTACTGATGGCGCCGCTGTCGTTCAAAAGAGGACCATCCTCGAGCGCCTCCCGTCGACCGATCTGGCGTCCCTGGCCGGCGTCGGTTCTCCCGCTAGCGCTCGCCGGTGGTGTTTGGCAGGTGGAACTACGAGGCGCACCTCTTATCTGCACCCTCTTATCTTCACCCTTCAATAATGCTTTGAGATCTGTGCTACACAACTAACTTACAACATGAAATTTTCTCTTTTTTGTTTCTTCAAAACAAACCAACGTATGAACTTCAAACTTTCCAGGACAACAAAACATTCTTACTACAATGTGGGAAAAAACTTTCAGATTTTTTCGTGCGACATAAGTATACAAAATGAGATTTTTTTGACTAAAAATATAATATTTACTATACATGATTCACGAAAAAATCTGAAAGTTTTTTTCCACATTGTAGTAAGAATGTTTTGTTGTCCTGTAAAGCTTGAAGTTCATATGTTGTTTTGTTTTGAAGAAAAAAAAAAGAAAAGTACTTGCACAGATCGCGATGCAAAAATGAATGGTTAGATAAGGGGTGTAGGAAAGCCTATGCTTTCTCAAATGTTAACCCCTGTGGGAGCTCCAGCGCAGCAGCAATAGTGCATGACGAGCACGGCTGCGATGGATACGTACCTCCTCCCGCCGCTGCTCGATGATCAGCGTGGCACCGTTTGGTCCGCCCGCTCCTTCTCCCTGTCTCGAGTCTTGGCTCTTGACTACAAGGCGGCCATCGCGGCGGGCTTGACAGAGCTGGCGTTCAACCGATGCATGCACGATGCGGTCACCATCGGCTTCCGCTCCACGGTTACTGGCCTGTCCAAGAAACCTCTCTTACTCCGGCCAACTACCCGGTGCTAGCACCATGCGACAAGCACGCACGGCCGTGAGGAGACCAGGACCACACGAGCGGAGGGACGGAAACGCCGCCGAGCTGCTGTCAGCTTGCTGCTCGCCTGTATAGTCGCCGCCAGCAACGGGATCGGCACTGCACACGCCTGTGCTGCGAAGTTGTGGTAATCTGGAGCTCCTGCGCCCACGTCATGTCGCTTTCTTCCGTCCGGGAGGCTTTTCTTTGATTTTATTGGTTCTGACTGTCAATATTACGCAGATGATCTTTGAGGGTATGTGACGATCGCTGCAAGCCAACCTGAATGCCCGATTCAAGTGTGACACCCTGCTACTCTGTTTTGAGTTCCCCTTTGTGATGTGTGTCAGTACAAAAATCTACATCTGGTCTAAATCCAGAACCGCGTCAGCAATCCTAGCATCCGTTTACTAGAAATTGTGTTAGGTACTGTGACTTCTCTAATTTGTCATTTATGGTTTTAGTTTTCTATAGGAACAAAATTTGGTTATGCAAAAGGTATACATGTATCTTTTGATATGCGGCCAAATCATGCTTTCTTGTGAGAAATTTACATTTGGCATGGAGAGATCAAAGGCTTTATGTGAACCAAACACTCTCGGATTGGTGTGTATAATTGTTTAGAAGCTCAATCTTACTGCTAACTGCAGTTAGGATCTTTATTAGTGAAATGACTTCTCTTTTTTAGTGCCGGGTCTGTGATCAAGACAAAGGTGTTTGGTGATATGAATTAGTGTGATACATACAATAAATGGTGGAGGATTTTATTTGTACTTCAGTACCAACCAATCTATTGATGAGGCTTAACCTGCTTGGATCACTTAATTAAGATATGTTTGCAACTCTAATGAAGTAAATTAGTTGATAGTTTTGTGGGGCAAGGATCTCAAGTAGAGTTTTATTTTGGGTCATTCTCTGCAAACTTCAGGCATCATATATATTGTTTTGATCCAAAACATGTTTGTCATTTAAGTTGACTAGAAGCCAGGTTTTGGCTACCGAGGGGCACTTTTTTCTCGTGGGTCACCGAGAAACTCGGTTACCACGGTTACCGCGAAATTCCGAGCAATTTTCGGACGATTTTTTTGGAATTTTTTTGAATCCGAACAAAATTCGTCAAAAATCCATTCAAATTCAAAATTTCGGAATTTTTCGCTTGGGAAGTTGATTTCTCGTGGGGTACTGGGAAACGCGGTAACCGCCTGGTAACCGGTTTTCTCGGGCGGTACCCAAAACCATGACTAGAAGTAATGTGAATTCCTGATACCTCTGAATGTTCGCACCTTGTTCGATGTATCACACAAACAATTAGTTCCTTCTTCTATCTTGCAGTGACATGTTCTATAGACTCGACATGTGAGTACTAGACATACAATGATGCAAGTAGGTGAGCCGCCTCTCTCTCCCCTTGGCATCTCCACACATATTTTTATCCCTCTCTCATGTAATTTGTAGATAGCTCGAGTATAAATTGTATATGTTTCAGACAGATTTGTTTTTCTGAAACTTCACCTCTCATATCATAACTGAAACGCTACTAATGTTTGCAAAATCTTTGTCAAGATGCAATAGGGTTAGCTCTGTACATTAATATACTGGTGCAAATTAACTAAGTCGAACTGTGCCCATCTGTTTTAGTTGGGTTTTGTTTTGGTGCCATCCTGAAGTACAACACATGCACATTTGTTTTTTCTTTTGTATTTAGATGTTTACATCTAGATTACTGTAAAAACAATTTTTGTTCGAAAAGGAGGATGACCCCCAGCCTCTGCATCTGGGAGATACATGCAGTCATTTTATTAATTATTCACAAAGACCTTACAAAGTAGTACATTAGGTAGTCTGAAGCCACCATCTTAGCAACTTTTGTCGCTACTCCTATCCACTTGATGAAGGGGTGCCGATAGTCTGAGCCTAATACCAAATAGACATCGCACAAATGCCTAACATCTAAAGCCGGAGGCCCCAACCAAAGCCAAATACTGGGTTTGAGGCGCAAACTGGTCCGACGCACTCTTATAGGTCGTCGCCGCCGTCTTCCATTGATCCATCTTCAGAGCAAGTACTGACGCGGATTACTGTAAAAACATGTGTGGATAATCTATTAGATGGATCAAATATGTAACTTGGTGGCTTGGTTTATGTCATCCCTTGCTTCTATCTTCCCAGGTGATGAAATTCACATATATCAAAACTTTTGGTATGCATTACTATGATAGCTTTGCAGGGGAAGGTAGATGGCTTCATTAGGATTTCCAATTGGGTTACTATTAATGATTCTATCTTAATGGTAGGCTATTTCACGAGCTCTCACATGTCCAAAATGGATGGGGTGGACTCAATTTTTTTTTTTGCGAAAAGGATCAGATCTATTATAAAGATTCATTGGAAGTACAAAACACCTCAAACATAATAAAAATTATATTTTGGTCCATGGACCACCGAACGACCATTGCCGCTGCCAGAACGAGCCGCCGACGCGCCGCCGCCGCCGCCGCTCTCGTACCAGAGCCGGACTGACCTTGTTGACGGTAGCCGGGAAGTCTTTGTTCACGTGCCCTTGAGGACCAGCGCCCCGAAACTGCAATCGTCGCCGTTGAATCCTTGAATCGATCTGAAGAACCCGACACCAAATATTGCCGTTCTGTACCACGACGAGAAACCCTAACATTGCCGCCCCATGGAGCTGGCAGGAATCTACGCCGAAGCTCCATCTAATCTGTTCCAACGAACGAACTTGAGGAGAATCAAAACCCGGAAGACTGACTCGAAGAAGCGCCGCCATCCACCCAAATGCCGCCCCTGCGAGGGCTAAAACCCTACCAATCTACTAGCCGGATCCGAGGCAACAGAAATCCCCCCCCCCCCCACCCCCCCCCCGCCACCGGCAGCCGTAGTGGCAAGCAGAGGGGAGGCAAATCCACGAGCTCGCCGGTGGAGATCAAGAGGAGGAAGGCTTTCCCTAATTGCCTTGCCGGGTGGACTCAACTAGTGTAGTGGTTTCCTAGAAAGTACAATGCATCGGAAGTCCCAAAGATATTCTAGGTGTGTCATCTTGGTTCTATAAGTATGGAAATGCATCGGTGCAACCCAGGTATGACCTACCCACGTGGCGTGTTGACTAATGCCACTTTGTCCATATTTTAAAGAAAAATACGCCCTCAAAATTTATATCTTCTAATTTCTTTTGATTATCATATGTGCTTTACTGCAGCGTGTGAAAAGCGTAGAATATTCTAGACTTCGGGTGCAACCGCTTGAAGGTGGTAGTTGAAGCTGTATTTAGCCAATATGAGTGACGGCCTGGTAATAGTGTCCTGAGTTGTACATTGTTTCTTATTCTTGTGCCTTTTATTCATGTGTGGCGGAACACTATGTAATAAATTTCTTCAATACGATGGATGTGTGCATTGATCGATGCAAAGATCAGGGGCGTCCTCCCATTTTCGAGAAAAAAATATTGTTCGAATCAATTTGTGGATTTAAACAAAATGGATTTCAGCATAAACATCGCCATAGAGCATTTAGCATTTAAGCTCGAAGTCATCTATCTTCTTTATATATATTTACGGAACATTTCGTGACTGTCCAAACACGAAACAATGTAGTGTAATGAAAGGTACATACATACTGATAAAAATACATGTATTGCCAATGTATTTCCCTACTCGGTGGGGTAGGAAGGTTGCATGGCCAAGCCACACATACCACTCTTGTCGGAAATATCCTTCTCCATTCTAAGGTACCCACTCTCGCCCCATGTCGTGCCCCATGAGTTTTTTAATAACCAATACTTAGTTCCGTCACTCGTCATGCCATATCCAATAGCTGCTATCCCATGGTCCAAATCAGTTCCACAAGAGCCGGTCATTACCCCGCCAGAGTAGTGTTGAAATATGACATCACCTCCGTCCACAGCTACTGATACAGGCTGGTTAGCAACGGCTTTCATAAGAGAAGATTCATCGTTGGCGGGCACATCCTCGTAGCCCTCGATGGTTGCAACACTGTTGCTTGCAATGCTGGTCTTGCACTGTCCGTCTTGTGCCGTGTATGGGTAGTTGGCCTCGGTGGTGAGGCCACCGTTCTTGATGATGAACTTGAAGGCGTCGTCCATCTCACCACCCTCACAACCCTGATCCACACCATGGACGTCACAATCAACCAGCTCTTGCTCAGACAACGAGATGAGCTTCCCCGTGCTCAACTTCACAATGCCTTCAGTTGCCACCACAGCGGAAAATGCCCAACAACAACCTGCAATAATAAGGTCGTCCTTAGTGTAATTCGAGTTATCATGGGATTATCATGGGAGCGGAACATAATGTAGATATACTACCTAAATCCACTTACCACATTGGCCTTGGTCTTTGATAGGAGTGACAGCACCCTTGGTCCTCCAATCAACAACGGTTGGAAGCGCATTGATGCTGACATTACTGTACTTGAACCCAGTTGGAGCCCTACCGCCGCTCATTTTCAATCCCTTGTTGGTCTTGATTGCCCTGAACTCGTCATTGGTGAGGTCAGTGAACTGGTTGACACCGAGCCAGAACTTACGGTTTCCGGCGTTGAACGACTCGATGAAGGCAACGTTGGCTTTGAACACCTCAAACCGCTGCGCCTTCTCGGTGCCGTCCTTGTAAACACGGTTGAACTTCGCCATCCACTGCTCATGCCTCTCCACCATGGCCGCGTCACCAAGCTCGCGAGCTGACAAAACAGCATTGCTGCATAAGCAGATGCAGCCTACGATGGCAAGAAGCAAAGCTTTGGGGATGGCCATGATATGTCCGATTAGTGCTACTAGTACTATTGTATGTAGCTTGGCACTTTGGTGTGTCAACAATGGGTGGAACGGGATGTGTTTATATAGCTGTGGTCTTGCACATGTACGTAGCATGCACGTTGTGCTCTCAGAGATAATTACCATAGGGAATAAATAATCTTGTGATTGTAGATAGTACGTTAGCTTAATTAATTCAGCTATGGCCCCAGATAGTATGATCGCTTTGAGTTTTTTTTTGACACATGATCGCTTTGAGTATTATTGCCCATATTTCGTGCCAGTTGAATAAAAAACAATGATCAAACAGAAACTGCCGGACGGGCAGGGCAGGCAACTATGGGAAAAATATTTAAAACAGTTCAAACAGTGCGGAGGAGTTTGGTTAATCTAAAAGTCTGTAAAATTATTCTCTACTTTTCTTTTAGGGTAAATTATTCTCTACTTAGTTCAATGATGCACGGCGGTGACAGTGTAATAAAGAAACAATAGAGGGCCAAAACCATCCGACCTTTTGTGACAATGCTTGGTCACCTACCCCACGTTTGCAGTGCTCTAATTGCAAAGTATCAAGCAATCTAAGAAGGTGTTCGGTTCAGAGTAGGTAATGTAAACGTATAATCAGTGTAGGGAGGGTTAGCGAAATGAATAAAGTACAAACCTGTTTGACTCCACAAATGTACCGATAATCCATAAAAGGTTCTGGTGTTTGTAGTTGATGAATCTATAAGGATGCATCATGCCATTTAGTGCAAATTATGAAGTTTGTACAACGAAATATTCACTTGGCATTTAGACTGTAGCTTCCTTTAACATTAGTATCTGCAAAATATACTTTCATGTCCCATCTTGTTATGTAATACTTCCTCAGATCCAAAATAAGTGTCGCAGTTTTGAACTAAGGTTAAACATTGGAGGGAGTAAACTATATTATATATTTATGAAATACCAAGTTAAAGTATCTTGTGTACTACCCTCCGAAAGCATTTATATAAAATACTTCAATTTTTTCTATATGGTCAGAAAAGATAAGTAGCTTAACTTGATATTTGAAAAATACTTTCGGAAGATTTTTTGGACCATGTCCCATTCGATAGTAATCTATGACCACACTTTTGTTAAAATTTGGCGGTCACGGATTTAGGCCAATGCATGATGTTTTCGGAAAGCGTCACCAGAAAAATCGTTGATAGATCAAAAGATGCATCTTTACGTTTCTTAAGTTTGCACGGCTCCGTTAATAGAACATACTATCTATCTACTAAGATACTAAACTCCCTAGGAATGCACTTTTGATGCGTCGAGGCTTGCGGTCGTTGGTGGGCCCACCTATAAGGGAGTGAATGGTTGGTGTGTGTTGCATGTGGGTCTACCTTCAGGGAACGCCATATGTTGATTTATGTGTTACATGTAAGAATTGCACAACCACGCACAGACCAACTCAGCCCACCTAGCACAACAAATACTCCCTGTACTGGATAAGAGCAAAGACAAAAAAAAAGACTAACACAAGTTCGTTTCGAAAAAAAACCTATCACCAACGTAAATTAAAATCAGCCTAACTCAAGTGAAACACACAATGAAGCAACAACTCGTAATAACCCGCATAAAAAACTTAACTCTTGACCAAAGAACAGGATGACAAAGCATGTGTCACCCTCTAGTAAGTATGAAAATGCACAGGTCCAACCCAGGTTTGTGTTGGGAAACGTTGCATGGAAAATAAAAAAAATTCTACGCACAAACAAGATCTATCAAGGAGATGCATAGCAACGAGAGGGGAGAGTGTGTCTACGTTGTTGGAAATATGCCCTAAAGGCAATAATAAAATGGTTATTATTATATTTCCTTGTTCATGATAATTGTCTATTGTTCATGCTATAATTGTATTAACCAGAAACCGTAATACATGTGTGAATACATAGATCACAACATGTCCCTAGTGAGCCTCTAGTTGACTAGCTCGTTGATCAATAGATGGTTGTGGTTTCCTGACCATGGACATTGGATGTCGTTGATAACGGGATCACATCATTAGGAGAACGATGTGATAGACAAGACCCAATCCTAAGCATAGCACAAGATTGTGTAGTTCGTTTGCTAGAGCTTTTCTAATGTCAAGTATCATTTCTTTAGACCATGAGATTGTGCAACTCCCGGATGCCGTAGGAATGCTTTGGGTGTATCAAACGTCACAACGTAACTGGGTGACTATAAAGGTGCACTACAGGTATCTCCAAAAGTGTCTGTTGGGTTGGCACGAATCGAGACTGGGATTTGTCACTCCGTACGATGGAGAGGTATCTCTGGGCCCACTCGGTAATGCATCATCATAATGAGCTCAATGTGACTAAGGAGTTAGCCACGGGATCATGCGTTGCGGAATGAGTAAAGAGACTTGCCGGTAACGACATTGAACGAAGTATGGGGATACCGACGATCGAATCTCGGGCAAGTAACATACCGATGGACAAAGGGAATTGTATACGAGATTGATTGAATCCCCGACATCTTGGTTCATCCGATGAGATCATCGTGGAACATGTGGGAGCCAACATGGGTATCCAGATCCCGCTGTTAGTTATTGACCGGAGAGATGTCTCAGTCATGTCTGCATGGTTCCCGAACCCGTAGGGTCTACACACTTAAGGTTCGGTGACGCTAGAGTTGTTATGGGAAATTGTATGTGGTTACCGAAGGTTGTTCGGAGTCCCGGATGTGATCCCGGACGTCATGAGGAGTTCCGGAATGGTCCGGAGGTGAAGATTTATATATGGGAAGTCCAGTTTCAGTCGCCGGAATGGTTTCGGGGGTTATCGGTATTGTACCGGGACCACCGGGTGGAGCCACCTGCCCCGGAGGGCCTAGTGTGCTGAATATGGGTGGGGACCAGCCCCTTAGTGGGCTGGTGCGCCCCCCCCAAGGGCCCAAGGCGCCTAGGGTTGGAAACCCTAGGGGAGGGGGCACCTCCCACCTTGCTTGGGGGGCAAGTTACCCCCTCCTGGCCGCCGCCGCCGCCCCCCCTCTAGATGCATCTAGGGGGGCCGGCCCCCTCTCCCCTTCACCCTATAAATAGAGGGGGGTGGGAGGGCAGCCGCACCCCTTCCCTGGCGCAGCCCTTCCCCCTCTCCAACACCTCCTCCTCCTCCGTAGTGCTTGGCGAAGCCCTGCCGGAGAACCGCAAGCTCCACCACCACGCCGTCGTGCTGCCAGAGCTCTCCCTCAACTTCTCCTCTCCCCTTGCTGGATCAAGAAGGAGGAGACGTCCCCGGGCTGTACGTGTGTTGAACGCGGAGGCGCCGTCCGTTCGGCGCTTGGATCGGATCTTCCGCGATTTGAATCACCGCGAGTACGACTCCATCAACCGCGTTCTTGTAACGCTTCCGCTTAGCGATCTTTAAGGGTATGAAGATGCACTCCCTCTCTCTCGTTGCTAGCATCTCCTAGATTGATCTTGGTGACTCGTAGGAATTTTTTTGAATTATTACTACGTTCCCCAACAGTGGCATCATGAGCTAGGTCTATGCGTAGATTCTATGCACGAGTAGAACACAAGTAGTTGTGGGCGATGATTTGTTCAATTTGCTTACCGTTACTAGTCCTATCTTGATTAGGTGGCATTGTGGGATGAAGCGGCCTGGACCGACCTTACACATACGCTTACGTGAGATAGGTTCCACCGACTGACATGCACTTGTTGCATAAGGTGGCTAGCGGGTGTCTGTCTCTCCCACTTTAGTCGGATCGGATTCGATGAAGAGGGTCCTTATGAAGGGTAAATAGCAATTGGCATATCACCGTTGTGGCTTCTGCGTAGGTAAGAAACATTCTTGCTAGAAACCCATAGCAGCCACTTAAAACATGCAACAACAATTAGAGGACGTCTAACTTGTTTTTGCAGGGTATGCTATGTGATGTGATATGGCCAAAAGGATGTGTTGAATTATATATGTGATGTATGAGATTGATCATGTTCTTGTAATAGGAATCACGACTTGCATGTCGATGAGTATGACAACCGGCAGGAGCCATAGGAGTTGTCTTAATTTATTGTATGACCTGCGTGTCAATAAAAACGCCATGTAATTACTTTACTTTATTGCTAACCGTTAGCCATAGTAGTAGAAGTAATAGTTGGCGAGACAACTTCATGAAGACACGATGATGGAGATCATGGTGTCATGCCGGTGACGATGGTGATCATGCCGCGCCTCGAAGATGGAGATCAAAAGCGCAAGATGATATTGGCCATATCATGTCACTTTATGATTTTCATGTGATGTTTATCATGTTTACATCTTATTTGCTTAGAACGACGGTAGCATAAATAAGATGATCCCTCACTAAAATTTCAAGAAATGTGTTCCCCCTAACTGTGCACCGTTGCGAAGGTTCGTTGTTTCGAAGCACCACGTGATGATCGGGTGTGATAGATTCTAACGTTCGCATACAATGGGTGTAAGCCAGATTTACACATGCGAAACACTTAGGTTGACTTGACGAGCCTAGCATGTACAGACATGGCCTCGGAACACGAGAGACCGAAAGGTCGAACATGAGTCGTATAGTAGATGCGATCAACATGGAGATGTTCACCGTTGATGACTAGTCCGTCTCACGTGATGATCGGACACGGCCTAGTCGATTCGGATCATGTATCACTTAGATGACTAGAGGGATGTCTATCTGAGTGGGAGTTCATTAAATAATTTGTTTAGATGAACTTAATTATCATGAACTTAGTCTAAAATTGTCTTTACGATCTATCCTGTAGATCCAATGGCCCACGCTAATGTTGCCCTCAACTTCAACGCGTTCCTAGAGAAAACCAAGCTGAAAGACGATGGAAGCAACTATATGGACTGGGTCCGTAACTTGAGGATCATCCTCATAGCTGCCAAGAAAGCATATGTCCTTGAAGCACCGCTAGGTGACGCACCCATTTTCCCAGCAACTCAAGACGTTATGAACGCCTGGCAGTCGCGTAGTGATGATTACTCCCTGGTTCAGTGCGGCATGCTTTACAGCTTAGAATCAGGGCTCCAAAAGCGTTTTGAGCAACACGGAGCATATGCGATGTTCCAAGAGCTGAAAATGGTTTTCCAAGCTCATGCCCGAGTCGAGAGATATGAAGTCTCCGACAAGTTCTACAGTTGTAAGATGGAGGAAAATAGTTCTGTCAGCGAGCATATACTCAAAATGTCTGGGTTGCACAACCGTTTGTCTCAGCTAGGAGTTAACCTTCCAGATGACTCGGTCATTGACAGAATCCTCCAGTCGCTTCCACCTAGCTACAAGAGCTTTGTGATGAACTACAATATGCAAGGGATGGAGAAGTCCATTCCTGAGTTATATTCGATGCTGAAATCAGCAGAGGTGGAGATCAAAAAGGAACATCAAGTGTTGATGGTGAATAAGACCACTAGTTTCAAGAAAGGCAAGGGTAAGAAGAACTTCAAGAAGGACGGCAAGGGAGTTGCCGCGCCCAGTAAGTCAATTGGCCGGGAAGAAGTCAAAGAATGGACCCAAGCCTGAGACTGAGTGTTTTTATTGCAAGGGAAATGGTCACTGGAAGCGGAACTGCCCCAAGTACTTAGCGGATAAGAAGGCCGGCAATACCAAAGGTATATATGATATACATGTTATTGATGTGTACCTTACCAGCGCTCGTATTAGCTCCTGGGTATTTGATACCGGTGCGGTTGCTCACATTTGTAACTCAAAACAGGAGCTGCGGAATAAGCGGAGACTGGCGAAGGACGAGGTGACGATGCGCGTCGGGAATGGTTCCAAGGGCGATGTGATCGCCGTCGGCACGCTACCTCTACATCTACCTTCGGGATTAGTTTTAAACCTCAATAATTGTTATTTAGTGCCAGCTTTGAGCATGAACATTGTATCTGGATCTCGTTTAATGCGAGATGGCTACTCATTTAAATCCGAGAATAATGGTTGTTCTATTTACATGAGAGATATGTTTTATGGTCATGGTCAATGGTTTATTTTTATTGAATCTCGAACGTGATGATACACATATTCATAGTGTGAATGCCAAAAGATGTAAGGTTGATAATGATAGTCCCACATACTTGTGGCACTGCCGCCTTGGTCATATTGGTGTCAAACGCATGAAGAAACTCCATGCAGATGGACTTTTGGAGTCTCTTGATTATGAATCATTTGACACGTGCGAACCATGCCTCATGGGCAAAATGACCAAGACTCCGTTCTCCGGAACAATGGAGCGAGCAACCAACTTGTTGGAAATAATACATACTGATGTATGCGGTCCAATGAGCATTGAGGCTCGCGGTGGCTATCGTTATGTTCTCACCCTCACTGATGACTTAAGTAGATATGGGTATGTCTACTTCATGAAACACAAGTCTGAGGCCTTTGAAAAGTTCAAGGAATTTCAGAGTGAGGTAGAGAATCAACGTGACAGGAAAATAAAGTTCTTACGATCAGATCGTGGAGGAGAATATTTGAGTCACGAGTTTGGCACGCACTTAAAGAAATGTGGAATTGTTTCACAACTCACGCCGCCTGGAACACCTCAGCGAAATGGTGTGTTCGAACATCATAATCGCACTCTATTGGATATGGTGCGATCTATGATGTCTCTTACTGATCTACCGCTATCATTTTGGGGTTATGCTTTAGAGACTGCCGCATTCACTTTAAATAGGGCACCGTCTAAATCCGTTGAGATGACACCGTATGAATTATGGTTTGGGAAGAAACCTAAGCTGTCATTTCTGAAAGTTTGGGGATGCGATGCTTATGTCAAGAAACTTCAACCTGAAAAGCTCGAACCCAAATCGGAAAAATGCGTCTTCATAGGAAGCCCTAAGGAAACTATTGGGTATACCTTCTACCTCAGATCCGAAGGCAAGATCTTTGTTGCCAAGAATGGATCCTTTCTGGAGAAAGAGTTTCTCTCGAAAGAAGTAAGTGGGAGGAAAGTAGAACTTGACGAGGTACCCCCTCTTGAACCGGAGAGTAGCGCAGCTCAGGAAGATGTTTCTGTGGTGCCTGCACCGACTAGAGAGGAAGTTAATGATGATGATCATGAAACTTCGGGTCAAGTTGCTACTGAACTTCGTAGGTCCACGAGGACACGTTCCGCACCAGAGTGGTACGGCAACCCTGTCCTGGAAATCATGTTGTTAGACAACGGTGAACCTTCGAACTATGAAGAAGCAATGGCGGGCCCGGATTCCAACAAATGGCTTGAAGCCATGAAATCCGAGATAGGATCCATGTATGAGAACAAAGTATGGACTTTGGTGGACTTGCCCGATGATCGGCGAGCCATAGAAAATAAGTGGATCTTTAAGAAGAAGACTGACGCGGATGGTAATGTGACCGTCTATAAGGCTAGGCTTGTCGCTAAGGGTTATCGACAAGTTCAAGGAGTTGACTACGATGAGACCTTCTCACCCGTAGCGAAGCTGAAATCCGTCCGAATCATGTTAGCAATTGCCGCATTCTATGATTATGAAATCTGGCAAATGGACGTCAAAACGGCATTCCTTAACGGTTTCCTTAAGGAAGAATTGTATATGATGCAGCCGGAAGGGTTTGTCGATCCTAAGAATGCTGACAAGGTATGCAAGCTCGAGCGCTCCATCTATGGGCTGGTGCAAGCATCTCGGAGTTGGAACATTCGCTTTGATGAAATGATCAAAGCGTTTGGGTTGTTACAGACTTATGGAGAAGCCTGTATTTACAAGAAAGTGAGTGGGAGCTCTGTAGCATTTCTCATATTATATGTGGATGACATACTATTGATGGGAAATGATATAGAACTTTTGGAAAGCATAAAGGCCTACTTGAATAAGTGTTTTTCAATGAAGGACCTTGGAGAAGCTGCTTACATATTAGGCATCAAGATCTATAGAGATAGATCGAGACGCCTCATTGGTCTTTCACAAAGCACATACCTTGACAAGATATTGAAGAAGTTCAATATGGATCAGTCTAAGAAGGGGTTCTTGCCTGTATTGCAAGGTGTGAGATTGAGCACAGCTCAACGCCCGACCTCGGCAGCAGAAAGAGAAAAGATGAGTGTCATCCCCTATGCCTCGGTCATAGGCTCTATTATGTATGCCATGCTGTGTACCAGACCTGATGTGAACCTTGCCATAAGTTTGGTAGGGAGGTACCAAAGTGATCCCGGTATGGAACACTGGACAGCGGTCAAGAATATCCTGAAGTACCTGAAAAGGACTAAGGATATGTTTCTCGTTTATGGAGGTGCCGAAGAGCTCGTCGTAAAGGGTTACGTCGACGCTAGCTTTGACACAGGTCTGGATGACTCCAAGTCACAAACCGGATACGTGTATATTTTGAATGGTGGGGCAGTCAGCTGGTGCAGTTGCAAGCAAAGCGTCGTGGCGGGATCTACATGTGAAGCGGAGTACATAGCTGCTTCGGAAGCAGCGCAGGAAGGAGTCTGGATGAAGGAGTTTATCACCGACCTAGGAGTGGTTCCCAATGCGTCGGGCCCGATGACTCTCTTCTATGACAACACTGGAGCTATTGCCATTGCCAAGAAGCCCAGGTTTCACAAGAAGACCAAGCACATCAAGCGCCGCTTCAACTCCATTCGTGAATATATTCAAGATGGAGATATAGATATTTGTAAAGTACATACGGATCTCAATGTCGCAGATCCGTTGACTAAACCTCTTCCACGAGCAAAACATGATCAGCACCAGAACTCTATGGGTGTTCGATTCATCACAATGTAACTAGATTATTGACTCTAGTGCAAGTGGGAGACTGTTGGAAATATGCCCTAGAGGCAATAATAAAATGGTTATTATTATATTTCCTTGTTCATGATAATTGTCTATTGTTCATGCTATAATTGTATTAACCGGAAACCGTAATACATGTGTGAATACATAGATCACAACATGTCCCTAGTGAGCCTCTAGTTGACTAGCTCGTTGATCAATAGATGGTTGTGGTTTCCTGACCATGGACATTGGATGTCATTGATAACGGGATCACATCATTAGGAGAATGATGTGATGGACAAGACCCAATCCTAAGCATAGCACAAGATCGTGTAGTTCGTTTGCTAGAGCTTTTCTAATGTCAAGTATCATTTCCTTAGACCATGAGATTGTGCAACTCCCGGATGCCGTAGGAATGCTTTGGGTGTATCAAACGTCACAACGTAACTGGGTGACTATAAAGGTGCACTACAGGTATCTCCAAAAGTGTCTGTTGGGTTGGCACGAATTGAGACTGGGATTTGTCACTCCGTAGGACGGAGAGGTATCTCTGGGCCCACTCGGTAATGCATCATCATAATGAGCTCAATGTGACTAAGGAGTTAGCCACGGGATCATGCGTTGCGGAACGAGTAAAGAGACTTGCCGGTAACGACATTGAACGAAGTATGGGGATACCGACGATCGAATCTCGGGCAAGTAACATACCGATGGACAAAGGGAATTGTATACGGGATTGATTAAATCCCCGACATCGTGGTTCTTCCGATGAGATCATCGTGGAACATGTGGGAGCCAACATGGGTATCCAGATCCCGCTGTTAGTTATTGACCGGAGAGATGTCTCGGTCATGTCTGCATGGTTCCCGAACCCGTAGGGTCTACACACTAAAGGTTCCGTGACGCTAGAGTTGTTATGGGAAATTGTATGTGGTTACCGAAGGTTGTTCGGAGTCCCGGATGAGATCCCAGACATCACGAGGAGTTCCGGAATGGTCTGGAGGTGAAGATTTATATATGGGAAGTCCAGTTTTAGTCGCCGGAATGGTTTCGGGGGTTATCGGTATTGTACCGGGACCACCGAAAGGTGTCCGGGGGTCCACCGGGTGGGGCCACCTGCCCCGGAGGGCCTAGTGGGCTGAATATGGGTGGGGACCAGCCCCTTAGTGGGCTGGTGCGCCCCCCCCCCCCCAAGGGCCCAAGGCGCCTAGGGTTGGAAACCCTAGGGGAGGGGGCGCCTCCCACCTTGCTTGGGGGGCAAGTTACCCCCTCCTGGCCGCCGCCCCTCCCCTCTAGATGCATCTAGGGGGGCCGGCCCCCTCTCCCCTTCACCCTATAAATAGACGGGGGTGGGAGGTTAGCCGCACCCCTTCCCTGGCGCAGCCCTTCCCCCTCTCCAACACCTCCTCCTCCTCCGTAGTGCTTGGCGAAGCCGTGCCGGAGAACCGCAAGCTCCACCACCACGCCGTCGTGCTGCCGGAGCTCTCCCTCAACTTCTCCTCTCCCCTTGCTGGATCAAGAAGGAGGAGACGTCCCTGGGCTGTACGTGTGTTGAACGCGGAGGCGCCGTCCGTTCGGCGCTTGGATCGGATCTTCCGCGATTTGAATCGCCGCGAGTACGACTCCATCAACCGCGTTCTTGTTACGCTTCCGCTTAGCGATCTTCAAGGGTATGAAGATGCACTCCCTCTCTCTCGTTGCTAGCATCTCCTAGATTGATCTTGGTGACTCGTAGGATTTTTTTTGAATTATTACTACATTCCCCAACATACGTACCATCGTAGACCGTAAGCGGAAGCGTTTAGTAACGCGGTTGATGTAGTCGAACTTCTTCGCGATCCAACCGATCGAGTACCAAACGTATGGCACCTCCGCGTTCAGCACACGTTCAGCTCGGTGACGTCCTCGCCTTCTTGATCCAGCAAGATGGCGAGGTAGTGGATGAGTTCCGGCTGCACGACGGCGTGGTGACGGTGATGATGAAGTTATCTCCGCAGGGCTTCGCCTAAGCACTACGAAAATATGACCGAGGGACGAAACTGTGGAGGGGGGCGTCACACACGGCTAAGCAATTGTCGTAGTCTTGTGTGGCGCCCCCTTCCCACATATATACAGGTGGGGGGGGGAGAAGGGAGCAGCCAGGAGGCGCCCCAAGTAGGGCCGAATCCTACTTGGGCTCCTGCCCTGGCCGCCCCCCCCCCTCCTTATTTGCTCCTCGGGAAAAGGGAAAGGGGAGGAGAGGAAGGCAGGGGGGGGGGCGAATCCCCCCTTTCCTTTTCTCCCCAAGGCCGGCCGCCATAGGAGGGGCGCGCCAGCCCCTTGTGGGCTGGTGTGCTCCCCTCTAATGGCACAATAGGCCCGTCTTCCTCCTGGGGCTTCCCGGAACCCCTTCCGGTGATCCGATGACCACCCGGTACCTCCTGAAACTCTTTTGGTGTCCGAATATCATCGTCCTATATATCAATATTTACCTCCGGACCATTCCGGAGCTCATCGTCATGTCCGTGATCTCATCTGGGACTCCGAACAACATTCGGTCACCAAATCATATAACTCATATAACACTATATCGTCAACGAACGTTAAGCGTGCGGACCCTACAGGTTCGAGAACTATGTAGACATGACCGAGACACCTCTCCGGTCAATAACCAATAGCGGAACCTGGATGCCCATATTGGCTCCTACATATTCTACGAAGATCTTTATCGGTCGAACCTTATGACAACATACGTAATTCCCTTTATCCATCGGTATGTTACTTGCCCGAGATTCGATCGTCGGTATCTTCATACGTAGTTCAATCTCGTTACCGGCAAGTTGACACGTCTCCAACGTATCTATAATTTTTGATTGTTCCATGCTATTATATTATCTGTTTTGGATGTTTTATATGCATTAATATGCTATTTTATATTATTTTTGGGACTAACTTATTAACCTAGAGCCCAGTGTCAGTTTCTGTTTTTTTTCCTTGTTTTTGAGTTTTACAGAAAAGGAATATCAAACGGAGTCCAAACGGAATAAAACTTTCGCGATGATTTTTCTTGGACCAGAAGACACCCAGCAAACTTGGAGTTGAAGGCAGGGGAGTCCTGAGGACTCCACAAGCCCGGGGGGCGCGCCCTAGGGGGGGCGCCCTGAGGGCTTGTGGGCCCCTCGGAGCTCCCCTAACCCTAATTCTTCCTCTATATATTCCCAAATATTCCCAAACGACCAGAAGCGTCCACGAAAACACTTTTCCACTGCCGCAACCTTCCGTACCCGTGAGATCCCATCTTGGGGCCTTTTCCGGCATCCTGCCAGAGGGGGATTCGATCATGGAGGGCTTCTACATCAACCCTATTGCCCTTCCGATGAAGCGTGAGTAGTTTACCTCAGACCTACGGGTCCATAGCTAGTAGCTAGATGGCTTCTTCTCTCTCTTTGATCCTCAATACCATGTTCTCCTCGTTGTTCTTGGAGATCTATCCGATGTAATATTCTTTTGCGGTGTGTTTGTCGAGATCTGATGAATTGTGGATTTATGATCAGTTTATCTATGAATATTATTTGAATCTTCTCTGAATTCTTATATGCATGATTTGATATCTTTGTATTTCTCTTCGAATTATCGGTTTAGTTTGGCCAACTAGATTGGTTCTTCTTGCAATGGGAGAGGTGCTTAGTTTTGGGTTCAATCTTGCGGTGTCCTCACCCAGTGACAAAGTAGGGGTAGCGAGGCACGTATTTGTATTGTTGCCATCAAGGGTAAAAAGATGGGGTTTTCATCATATTGCTTGAGTTTATCCCTCTACATCATGTCATCTTACTTAAGGCGTTACTCCATTTTTATGAACTTAATACTCTAGATGCATGTTGGATAGCGGTCGATGTGTGGAGTAATAGTAGTAGATGTAGAATCGTTTCGGTCTACTTGACACGGATGTGATGCCTATATGCATAATCATTGCCTTGGATATCATCATAACTTTGCGCTTTTCTATCAATTGCTCGACAGTAATTTGTTCATCCACCGTATTATTTGCCTTCAAGAGAGAAGCCTCTAGTGAAACCTATGGCCACCGGGTCTATTTTCCATCATATATTTTCAGATCTATAAACCAAAAAACTCAAAAAATACCTTGCTGCAATTTATTTACTTTTATTTTGTTTTACGTTTTAGTAATCTTTTATATCTATCTCTATCAGATCTCACCTTTGCAAGTGACCGTGAAGGGATTGACAACCCCTTTATCGCGTTGGGTGCAAGTGTTTGATTGTTTGTGCAGATGCATAGATTGGATACTTGCTTGTATCTCCTACTGGATTGATACCTTGGTTCTTAACTGAAGGAAATACTTATCTCTACTTTGCTGCATTACCCTTTCCTCTTCAAGGGAAAAACCAACGCAAGCTCAAGAAGTAGCACAAGTCTCTTTACTGGTTTCGTAATACATCATCTCATAACTAACTCCTTAGTCACTTTGCTTGCAAGGCTTCTCATGATGTGTATTACCGAGAGGGCCCAGAGATACCTCTCCGATACACGGAGTGACAAATCCTAATCTCGATCCATGCCAACTCAACAGACACCTTCGGAGATACCTGTAGAGCATCTTTATGATCACCCAGTTACATTGTGACGTTTGATAGCACACATGGCATTCCTCCGGTATCCGGGAGTTGCATGATCTCATAGTCAAAGGAATATATATTTGACATTAAGAAAACAATAGCAATAAACTGAACGATCATATGCTAAGCTAACGGATGGGTCTTGTCCATCACATCATTCTCCTAATGATGTGATCCCGTTATCAAATGACAACTCATGTCTATGGTTAGGAAACCTAAACCATCTTTTGATCAACGAGCTAGTCTAGTACAGGCTCACTAGGGACACGGTATTTGTTTATGTATCCACACATGTATTTAAGTTTTCGGTCAATACAATTCTAGCATGAATAATAAACCTTTATCATGATTAAGGAAATATAATAATAACCATTTTATTATTGCCTCTAGGGCATATCTCCATCAGTCTCCCACTTGCACTAGAGTCAATAACCTAGTTCACATTGCCATGTGATTAACACCCATAGTTCACATCGCCATGTGACCAACACCCAAAGAGTTTACTAGAGTCAATAATCTAGTTCACATCGCCATGTGATTAACACCCAAAGAGTACTAAGGTGTGATCATGTTTTGCTTGTGAGAGAAGTTTAGTCAACGGGTCTGTCACATTCAGATCCGTATGTATTTTGCAAATTTCTATGTCTACAATGCTCTGCATGGAGCTACTCTAGCTAATTGCTCCCACTTTTAATACGTATCCAGATTGAGACTCAGAGTCATCCGAATCGGTGTCAAAGCTTGCATCGACGTAACCCTTTACGACGAACTCTTTATCACCTCCATAACCGAGAAATATTTCCTTAGTCCTCTTAGGTAACTAAGGATAATTTTGACCGCTGTCCAGTGATCTACACCTGGATCACTATTGTACCCCCTTGCCAAACTCATGACAAGGTATACAATAGGTCTGGTACACAGTATGGAATACTTTATAGAACCTATAGCTGAGGCATAGGGAATGACTTTCATTCTCTCTCTATCTTCTGCCGTGGTCGGGCTTTGAGTCTTACTCAACTTCACACCTTACAATACAGGCTAGAACTCCTTCTTTGACTGATCCATTTTGAACTCCTTCAAAATCTTGTCAAGGTATGTACTCATTGAAAATCTTATCAATCGTCTTGATCTATCTCTATAGATCTTGATGCCTAATATGTAAGCAGCTTCACCGAGGTCTTTCATTGAAAAAATCTTATTCAAGTATCCTTTTATGCTATCTAGAAATTCTATATCATTTCCAATCAGCAATATGTCATCCACATATAATATCAGAAATGCTGCAGAGCTCCCACTCACTTTCTTGTAAATACAGGCTTCACCATAAGTCTATATAAAACCATATGCTTTGATCACCTCCTCAAAGCGTATATTCCAACTCCGAGATGCTTGCACCAGTCCATAGATGGATCGCTGGAGCTTGCACACTTTGTTAGCACCTTTAGGATCGACAAAAACTTCCGGTTGCATCATATACAACTCTTCCTCAAGAAACCCGTTAAGGAATGCAAGGTTTTTGACATCCATTTGCCAGATTTCATAATCATAAAATGCGGCAATTGCTAACATGATTCGGACAGACTTAAGCATCGCTACGGGTGAGAAAGTCTCATCGTAGTCAACCCCTTGAACTTGTCGAAAACCTTTTGCAACAAGTCGAGATTTGTAGACAGTGATATTACCGTCAACGTCCGTCTTCCTCTTAAAGATCCATTTATTCTTTATGGCTTGCCGATCATCGGGCAAATCCACCAAAGTCCACACTTTGTTCTCATACATGGATCCTATCTTAGATTTCATGGCCTCAAGCCATTTTTCAGAATCTGGGCTCATCATAGTTTCTTCATAGTTCGTAGGTTCGCTGTTGTCCAACAACATGACTTCCAGGACAGGATTGTCGTACCACTCTGGTGCGGAACGTGTTCTGGTCCACCTACGAGGTTCAGTAGTAACTTGATCTGAAGTTTCATGATCATCATCATTTGCTTCCTCTCTGGTTGGTGTAGGCATCACGGGAACGGCTTTCCCTGATGTACTACTTTCCAATTCGAGAGAAGGTACAATTACCTCATCAAGTTCTACTTTCCTCCCACTCACTTCTTTAGAGAGAAACTCCTTCTCTAGAAAGGATCCATTCTTAGCAACAAAGATTTTGCCTTCAGATCTGTGGTAGAAGGTATATATACCCAATAGTTTCTTTTGGGTATCCTATGAAGACGCACTTTTCCGCTTTGGGTTCGAGCTTATCAGGCTGAAGCCTTTTTGACATAAATGTCGCATCCCCAAACTTTTAAGAAACGACAGCTTAGGTTTCTTGCCAAACCACAGTTCATACGGTGTCATCTCAACGGATTTAGGTGGTTCCCTATCTAACGTGAATGCGGCTGTCTCTAATGCATAACCCCAAAATGATAAAGGTAAATTGGTAAGAGACATCATAGAACGCACCATATCTAATAAAGTACGGTTACGACGTTCGGACACACCATTACACTGTGGTGTTCCAGGTGGCGTGAGTTGTGAAACAATTCCACATTTTCTTAAATGAAGGCCAAACTCGTAACTCAAATATTCGCCTCCGTGATCAGATCGTAGAAACTTTATTTTCTTGTTACGATGATTCTCTACTTCACTCTGAAATTCATTGAACTTTTCAAATGTTTCAGACTTGTGTTTCATCAAGTAGATATACCCATACCTACTCAAATCATCTGTAAATGTTAGAAAATAACGATACCCGCCGCGTGCCTCAACACTCATTGGACCGTATACATCGGTATGTATTATTTCCAATAAGTCATTAGCTCGCTCCATTGTTCCGGAGAACGGAGTTTTAGTCATCTTGCCCATGAGGCATGGTTCACAAGTATCAAATGATTCATAATCAAGTGATTCCAAAAGTCCATCCACATGGAGTTTCTTCATGCGCTTTACACCAATATGACCTAAACGGCAGTGCCACAAGTATGTTGCACTATCATTATCAATTTTGCATCTTTTGGCTTCAATATTATGAATATGTGTATCACTACGATCGAGATTCAATAAACCATTCACATTGGGTGAATGACCATAGAAGGTTTTATTCATGTAAACAGAACAACAATTATTCTCTGAATTAAATGAATAACCGTATTGCAATAAACACGATCTAATCATGTTCATGCTCAACGCAAACACCAAATAACGTTTATTTAGGCTTAACACTAATCCCGAAGGTAGATGGAGTGTGCGATGGTGATCATATCAATCTTGGAAACACTTCCAGCACACATCGTCACCTTGCCCTTTACTAGTCTTCGTTTATTCTGCAACTCCTATTTCGAGTTACTAATCTTAGCAACTGAACCGGTATCAAATACCCAGGGGCTGCTACAAATACTAGTAAGGCACACATCAATAACATGTATATCAAATATACCTTTGTTCACATTGCCATCCTTCTTATCCGCCAAGTATTTAGGGCAGCTCCGCTTCTAGTGACCATTCCCTTTGCAGTAGAAGCACTTAGTTTCAGGCTTAGGTCCAGCTTTGGGCTTCTTCATGAGAGTGGCAACTTGCTTTCCATTCTTTTTGAAGTTCCCTTACTTTCCCTTGCCCTTTTTCTTGAAACTAGTGGTCTTGTTTAACCATCAACACTTGATGCTCTTTCTTGATTTCTACCTTCGCCGATTTCAGCATCGCGAAGAGCTCGGGAATCATTTTCGTCATCCCTTGCATATTATAGTTCATCACAAAGTTCTAGTAGCTTGGTGATAGTGACTAGAGAACTCTGTCAATCACTATCTTATCTGGAAGATTAACTCCCACTTGATTCAAGCGATTGTAGTACCCAGACATTCTGAGCACATGCTCACTGGCTGAGCTATTCTCCTCCATCTTGTAGGCAAAGTAGAGGTCTCATACCTCTCGACACGGGCATGAGTTTGAAATACCAATTTTAGCTCTTGTAACATCTCATATGCTCCGTGGCGTTCAAAACGTTTTTGAAGTCCCGGTTCTAAGCCATAAAGCATGGCGCACTAAACTATTAAGTAGTCATCATATCGAGCTTGCCAAACGTTCATAATGTCTGCATCTGCTCCTACAATAGGTCTGTCACCTAGCGGTGCATCAAGGACATAATTCTTCTGTGCAACAATGAGGATAATCCTCAGATCACGGACCCAGTCCACATTATTGCTACCATCATCATTCAACTTAGTTTTCTCTAGGAACATATCAAAAATAGGGGAGCTATATCGCGAGATATTGATCTACAACAAAGATATGCAAAACTATTAAGACTAAGTTCATGATAAATTGAGTTCAATTAATCAAATTACTTAATGAACTCCCACTTAAATAAACATCCCTCAAGTTATCTAAGTGATACATGATCCAAATGAACTAACCCATGTCCGATCATCACGTGAGATGGGGTAGTCATCAATGGTGAACATCTCTATGTTGATCATATCTTCTATATGACTCACGTTCGACCTTTCGGTCTCCAGTGTTCCGAGACCATGTCTGTACATGCTAGGCTCGTCAAGTTTAACCCAAGTATTCTGCATGTGCAAAGCTGTCTTACACCCGTTGTATGTGAACGTAGAGTCTATCACACCCGATCATCATGTGGTGCTTCGAAACGACGAACTTTGGCAACGGTGCAAACTCGGGGAGAACACTTTTATCTTGAAATTTAGTGAAGGGATCATCTTATAATACTATCACCGTTCTAAGAAAAATAAGATGCATATAGGATAAAAATCACATGCAATCAAAATATGTGACATGATATGGCCATCATCATTTTGTGCTTTTGATCTCCATCTCCAAAGCATCGTCATGACCTCCATCGTCACCGGCTCGACACCTTGATCTCCATCGTTGCATCGGGGTCGTCTCGCCAACTATTGCTTCTACAACTATTGCTAACGCATAGCGATAAAGTAAAGCAATTACATGGCGTTTGCATTTCATACAATAATTAAGAGACAACCCTAAGGCTCCTACCGGTTGTCGATATTACAAAACATGATCATCTCATACATCAACATATATCACGTCATATCTTGACCATATCACATCACAACATGCCCTGCAAAAACAAGTTAGACGTTCTCTACTTTGTTGTTGCAAGTTTTACGTGGCTGCTACGGGCTTCTAGCAAGAACCGTTCTTAACTACGCAAAAAACCACTATGGTGATTTATCAAGTTTGCTGTTTTAACCTTCTTCAAGGACCGGTCGTAGTCAAATTCGATTCAACTAAAGTAGGAGAAACAGACACCCGCCAGCCACCTTTATGCAAAACTAGTTGCATGTAAGTCGGTGGAACCGGTCTGATGTGCGTGGACATGTAAGGTTGGTCCGGGCCGCTCCATCCCACAATACCGCCGAATCAAAATAAGACATTGGTGGTAAGAAGTATGACTATCACCACCCACAACTCTTTGTGTTCTACTCGTGCATATCATATACGCATAGACCTGGCTCATGATGCCACTGTTGGGAAACGTTGCATGGAAAACAAAAAAAATTCTGCGCACACGTGATACATCTCCAACGTATCTATAATTTTCGATTGTTCCATGCTATTATATTATCTGTTTTGGATGTTTTATATGCATTAATATGCTATTTTATATTATTTTTGGGACTAACCTATTAACCTAGAGCCCAGTGCCAGTTTCTGTTTTTTCCTTGTTTTTTAGCTTCGTGGAAAAGGAATACCAAACGGAGTCCAAATGGAATAAAATCTTCGCGATGATTTTTCTTGGACCAGAAGACACCCAGGAGACTTGGAGATGAAGTCAGAGGAGCCACGAGGCGGCCACAAGGGTGGAGGGCGCGCCCCCTGCCTTGTGGGGCCCCCGTGACCCTCCTGACCTAATTCTTTTGCCTATATATTCACATATGTTCCCAAACCACCAGAGGCATCCACGAAAACACTTTTCCACTGCCGCAACCTTCTATACCCGTGAGATCCCATCTAGGGACCTTTTCTGGCACCCTGCCAGAGGGGGATTCGATCACGGTGGGCTTCTACATCAACCCTATTGCCCTTCCGATGAAGCGTGAGTAGTTTACCTCAGACCTACGGGTCCATAGCTAGTAGCTAGATGGCTTCTTCTCTCTCTTTGATTCTCAATACCATGTTCTCCTCGATGTTCTTGGAGATCTATTCGATGTAATCCTTTTTTGCGGTGTGTTTGCCAAGATCCGATGAATTATGGATTTATGATCAGATTGTCTATGAATATTATTTGAATCTTCTCTGAATTCTTTTATGCATGATTTGATATCTTTGTAATTCTCTTCGAACTATCGGTTTGGTTTGGCCAACTAGATTGGTTTTTCTTGCAATGGGAGAAGTGCTTAGCTTTGGGTTCAATCTTGCGGTGTTCTTTCCCAGTGACAGTAGGGGCAGCAAGGCACGTATTGTATTGTTGCCATCGAGAATAAAAAGATGGGGTTTACATCATATTGCTTGAGTTTATTCCTCTACATCATGTCATCTTACTTAATGCGTTACTCTGTTCTTCATGAACTTAATACTCTAGATGCAGGCAGGAGTCGGTCGATGTGTGGAGTAATAGTAGTAGATGCAGAATTGTTTCGGTCTACTTGACACGGACGTGATGCCTATATTCATGATCATTGCCTTAGATATCATCATAACTTTGCGCTTTTCTATCAATTGCTCGGCAGTAATTTGTTCACCCACCGTATTATTTGCTATTGTGAGAGAAGCCTCTAGTGAAACCTATGGCCCCCGGGTCTATTTTCCATCATATAAGTTTCCAATCTACTATATTAGTTTCTGATCTACTATTTTGCAATCTTTTATTTTCCGATCTATAAACCAAAAATACCAAAAATATTTACTTTATCTTTTATTTAGTTTCATCTATATCTATCAGATCTCACTTTTGCAAGTAACCGTGAAGGGATTGACAACCCCTTTATCGCGTTGGGTGCAAGTTGTTTGATTGTTTGTGCAGGTATTTGGTGATTTGTGCGTTGTCTCCTATTGGATTGATACCTTGGTTCTCAAACTGAGGGAAATACTTATCTCTACTTTGCTGCATCACCCTTTCCTCTTCAAGGGAAAAACCAACGCAAGCTCAAGAAGTACCAACATGCAAGATCTATCAAGGAGATGCATAGAAATGAGAGGGGAGAGTGTGTCTACATACCCTCGTAGACCGTAAGCGAAAGTGTTTAGTAACGTGGTTGATGTAGTCGAACTTCTTCGCGATCCAACCAATCGAGTACCGAACGTACGACACCTCCGCGTTCAACACACGTTCAGCTCAGTGACGTCCTCGCCTTCTTGATCCAGCAAGATGGCGAGGTAGTGGATGAGTTCCGGCAGCACGACGGCGTGGTGACGGTGATGGTGAAGCTATCTCCGCAGGGCTTCGCCTAAGCACTACGAAAATATGACTGAGGGACGAAACTGTGGAGGGGGGCGCCGCACACGGCTAAGCAATTGTCATGGTCTTGTGTGGCGCCCCCTTCCCACATATATATAGGTGGGGGGAGAAGGGAGCAGCCAGGAGGTGCCCCAAGTAGGGCCGAATCCTACTTGGGCTCCTGCCCTGGCCGCGCCCCCCCCCCCTCCTTATTTGCTCCGGGGGAAAAGGGAAAGGGGAGGAGAGGAAGGCAAGGGGGGCCGAATCCCCCCTTTCCTTTTCTCCCCAAGGCCGGCTGCCATAGGAGGGGCGCCAGCCCCTTGTGGCTGGTGTGCTCCCCTCTAATGGTCCAATAGGCCCATCTTCCTCCCGGGGCTTCCCGGAACCCCTTCCGGTGATCCGATGACCACCCGGTACCTCCCGAAACTCTTCCGGTGTCCGAATATCATCGTCCTATATATCAATCTTTACATCCGGACCATTCCGGAGCTCCTCGTCATGTCCATGATATCATCCGGGACTCCGAACAACATTCGGTCACCAAATCATATAACTCATATAACACTATATCGTCAACGAACATTAAGCGTGCGGACCCTACGGGTTCGAGAACTATGTAGACATGACCGAGACACCTCTCCAGTCAATAACCAATAGCGAAACCTGGATGCCCATATTGGCTCCTACATATTCTACGAAGATCTTTATCGGTCGAACCTTATGACAACATACGTAATTCCCTTTATCCATCGGTATGTTACTTGCCCGAGATTCGATCGTCGGTATCTTCGTACCTAGTTCAATATCGTTACCAAAAAGTCTCTTTACTCGTTCCGTAATACATCATCTCGTAACTAACTCCTTAGTCACTTTGCTTGCAAGGCTTCTCATGATGTGTATTACCGAGAGGGCCCGAAGATACCTCTCCGATACACGGAGTGACGAATCCTAATCTCGATCCATGCCAACTCAACAGACACCTTCGGAGATACCTGTAGAGTATCTTTATGATCACCCAGTTACGTTTTGACGTTTGATAGCACACAAGGCATTCCTCCGGTATCCGGGAGTTGCATGATCTCATAGTCGAAGGAATATGTATTTGACATTAAGAAAGCAATAGCAATAAACTGAACGATCATATGCTAAGCTAACGGATGGGTCTTGTCCATCACATCATTCTCCTAATGATGTGATCCCGTTATCAAATGACAAATCATGTCTATGGTTAGGAAACCTTAACCATCTTTTGATCAACGAGCTAGTCTAGTAGAGGCTCACTAGGGACACGGTATTTGTTTATGTATCCACACATGTATTTAAGTTTCCGAACAATACAATTCTAGTATGAATAATAAACCTTTATCATGATTAAGGAAATATAATAATAACCATTTTATTATTGCCTATAGGGCATATTTCCATCAGTTTGACCTACCCACGTGGCATGCTGACTAATACTACCTCTGCCATATTTTGCAAGAAATATATACCCTCAATAGTGAGATTTTCTTTTTTTAGAGAAAAGGCATAGGCCGAGCCCGAGAGAAGGCTCGAACCTAGCCCAACTTTGAATTAACAAGGCCATCAACCGGCCAGGATTACATCGGATAACCACTTACAAGCAGCAAGAAAAAGAAATAACAGGAAACCGAGGCGAAACAGCCTCAGGCGACAGATACAAAGGCATACAAGATGGTGACCAGACCAAAGACTACATAACAACTACCAAGATGGACAGATGAGCATAATCCGTCGAGGTCTTCGTCCGCCAAAGCATCAAGCACTAGACGAGCAGCAGAACTTGTGGGGGACATCAATGTGAATGAAGGCAGCCCCAGTCCACTCCAGAATGGTAAACAACTTGGGCACGATGGTTGCCGTCTTCTTTGCCGTAGAAGGCCACAACCTTCTCATCCCGGATCGAAAGGAAGCCGTACCGCCGGCAGGCGAATTGGTTCCACCAAGAACCCAGCAGCAAGCATGACACCAAGGAGCACCAGGGGAGGGACATAACGAGTAGACCACATTGAGCTCCACAAGAATTCTGCTGTCACCATGGCAAGACCACGAAGGAGACGCGCACCACAGGAAGGAACTTAAGCCAAATCGACACGGCAAGAAAGGTCGACATTGCCAATGTCAACACTAAAGAACGAAGTCGCCACAGCAACCACCAGCACACCTCAACACAGCAGCCCCCCACGGTCCAAGGACGGCGCCTTCAGGAAGGGGAACGACACCGTAGCGCCGCAGTCGTCCCCAAGCAGGACCAAGGGTTTCCCCTAGATGCAGGGGAGGGTGGGTGGGGGTTGAGATACCTCAACGGAGACTCCAAGGAGTGGATCGGCGCCGCGGCGTCATCGTCATTGTGGCCGCCGTCGCCGGCCAAGGGTTTCCCCCGGTCCCAAGAGCCCCGCCATCCAATCGCCGCCCACCACCCGGATCCGGCGAGTAAGGCCACACCGAAGCCCAGATCGAGAGGGATAGGGTGAAGGAGATGAAGCTGGCACTGGTCGATCCAGATCTGGCGGCTGACCGACGGAAAATACGGCTGCCGAGAGCTCCCACCACCGGGTCCTCGCCACCCACGCAAGCTGAGGAACACGGGCCGCACACCCGCAGCCACCCTCCATCGCAGGGAAGGCGCGCCCACCTTGACCGCGGCCGCCACCCCGGCACACCAGGCTCTCCGCGCGAGGCAGAAGCAGCCAGCCCTGCTGCCACCTTCCTCGACTCCACGCGGGCTTGCCGGAGGCTGTCTCTGGTGGCGGTGAGATCTGGAGGGAGGGGGGAGGGGGCCAGAGGTGCTCTAGGGTTGGGGCCACCCGAGTCGCCCCAGAGGAGCGACGCGGGGGCGAGGGGCATAGTGAGATTTTTGAATCTCTTTTGGTTATCATATGTGCTTGTGTGTGAAAAGCTCAAGGTATTCTAGATTCCGGGTGGAACCGCTCGAAGATGGCCGATTGAGCTTTATTTAGCCGATATGAGTGACGGCCTAGTAGTAGAATCATGAGTGGTACGAATTGTTGCCTATTGTTGTCCCTTTTTTAAGTGTAGTGAAATACCATGTAATAACCTTCTGTAATAGGTTGTGCGCATTGATCGATCCAAAGATCAGGGACGTTCTCTTATTTGTGATTTTTCTTTTATTCCAATCAATGATTTGATTCAAACAAGATGGGTTTCAGCGTAAACATCACCATAGAGCATTAAGCTTGAAGTCATCTGCCTTCTTTATATATATTGACGGAACACTCGCGATTTTACAAACAAGAAACAATGCAGCGTAATGGAAGGTGCAGACGTATCGATAAAAATATGTGTATTTCTGCAGTATTTGTAGATATATGTGGCAATGTATTTCCTCTACTCAGTGGGGTAGGAAGGTTGCATGGCCAAGCCACACATACCACTCTTGTCAGAAATATCCTTCTCCATTCTGAGGTACCCACTCTCGCCCCATGTCGTGCCCCATGAGTTCTTCAGCAGCCAATACTTAGTTCCGTCACTCGTCATCCCATATCCAATCGCTGCTATCCCATGGTCCAAATTAGTGCCGCAGGAGCCAGTCATTACCCCGCCGGAGTAATGTTGAAATATGACATCCCCTCCGTCCACAGCTACTGACACAGGCTGGTTAGCCACGGCTTTCATAAGAGAAGATTCGTCGTTGGTGGGCACATCCTCGTAGCCATTGATGGTCGCAACATTGATGCTTGCAATGCTGGTCTTGCATTGTCCATCTTGTGCCGTGTAGGGGTAGTTGGCCTCAGTGGTGAGGCCGCCATTCTTGATGATGAACTTGAAGGCGCCGTCCATCTCACCACCGTGACAACCCTAATCAACACCATGAATGTCACAGTCAACTAGCTCTTGTTCTGACAGAGAGACAAGCTTCCCGGTGCTCAACTTCACAATGCCTTCGGTTGCGGCCACAGCTGAAAAGGCCCAACAACAGCCTACACTGATAGTGTTATCCTTAGTGTGATTTCAGTTATCATGATAGAATGATATATATACTTTGGTTAAACTTTGGAAAGTTTGATTTAATACAAAGCTAATATGCGAACCAAAAATAAACGAGGATACTACCGAAATCTGCTTACCACATTGGCCCTGGTCTTTGATAGGTGTGATGGCACCCTTGGTTCTCCAATCAACAGCGGTTGGAAGTGCATCGGTGCTGACATTGTTGTACTTGAACCTGGTTGGAGCCCGGCTACCTCTCCTCTTGAGGCCCTTGTTGGTCTTGGTTGCCTTGAACTCATCATTGGTGAGGTCGGTAAACTGGTTGACACCGAGCCAGAACTTGTGGTTTCCGGCGTTGAACGACTCGATGAAGGCAACGTTGGCCTTGAACACCTCGAACTGCCGCACCTTCTCGGTGTTGTCCTTGTAAACACGGTTGAACTTCGCCATCCACTGCTCATGCCTCTCCACCATGGCCGGGTCGCCGAGCTCGCGAGCCGACAGAACTGTACTACTGCATAAGCAGATGCATCCTAGAATGGCAAGAAGAAAAGCCTTGGGGATGGCCATGATGTCCTCGATTAGTGCTTAGTTGTTGGTGGTTTGGTCTGTCGAGAATGTGTGGAATGGAATGTGTTTATATAGCTGCAGTGCTGCACATGTACGTAGAAGGCACGGTGTGCTCTCGAATGATAATGTGAAGACGAATAATAGCGTAGTGGTGAAGTTAATTAGCAGATGGAATAAATAATCTTGTGATTGTGGATACGAGTAGTACTTTTAGCTTAATTCAGCTCTGGCCCCTGGAGTCAATGGTGGCGTCGAGTATTATAGTACTACCCCTAGTTCGTGCCTCGTGAAAAGTTAAAAATGAGAAAAATAAGCTGCCGGGCGGGGCAGGGCAGTATTGCAGCTACGAAAGTATATATTTTAGAACAGTCCAGACAGAGCGGAGGAGTTTGGCTGATCTGAAAGCCAATAAATTATTCTCTAGTACTCCCTTTGATTTACAGAGCCAAGGAATTTGCTGACATCTACAAAACCAACTGGCCATGGCCAATCAACTTTTTGGTCAAATTCCCTCCAGAAATATATGTTAATCAAGTTGCTGGCTACCCTTGCTTTGGCCTGAAAAAAAGACAATGTAGTGGTCAATGTTGAGGTTTGTAAAGGAAATGTGGAGGCTGAAGAAGATCTGCAAGAAGTGTGGATCAAAATCAGAAAGATGAACCCAAAGTGGTGTGATTGGTTTATGCTGGGCCAAATCACTTCCACTCTGGGTGTGCTGCTGGGTGTAGACTGGCAACATAACTTTCAGTCATTCTATGAGACAGTTAGGGTTAAAATCTTCTGCAAGGACCCTTCCAAGATCCCAAGAGAGAGGTTGTTTGGCATCAAAGGGCAGATCTATAGACTCCTGATAGAAGTGGAGCCAGTTCCTGCCAACACTGAAACAGATGCTGCTAGTAACCCTGCTGCTCACAATCAACCCACAAATGGCTCTGAAAACAGGGGAGATAGTACTGCTGATGGCAGATCCCAGTCTGGTTCCAGGTCTGGGTCTGAAACTGGTTCCCTTACTAGAAATGGAGGCAACAACACCAGATCACAAGCCTCTGGACGTAGTCACAACTTGGATGAAACTACCACACCCACTTCCATGCTGAGAACTCATCTGCCAGATTCATAGTACATCCCAAGGATTAAAGCCCTGGAACTCCTGCTTGACTCTGACCAGGGAGACTCAGCTGGATTCAACCTCCTGAGGGAGATGGAGCTGATGGATGAGGATGAGGACCTTGAGGAAGAACTAAGAGATGACTTTTCAGAGGCTGAAGAGGAAGAAAACATCACTACAATGCCTGAAGATCAGAGGGCAGCAACCAGTTCGACCTGGACTTCCCTGTGCTATCTGAAAGCATGGACAAAACATCCAAATGGGGTCCAGTCCAAGCTGTTCGAGCAAGTGCTAGAGTAGCTGGAGATAAAAGGACTATAATTGAAAAGGCACAACAGCTTAAAGAGGTTCAAAACTTGGAAGTTCAGAAAAAGCATGGTAAGGACAATGCTTCCTACTCCTTGTTTAACAACCCCTTTTTCCTTAATGTTGCTGCTAAAATAGGAGTAGATATTGAGGCATCTAACACTAGTTCTATGTCTTCTGGCTTTCATGTTAATGACATTAATTATGCTAAAAACATGGTTGTGGGCCATGATGATGGTAATTCCAATTTAGATAGTTCCCCTATTCCTGATGTTAGAGTAGACCCTCAATCTAGTCCTAATGAAGGTCTGTGGTCCTTAGTCTATAAACGAAGAAGGGGCAAGCACCCCAAAACTACAGTTATCCAATGAATGCTCTTTTCTGGAATGTGAGGGGCATTAATACCCCTGGTAGGAAACATCTTATTATAGATACCATCAACAAAACTCATGCTGCTATCCTAGGTTTTCAAGAAACTAAAAAAGAGGAGTTTCACTCTTCTTACTTGAAATCTTTGATAGGAGCTAGAGATTTTGATTGGCATCACCTTCCATCGAAAAGCTCTGCTGGAGGCATCCTGATGGGGGTTGATCTAGATATTTTTGAAGTAATCTCTTGGTCACACCTAGATTTCTCAGTCAGCTGCTTGCTAAAGATTAGAGCAAGTGAGCAAACCTTTAGGGTAGTCACTGTTTATGGCTCCCCTTATGATGAAGGGAAAGAAGCCTTCCTCTCTGAATTACACACCCTATTTGTTGACAACCAGGTTCCCACCTTGATTGGAGGTGACTATAATCTAGTTAGGTCAGCTAGTGACAAGAGTAATGGTGTCATCAATCATAGATGGAGTACTAGTTTTAATGCTTGGATTGAGATTTGGGGTCTATTAGAAATTAAACTCTCCAGTAGAAAATTCACCTGGGCCAACAACCAGGTGGATGTCATTAAGTCTACTATTGACAGGTTATTCTGTGACACTGACATGGATAAGCTGTTCCCCCTTGCTTCCTGTAGAGCACTACCCAGATGTGGTAGTGACCACACCCCATTACTTTGGGACTCTGGTGTGGACACTATACCTAAGAAGAGTAGTTATAAATTTGAGAAATGGTGGTTGCTTAGAACTGACTTTGATGCCCTAGTCCACAAGGTGGAATGATTATAGTAAAACTAGCTCCCCCTTAGATGACTGGCAAGGGAAAATTAGGAACCTTAGAAGAGTCACCAAAGGGTGGAGCTCAAATGAAGAGGCAAATCTTAGGAGGTATAAAAGAATTCTTGTAGCTGAATTTGATTCTCTAGATGTTAAAGTTGAAACCTCTGACCTCTCTGAATCTGAGTTCACTAGGATGAAATTCATCCAGGCTGAACTTCAGAAAATCTGGCTCCAAGAGGAGACCAAAGCCAAACAAAGATCCAGAGACAGAGAGATCAAAGAGGGGGATAGGAACACAGCATACTTCCAAGCAGTGGCTAACCAAAGGAGGAGGAAAACCTTGATCCACTCCCTGGATGGCCCTGCTGGACCTGCTACTGACATTAAAAGCATGCTGAATATTGCTAGTGACTACTATAAAGATCTTTTTAAGAAAGAGCCTAGTAGTGGCTTTAAAATTAGTGATGATTTTTTCTCCACTGCTGACATGGTTACTCAAGCAGAAAATGAGAGTCTAGAATCTCCCTTTTCTGAAGAGGAAGTCAAAAAAGCTGTGTTTGAATCCTATTCAGATGGAGCCCCTGGTCCTGATGGGATCCCCTTTTGCTTTTACCAACACTTCTGGGGATTAATTAAACATGACCTCATGGCCATGTTTGAAGAATTCCACAAAGGGGCTTTTGACATCTATAGGTTAAACTTTGCTATGCTCACCCTTATACCTAAAGAGCATGATGCTACTACTATGAAAAAATTCAGACCTATTAGTCTGATTAATTGTAGTTTTAAAATTTTCTCCAAAGTCCTTACCAATAGATTAGCTAAAATCCTGCAAAGACTGATTGCTAGCAACCAGTCAGCCTTCTTAAAAGGCAGATATATTCTAGAAAGTGTGTTCACTGCACATGAAGTGGTACATTCAGTGCACTCTGGCAAAAATCAAGGGCTTGTCCTGAAGCTTGATTATGAGAAAGCTTTTGACAAAGTTGATCTTGATTTTCTGGCTGACCTCCTTAGGAAAAGAGGTTTTGCGAGTAAGTGGTTGCAGTGGATGCACCAACTCACTCATGATGGCTCTGTGGGGGTCAAGTTGAATAATGTAGAGAGTGACTTCTTTTTGGTTGGGAAAGGTCTCGGGCAAGGAGACCCCATTTCCCCCCTTCTTTTTAATTTAGTAGTTGATGTTCTTACCAAAATGCTAGCCAAAGCTGTAGATCAGGGACTGATCTCTGGGCTCTGTCCTGAGGTTTGCCCTGGTGGAATCATTTGCTTGTAATATGCAGATGACACTATCCTTTTCCTGAAAGATGTCCCACAAGCTGACAACCTTAAAAAGGTCCTTACTTGCTTTGAACAAGTCTCTGGTATGAGAATCAACTACAGCAAAAGTGAACTCATCCCTATCAACATAGAGGGCTCTGAATTCCAGGAATTCCTAGATATTTTAGATTGCAGTGGTGGCTCTTTCCCCATCAAATATCTGGGGATCCCTCTTCACCATGATAAACTTAGGAAAGAAGACATCCAACCACTCTTAGATAAAAACCTAAAAAGAATTGCAGGGTGGAGAGGTAAGCTTCTCTCCTACAAGGGGAGACTTGTCCTTATCCAGGCCTGTCTGGCCAGTATTCCTGTATATTTACTCTCCTTTTTCAAATTCCCTAAATGGGTTGTAGAACTGATTAACTCCCATATGGCCAACTATCTATGGAATGATTTTGAAGGCCATAGAAAGCTACACCTAGCTAACTGGAGACTAGCCTGTATGAAAAAAGAATTTGGAGGCTTAGGCATCCCTAACCTGCAAGATATTAACTTGTGCCTTTTAGGCTCCTGGGTCAAAAGATATTATGAGGGGGAAGGGAAACCTTGGCAAAAGATCATTGACCATAAGTACCTGGCTGGCAAGCCTAACATCTTTGCAGCAGGGGTGTCACCTAGAACCTCCAGGTTCTGGAAAGGGGTGAAGTACACCTTCCAAGCCTTAAAATTTGGTTATAGATGGAAAGTGGGTAATGGGTATAGAATTAGGTTTTGGGAGGACACCTGGTTTGGCACCTCCCCTCTAGCAGTCCAATTCTGGCCTATCTACTCGATTTGCAATGAGCAAACCAAAAGCATTAGTGAGGTTTGGGATGGTCATCAGCTCAAACTGACTTTTAGAAGAAACTTTGATAGCAAGCTTATGGAACAATGGTATCAACTTGAAGAGGTTGCGAAAAGTGTTTTACTTTCTGATGAAATTGACTCTCTGATCTGGCAGCTGGAAAATAAGGGTCAATACTCATCTAGCTCATTGTACCATGTTATTAACTTTAGAGGGATCCAACCTATGTTCATTCCTAGTGTATGGAAACTCAGGGTCCCTCCTAAAATCCATGTTTTTCTTTGGTTGCTTGCTAACAACAAGCTCATGACTAGGGATAATCTCAGGAAAAGGCATATCATTAAGCCACTTGACTATGTCTTTTGCACTAACCCAGAATCTATCTCACATCTCTTTTTTGAATGTGTGGTAGCTAAGCAAGTCTGGGCCTGTGTTAAGGATCACTTCAGAGTAGATGTTGGATATTCCTTTGAATTGGTAGCTAGATACTGGGTTTCTAACAAAAAAAACTCTGCTATGAACACTGTCAATGCCGCAGTCCTGTGGGGGCTCTGGAAAACTAGAAATTCCTTTATTTTTGACAACAATATCTGGATTTCAATCAAACAGGTGCTGAGGCTGGTCCTGAGGATGATCAAAGCCTGGTCAGTCCTTTCCCCGGAGCAGAGTGGGATAAGGCTGGAGGCCTTTGCTGGGCACCTGACAAGCTGCATTCGGCGTCCTCAGACGATCTCGTGTGGCTGACCACGCGCCCAGACAACTGGAACAAGCTCAAGATCACTGATGCCGGTGCCTCGCCCACCTCGCCTACCAAAAGGAGGGGCACAGAGGCTTCGGTGCTGTCAAGCCCCATCTCCACCCTCGCGGCGTGCTGGTCTCCTCAAGCGACAACAGCTCCCCCACTGAAGACAAGGAAGGCGTCCTTGGTGCTCATGTGCGGATAACTTGCTCTGTCTGCTTTGATCAAGTATGCTGTAGGGTGTTGTCGTCTTAATTGGGCTGTCTCCTTTCATCCGCAAAAAACGAGTTGGTTTGTGTTCCTTTATTTGCCGAACTGCTCCATGTGAGCTGATGTAAGAACTTTCGAGTTGGTTTCATTTGCTAATGGAACCGGGGAGGTTCCTCCCTGTTCATCTAAAAAAATAAATCAGGGAGTACTTAACTTAGTTTGATCTAAAGTCCATACAATTATTCTCTAGTACTTAGTTAGTTCAAAGATGCACGACGATAACAACAATAAAGAAACAATGAAGCAAAGAAACCATTCGAAACCTTCTTGGACCGCTATATGTTGCATGTAAGAATTGCACAGCCAGACACAGAACAACTCAGTCCACCTCGTACAACAGATACTGCCTCTACTGTATAAGAGCATAGACAACAAAAAAAACTAACAACAACATAATTAAAAACCAGTCTAACTCAGGTTAAACACACAAGGAAGCAACCGCTCGTAATAACCCGCATAAAAAACCTAAACTCTTGACCGAAGAATAAGACAACAAAGCGCGCGTCAGACTGTAGTAAGTATGAAAATGCATAGGTCCAACCCAGGTTTGACCTACCTAGCGTGTTGATTAATGCTACCTCGGCCATATTTTGTAAGAAATAGACACCCTGGAACCAAAGAGACAATTGACCATTTGATCCTCGCGTGTCCGTTTAGTGTGGCTTGTTGGCTGAAAGTTGGGATTTCATGGAGTCCAAATCAAACGCGGATTGAGGCCATCCAAGCTATTAAACAGAGCTTCTTGGGAGACTTATTTTTTGAGATTGTGGGTATTGTTGCCTGGAATATTTGGAAAGAGCGAAACAACTTCATTTTCAGGCACATCAATCCTACTTTGGCAGCTTGGAGAGAGAGGACCAAGTCAGATCTTCATTGGCTAAAATATAGAGTGGACAAAGCTTTTTGGGACTACATTACTCTGTTATCTTGTTCCTTGTAATTGTATAATCCCTCCTTGATCTCCTTACAAATCTTAAACACTTAGGTTTTTCTTTCTGCTAGTACTTCTTTTAGCTTCTTCCTTCCTTGAGGACTCCCATCAATGCCTTGTACTATCATGTAAAGTCACCCTATATTTAATATAGCACAGTAAGAGCCTCTCCTACGGTTTCAAGACCAAAAAGAAAGAAAGAAAAAGAAATAGACACCCTCAAAAGTGAGATTTTCGAATTTCTTTTGGTTATTATATGTGCTTTACTGCAGCGTGTGAAAAGCACAAGGTATTCTAGATTTTGGATGGAACCGCTTGAAGATGGTAGTTCGGGCTTTATTTAGCTGATATGAGTGACGGCCTAGTAGTGGAATCATGAGTGGTACGAATTGTTGTGTATTGTTGTACCTTTTTAGTGTAGTGAAATACTATGTATTAACATTCTGTAGTAAGATGGTTGTGCACATTCATCGATCCAAAGATCAGGGACGTTCTCTCATTCTGAAAAAGAATTGTTCCAATCAATGATTGGATTCAAACAAGACGGGTTTCAGCGTAAACATCCTCATAGAGCATTAAGCTTGAAGTCATCTGTCTTCTTTATATATATTGACGGAACATTCACGACTTTACAAACAAGAAACAAGGTAGTGTAATCGAAGGTGCATACATATAGACAAAAGTATATATATTTCTGCAGTATTTGCAGCTATATGTGGCAATGTACTTCCTCTACTCGGTGGGGTAGGAAGGTTGCATGGCCAAGCCACACATACCACTCTTGTCAAAAATATCCTTCTCCATTCTGAGGTACCCACTCTCGCCCCATGTCGTGCCCCATGAGTTTTTCAGTAGCCAATACTTAGTTCCGTCACTTGTCATGCCATATCCAATAGCTGCTATGCCATGGTCCAAATCAGTCCCGCATGAGCCGGTCATTACCCCGCCGGAGTAATGTTGAAATATGACATCCCCTCCATCCACAGCTACTGACACAGGCTGGTTAGCCACGGCTTTCATAAGAGAAGATTCGTCGTTGGCGGGCACATCCTCGTAGCCCTTGATGGTTGCAACACTGTTGCTTGCAATGCTTGTCTTGCATTGTCCGTCTTGTGCCATGTAGGGGTAGTTGGCCTCGGTGGTGAGGCCGCCATTCTTGATGATGAACTTGAAGGCATCGTCCATCTCGCCACCCTCACAACCCTGATCAACACCATGAATGTCACAGTCAACTAGCTCTTGTTCCGACAGAGAGACTAGCTTCCCGGTGCTCAACTTCACAATGCCTTCGGTTGCGGCCACAGCTGAAAAGGCCCAGCAGCAGCCTGCAATAATAGTATTGTCCTTAGTGTGATTTCAGTTATCATGGGAACATGATATATAAACTTGGTCCAACTTCAGAAAGTTTGACTTAATACAAACCTAATATGCAAACCAAAAATAAACGAGGGTACTACCGAAATCTGCTTACCACATTGGCCTTGGTCTTTGATAGGTGTGACGGCACCCTTGGTTCTCCAATCAACAGCAGCTGGAAGTGCATCAGTGCTGACATTGTTGTACTTGAATTGGGTTGGAGCCCGGCTACCACTCCTCTTGATGCCCTTGTTGGTCTTGGTTGCCTTGAACTCATCATTGGTGAGGTCGGTAAACTGGTTGACACCGAGCCAGAACTTGTGGTTTCCGGCGTTGAACGACTCGATGAAGGCAACGTTGGCCTTGAACACCTCGAACCGCTGCGCCTTCTCGACTTTGTCCTTGTAAGCATGGTTGTACTTCACCATCCACTGCTCATGCCTCTCCACCATAGCCGCGTCACCAAGCTCACGAGCTGATAGAACAGTACTACTGCATAAGCAGATGCATCCTAGGATGGCAAGAAGCAAAGCCTTGGGGATGGCCATGATCTGCTCGATTAGTGCTTAGTTACTGGTGGTTTGGTCTGTCCACAATGTGTGGAATGGAATGTGTTTATATAGCTGCAGTCCTGCACATGGACGTAGAAGACACGGCGTGCCCTCGGATGATAGTGTGAAGATGAATAGCAGCGTAGCGGTGAAGTTAATTAGCAGATGGAATAAACAAATTTTGTGTTGTGATAAGTGTAGTGCGTTTAGCTTAATTCAGCTCTGGCCTCTGGAGTCAATGGTGGCGTCGAGTATTATACTACCCCTAGTTCGTGCCTGGTGAATAATAAACAATGAGAAAAATAAACTGCCGGGCGGGGCAGGGCAGTATTGCAGCTACGGAAGTATATATTTTACAACGGTTCAGACAGAGCGGAGAAGTTTGGCTGATCTGAAAGTCTTAACTGGTGCCACATTTCACAGCCACTTTCTGGTACATGATATACAGAAGGGGAAATAATCACCAGTATAATAACTTCTAAGATACTAAACTCCCTCGGAATGCGCTTTTGATGCGTCGAGGCTTTGGGGTCGTTGGTGGGCCCACCTATAGGGGAGTGAATCGCTGGTGTGTGTTGCATTTGCGTCTACCTTCAGGGAACACCGTATGTTGATTTATGTCTTACAGGTAAGAATTGCACAGCCATGCACAAAACAACTCGGTCCACGCCTAGCACAACAGATACTGCCTCTACTGGATAAGAGCGAAGACAACATAAAAAAAACTAACACCAACGTAATTAAAAATCGGCCTAACTCAAGTGAAACACACAATGAAGCAACAACTCGTGATAACCCGCATAAAAGAACCTTAATTCTTGATTAAAGAACAGGACGACAAAGCATGTGTCACCCTCTAGTAAGTATGAAAATGCACAGGTCCAACCCAGGTTTGACCTATCCACATGGCATGTTGGCTAAGGCTACCTCGGCCATATTTTGCAAGAAACTGACACCCTCAAAAGTGAGATTTTCTAATTTCTTTTGGTTATCATATGTGCTTTACTACAGCGTGTCAAAAGAACAAGGTATTCTAGATTCCGGGTGGAACCGTTTGAAGATGGTAGATCGAGCTTTATTTAGCCGATATGGGTGACGGCCTAGTAGTAGAATCATGAGTGGTACGAGTTGTTGCCTATTGTCGTACCTTTTTTAAGTGTAATGAAATACTCCCTCCGTCCCAAATTACTTGTCACTCAAATGGATGTATCTAGCACTAAAATAGAGCATTGATCGATTCAAAGATGGTTGTGCGCACTGATCTATCCAAAGATCAGGGACGTTCTCTTATTTCTGAAAAAGATATTTGTTCCAATCAATGATTGGATTCAAACAAGATGGGTTTCAGCGTAAACATCACCATAGAGCATTAAGCTTGAAATCATCTGCCTTCTTTATATATATTGACGGAACACTCGCGACTTTACAAACAAGGAACAATGTAGTGTAATGGAAGGTACGTACATATAGATAAACATATGTGTATTTTTGCGGTATTTCTAGATATATGTGGCAATGTATTTCCTCTACTCGGTGGGGTAGGAAGGTTGCATGGCCAAGCCACACATACCACTCTTGTCAGAAATATCCTTCTCCATTCTGAGGTACCCGCTTTCACCCCATGTCGTGCCCCATGAGTTTTTCAGCAGCCAATATTTAGTTCCGTCACTTGTCATGCCATATCCAATCGCTGCTATCCCATGGTCCAAATCTGTGCCACAGGAGCCAGTCATTACCCCGCCGGAGTAATGTTGAAATATGACATCCCTTCCGTCCACAGCTACTGACACAGGCTGGTTAGCCACGGCTTTCATAAGAGAAGATTCATCGTTGGCAGGCACATCCTCGTAGCCCTTGATGGTTGCAACACTGTTGCTTGCAATGCTGGTCTTGCATTGTCCGTCTTGTGCCGTGTAGGGGTAGTTGGCCTCGGTGGTGAGGCCGCCATTCTTGATGATGAACTTGAAGGCGTCATCCATCTCGCCACCCTCACAACCCTGATCAACACTATGAATGTCACAGTCAACTAGCTCTTGTTCCGACAGAGAGATAAGCTTTCCAGTGCTCAACTTCACAATGCCTTCGGTCGCGGCCACAGCTGAAAAGGCCCAGCAGCAACCTGCAATAATAGTGTGGTCCTTAGTGTGATTTAACTTATCATGGGAACATGATATATAAACTTGGTCAAACTTCAGAAAGTTTGACTTAATACAAACCTAATATGCGAACCAAAAATAAACAAAGGGAGTACTACAAAAATTTGCTTACCACATTGGCCTTGGTCTTTGATAGGAGTGACGGCACCCTTGGTTCTCCAATCAACATCGGTTGGAAGCGCATCGGTGCTGACATTGTTGTACTTGAACCCGGTTGGAGCCTGGCTACCGCTCCTCTTGAGGCCCTTGTTGGTCTTGGTTGCCTTGAACTCATCATTGGTGAGGTCCGTAAACTGGTTGACACCGAGCCAGAACTTGTGGTTTCCGGCGTTGAACGACTCGATGAAGGCAACGTTGGCCTTGAACACCTCAAACCGTTGTGCCTTCTCGGTGCCGTCCTTGTAAACGCGGTTGAACTTTGCCATCCACTGCTCATGCCTCTCCACCATGGCCGCATCGCCGAGCTCACGAGCTGACAGAACAGTGCTGCTGCATAAGCAGATACAGCCTAGGATGGCAAGAAGCAATGCCTTGGGGATGGCCATGATCTGATCGATTGGTGTTTAATTGCTGGTTGGTTTGGTCTGTCGACAATGTGTGGAATGGAATGTGTTTATATAGCTGTAGTTGTGCACATGAACGTAGAAGACATGGTGTGCTCTTGGGCAATAGTGTGAAGACGAACAACAGCGTAGAGGTGAAGTTAATTAGCAGATGGAATAAATAATCTTGTGATTGTGGATACGAGTATTATACTACCCTAGTTCGTGCCTGGTGAATAATAAACAATGAGAAAAATAAACTGCCGGGCGGGGCAGGGCAGTATTGCAGCTACGAAAGTATATATTTTAGAACAGTTCAGACAGAGCGGAGGAGTTTGGCTGATCTGAATGTCAATAAAATTATTCTCCAGTACTCCGTCCGATCTATATTAATTGTCACTGATTTAGTACAAAGTTATATTAAATTAGGGAGTACTTAACTTAGTTTGATCTGAAAGTCCATAAAATTATTCTCTAGTAGTACTTACTTAGTTCAAAGATGCACGACGATAACAACAATAAAGAAACAAATAAAGCAAGGAAACCATTCGGCCTTTTCTGACCATGCCCTCACCCACGAGTCACAGTTAGTTCAAAGAAGCAATGGAGATTGCCGGAGAGACGAACACAGCTCACAGGAACGGCTCCACGGTGGCGCATTTCATAGCCACTTTCTGTTACATGACATACAGAAGGGGAAATAATCAGCAGTATAATAACTTTTCTGGAGCTGCACAAGAACTATATGTTTGCCTATCGAGTATTTCCAGTGAAGAATATGTTCATTCTTTACAACAAAAACAACAGCAAGAAAACAAAAATACCCATTACTGCTATGTACCGTTGATGTCCTCTCTATTTTAGTCTTGCTCAGGAAAAACCCTCTCCAAGAAACTAACGAATCGTTTCGAATACAAATTCGGGTCAACAGATGATATCGAAAGCGGGTCGAACTTGAGTGATTTGACCGCATGCTCCACTCTCTTGGACGTGTTGTACTCCTGCAGTATGTCTATGATGCCGAGGTAGAGCACGACGTCGTACTCTTCGACCGCGTCCGTGCTTTCCAGCAATTTCTGAGCTCGGGCCGGCATGTTCACCCCTAGCTGCACACGGAATCTGAATATAGACGGCACAGGAATCAGAAACATAACTTATCTTGGTTATTGTAAGGTTAATAATAACCATGCAGGACTTTTAACTTTCAGAAAAGGAATAAAACGGAAGTATAACTTTTTGCTCAACACACTTGAATTCATACAGTTCAGCAACATATATCCCAGTATTGGGCAGAATTGTAGAATATTTTTTACGAAGTTAAGAAAATCTACCTTCCGGTGCCTGGCAGAACAAGATCGACTTCTTCGTAACCACCTTCTGATGCTCTAACCATGCTTCCTCTGATGTGGGAACCACCTACTGTTGTACCCGGCTCGTGAGCAACTAGAATAAATCCCTTTGAGGAGTTCGCATCCTCACAGTGCAGTGGCACGCTGCCTGATTAAGGTGAAAAAGACAATAGATGGAAGTCAAAACCTGAAGGTAGGCAATTGATACCAATTCGATGAAACTAAGAAGCAAAACAGAGTGTGCAAGTGTGCAATCTGAGGTATTTTTTCCAACTTCTGATTTAAGAAAGGTTCACCATTTTAGAGGAGCATAAGTACTAGTCATTTGTACTTGAGGTAGGGTACTGGGTACATACAATCCATTGCAGATGTAATTCCACTGCTTTCGAGTGTATTCTGATGTGACGTGGCAGTCTTCAAGTGATTGGGAGCTCTGAAATGGATTCCCAATAGCATGCTATAGTCGATAATCGATTGGGATTCCAGGAACATGCTATCAAGAGCTATCTGCCTGAAAATCGGTTGACAGGAGTGGTTAGCAGTTCACCTGGGAAAAGTGGCAGTATTTTCTATCTTTCACATGTAGTATGATTCTTTTAATCCGCGGCAACACACGGGTTCCTTGCTAGTACTTGCACAGATAATGTTTTCTCTTTTAATATCCCTCATCCATTCAAACAATACAAAAATAAGGATTAAACCAAGTGCATGTGTTTTATATTGAGAAAAATCATTTTTCATAAAATAGTAGTAAAGAATCAATAGATAGGCGAGATTCAGGGGCTGAAGTAGCAATTTAGTACTACATATCACAAGGACCCATTGGAATAAATTTCTAGCAAGTAAAATCATAACATATAATGGTTGTGAACTCTTAAAGCTACTGCCACAGACAATACAAGAAAATAAAGTACAGAAAGATGGAAAATATACAGATCAACAAAGGAACAGCCTACCTGAAAAGCGCTTCCCTCCATGATTTATCAACATGAAATGCATGCGCTAGGTCAAGATCCTTTAATGTTGTGTTCTCATTAATTTTTTGCTTTTTTGTTGACCGGCCCTGTGTAGATCCCTTTAAGTCGTACTTACGGTGAATTCGCAGCTCAGTGCAGAACATATTACCCATCACAACAAAACGGACCTGCAATAGCACCATAGATGGCAATAACTATGGCAAATGCATATGAGCTGAACTACAATAGTGCACCAAAAATATGACCATGTACCTTTTTCCCAGCTTTTAGCGTAATCCTGTGCACGCCAAAAAATTTCGTAATGAGAGTATTATCATAAGCTTTGACATGATTGTAATATTTTGGAAGCATCTTCAACAGTATCTGCAGGACGTATTACATCAAACCAATCTGCAGTAGGCATATCTTATCACTCAACAAGGGAGCCAGTTTTTTTGGGGGGGGAGGGGGGGTAAAGCTCACTTTTACAGTTTACTTATATTTTATTACTCTAATAGCATTGTCTTTTGTGCAAGAAACAGAATTCCTGGTTGCAAATGTAAACAGGGAAAACATACTCATAAACAATCTTGAGGACCATACCTTCAGTTCACTTTTTCTCAATGTTTTTATAACAAATCGTTCGTCCTGGGAAAGATAGAAAATACTGCCACTTTTCCCAGGTGAAGAAAGCTCCTTTAGACTATCACCCCCACATATGGACATCATGTAATCTGCGGCATCAATATGAAACATTTCCCGAAGATTCCTAGCAAACATAGGTTTGTTACTTAGAAAATGATTATCTTTGGAGAAAATCAAAGAAAGCAGAAGACACTATCAAGGTTAAGGGTTAATGGAATTTTTTCTTCAGTCTGTGTCATCCATCACTGTTTCAACAAATATTATACATGCAGCATTACAGTTTATACTCTAAATAAATACAAATAGTCGAATTATGAAACAGTTAGAAATGTGCAAACTATTATTCGTGGCACACACTTCAGCATGAGCGGTGCTCTTATGCTGTGTCTCCTTCCGACCAGTCACAGTACTTCATGAACATTTTATAAGAAAACTTCATGAATGTTGTGACCATGAGTTTCTCGCTTGTTTCTGGAACGGCGGCAACTTATTTGTTTGAGATTTGGTACTATTTTTTGTGCTTATAGAAACAGAGTGTCTAACCATTCTGCTTCTTCTTCGTTCAGATGATGAATTATACATTCAAATTAACTCCATCATTTTCTACGTCAGTTAGGGAATGGTGAATCACGGAGAAGCACACGCTAATATTCAACTATGGATGGGTGAGCCACAGTTTTAAAATCCAATCAGAGGAAATAAGAAGAGTACAGTAGTACTTATAAATTATTGAACACTTTGCAAATTGGAAAGGGACGTACCGGAAGACCATAGGACAATAGTCTTTCCAAAAGAAATTGACAGAGCAGTGTGGAGGGGTATACTGTGAGCCTTCACAAGGGAAGTACATTATTATTCGGGCCCTAGGTCCAAAATCATTTGAACGAACCTCACGCAAAGGTACAGGGGTGATTTTACCCACGGTATACCTGAAAATCATTGTTGTCTGGTCAATCAGTAGCTAATAGAACAGCACTAAACAAAATGATGATTTGAATAATGGAACATCTGATAGCTAAAATAACTTGAACAAACAACAAAGCAGTGAAATTTAAAGAGATGGTTTGATGGGTATAGGCATACACTTAATAGGTGTGGTGTTGGAAAACATGCCAAGAAAATGTGACAGTGACAAGCATCTGTGAATGATTGTTTTATTACCAAAATGGAAAATACTCATGTATGGAATAATATACATTACATTAGTTTAGTATACATCTTCCTCAAGGATAAAATATTCCTTTATACAACATGGACCATATTGATTATCTGGAGCCAGTATTGACCTCTTTCCTCAAAAGAAGAAACTACTTTTTTTGTACTCAAATATGAAAAACTATGACTACTTGTTAATCTTTTGCCACTGAACTGACTACTGAATGCTGATCTTTCAGGCAGTAATACCGTGCTTGAATTATTAAGTGTTTGTTACTCTGGTGCCTGAGATCTACAAGTACTCATTCCTACTTACATAGCTTACTTCATTTAAACAGGGTGCGCCAGCCTTAAACATATATACACACTATGCAGAAAAGAAACACATAAGGTATAGATTCCTGTGGCTAAGTTCAGATGACACAGAAAATTGCAGCAACACATTGATGCTATTCAGCTCTCACCTGATGCCGAGTTGCAAATTAAGCATTAGAAAATAGCTCCTGTGGCCCTTGTAAATAGTCTCCATTGGCCCTCTTTCTTGTTTTTGCCAGGTATTTTCCTGTGTTTCACCGCTGTCCATCATTCCAGAATGTTTGCCCTTTGGCTGTTCGGAGATAAGCACTCCTTGTATATATTCCCGTTCGTAGACCAAATCCTTATGAACATCACTGTTTTGTAAACGCTCGTTAATTGCCAAGGATTTATTGGGTGGATCTTGTGGTAAGTGATTTCCAGAATCATCAATAAAAATTGGTGTTGTGCCATTTGAAATGCGCCTGGGACGATGAAAAAACCTACGTAGCCCCCATTTGTTGCACAGATTTTGCAATAGAAACAACAGTCCAACTTTGACCTTTTCATTACTAGAACTTGAAGCACTTGTACCATCATTATTTGTTGCACACTCAGAGACTTCAAGGTTACAAGGTATTTTACTTCCTGGTTGATAAAATATGCCATGACCATCCTTGACTCCCCTATCCCACGTACCAATGTAACATGCTCCTGATGCGTATTTGCAGTAGCCTTTCCCATGAGCCAGCCCATTGAGCCAATTACAGTCAAGAGTATCACCATTTATCCACTGCATTACGCCTCGGCCGTTCATGCTACCTGATTTCCAGTTTCCAATGTAGATGTTGCCAGCAGCCCATGTATATTTACCATATCCATCCGGCAAACCCTCGTTCCACAAACCTTCATAACTGTCAGAGTTGGAGTAAACCATTGTCCCCATTCCCTGCTTTTTGTTCATCCTCCAAGAACCTTTGTAAACCGAGCCGTCGACTCCCTTGAAAGTGCCTGTTCCATCGATGAAACCTCCACGGAAGTCGCCTTCATAGGATGCGCCTGAAGGCCACTGGATTATTCCTCTCCCGGTCATTTTGCTTTTATCCCATTCGCCGTCATAAAGGGATCCATCCGTCCACATATACTTCCCCATTCCATGAGGCACTAGCCCATCAAAGTTTCCCACATAGACGTCTCCATTTGGAAGGGTATTCCCCCTAGTCAGAAAGAAAAGAATAGCCACAAGAAAAATCAGAATAATAATACTGCAAAAATCCATTACATGTAGAGTAGTTCCCAAAAATGAAAACATTAATGTGCATTTGCAAATTAGGCTCTCATTTAATCATTTAATGTGCTGTTCAGTATCCAGGGAAAGCACCGAAGAAGCACTTGATATTTGTACCAAAAAAGAGTAAGGCAGACCAATATTAGAAATGTGAATTAGCACACCTCTGGGCGCTCCCGTTACTTGTCTCTGCGCCGGCCATCTCAAGGTCCACAGGAATAGCTCAAAAGCCACACAAATATCGTTCTAGATGGCCTGAAACGAAGCAGAGGAAGCTGTCATGCAATGGCCACTTTGTCTTTGTTGGGAGAAGCAGAGCGAAAAACCCACTCTCAGATATTAGTAGTACTAGTCAAACAAATACAGTAGTAACACAGAAGAAGAATTGTACTGCTACTAGTACAAACATTCTAATAGGCGTGTGGCAGATACGTCACATCACTTGGGCATCTATCATCGAATCGAGTCAGTAAAATAAATAGTAAAGCATAGCGTCAAACATGTTTGACAACGGTTATATGCTAGTACCTACTATAAGCAAAGGCTATGAAAAAGTTACAGTTATGTGTGGACGAGAAAGGAGCCTCAGATCACAAAAGCCCCCTTACAGCAGCCAGGCAGCCACTCAAATTCGCAGAAAAACTGAGAAACGCCGCCGCAAAGTGAGTAGTACTAGAGTATCATCGAGAAAGCACCACCCAGTTCAAAGACGGGCTAAATTAAAGCAGGAGAAGTCGGAAGTCGGAAGCAGCTGAATTCAAGCTAGAAACTGGGCACGCACGCACGCCCTCGCAGCATCGCTTCCCGCCGAGCCGCGAGCCCGAAGCTCCCCCAATCGCAAGCGAGTTACCGAGCGAACCAACGACAGAGACCCAGAGCAAGCAGGCGAGCAAGCAGGAACCGAAGCCGTACCTCAGGTCGCCGGAAGCAGCGGGAAGGAGAAGGAGCGGCTCATCCGCAGCACGCCGCCGGCAGGGGAGACCGCGCGCCCATCCGATCCCGATCCGCCTCCTCTCCTCGAGGGCCAGCCAACGGGATCACGATCAGAGCGAGAACGGGGCGAGGGGCAGGCAGGCAGCCAGGGGGAAAGGGACGAGAGGTACAGGTACCGGAGGGCAGGGGCAGAAAGGAGAAGGGGACAGACAGGGAGGGCGCGGGTGGGGCCGGAATCAGCACACCACGTTGCGGGTGCGCGGGGGAGCTGGCGCCGACCAATCCCAGCCCGCCCACCCCGGCCCAGATTTTTTCCTCCGTGTTCCCCCCTCACCTGGCCCCCGCGATGCGATCGACCACGCGATAGGACTAGACCGGAAATGAGCATCCTATTCCGCTATTAATAATTCGGGGTCTTTCGGCGGCGACAATATTTTTCTCACTGTTTCGGCGCGAGCAGACCGGGGGAGCTGGCGCGTGTCCTGCGGCGGCGCGCTGCTGTGCCAGCGTTCGGACGCCGCGGCATGGCTGGGGTTTATCTGATTGATGACCTGTGGACGGCGGCGTGGGCGGGCGAGCTTACGGCCGCCCGATGGGGACGGGGAATCTATTCTAGACCTAATAATCCCGTCGCGTCGTCGTCCACGCCCGACGCCTATGTTTGGAATTCGGATTTTTCCTCCTTTGTACCAGGATATTTACTACTGGTCCGTTGGCCGTTTGCGTGCGCGCCATGCTACTTTTTTTTTTGAGCAAACGCCATGCTACAAGCTACAAGTGAGCGTTAGTTTGACACCTTGTTATCCTGCAGATGGACCACTTGCCATGAGTGGCAAGTTTTTTTTTTTTTTGAGAAACCCATGAGTAAACAATAAACAATGAACATGCCTTAAGGCTGGGGACGGTACGTTCCTTTTAATTGCGGGCCAGGGGGCCTTAAGGCCGCACATGATACGCGGCCCACGGTCCAAGATGATGTTTTTAGCACCATTTAACCTTTTTATTTTAGGGCTATTTTGACTTTTTTAACATGAAACTTGAAATTTGGAGGGGTAAAATGATGGTCGGTCCTTTTTCATGTGTTGGCCGCTCGATAGCGACCAAACACGCATCCTCCTGGCCATTGCTATGTGAATTTGGGCTGGCTCGAGTAGCGCAGGCTTCCTCTTCTAGTTTTTTTGGTTTTCTTTAGGTTTTTTGTTTTTTTTTTCTTTTTCTTTGTTCTTTTTCTATTTTCGCAAACATTTCTGTAAATCGCAAAAAAAATGTTCATCAAATACAAAAAATTATTCATCGAATTCAAATAATTTTCATTAAATTCAAAATATATTCATCAAATTCAAATAATTTTCACCAATTTGAAAAAACATCCAATTCCAATTATGTTCATCAAATTAAAAAAATGGTCATCATATTCTAAATTGTTCATGATTTTCAAAAAAAATGTTCATCCAATTCAAATTATTTTTATAGAATTAAAAAACAATCAAATTAAAAAATGTTCATCATAATCTAAAATGTTCATGAATTTAAAAAAAAACTCATCCAATTAAAAAAAGTGTAAATTCTCAAGGTAGGGGCGGCGATGGGGACATCAATTTCATCAGAGACAACAGGGCAACCAAACTTTTTTTTGGGGGGGGGGGGGGGGGCTGTTCGGATTGGACTGTTTAGCCCGAAAAGGCCATCGAGCGAGCTTCTACTTCATAAAATCATTGGCTATTATGAAGTGCCTATTAGATGAATATTTGTTGGGCCCTAAAGTGCAAGGGTTTATAGCAAGGAGTAAATTTTCATTAGTTAAGAGCCAAGGTATCAATCTATGAAGCTCTTTAACGAGTATGTTTTTGCATCACTTTTTACCTTGCATGATGCTCGTAGAATTTTTGGAATTCTACCGCGTTCGCGCACCCCTTTTGTATAATTTTGCCGGGTTCCTAAAAGAGAAGAATATTTTGAGAATTAATTAGAAAACGTCGGTTTATGGGAGAAAACTGTGCTAATTGACGTCAAAATAGCCTACCATATGAAGTTACGACCAACCAGGAAGAAAACCCGTCGTGTCAAACATTTTAAAGGAGAAGACGACGTGTGGTACGACCGTATGCGCTCGTACCAGTGGTCGTACCACACGACATCTCCTTCCCCTGGTCAACTATTTCAACCCCCATGTGATCGAATCTTAGAGAGGACGAACAGAGAGATCAGAGCCGCATTCCAAAACCATGAATCCTCACCTCGGGGGGGGGGGGGGGGGGGGGGGGGGTCGGCAGAAGGGTACCACCATGTCATCACCTAGATCAAGGAGGCTCTCACATCGATCTTCATCGTCATCCACATCCTTATCATCAACATCTTCATTTATCCCTTTGTAATACCCTAGTGTGGATTCATATGTGTGTTAAATTAATCATACATTGGATATTTTCATGAACACCTTTGTGATGCTTGTTCTCTCCATGTGTGAGTAAACCCCCTAGGCATCAGGGATATGAAGAAACCCTAGTATGTGCATGAGTTGAACTCCGGTAAGATATATGATGCTCCTCATATGTTCGTGTTCACTATCTTCGTGATGCTATGTGAAGTCGGCCACATAGCATCTACCTATATGTGGACATGAAGGATATTATTGTCTTAGTGATGTAGGGAAGCGAAGGTATTGTGGTAACAGAAGCTATCTCCCTCCTTACATAACTTAGATATGGGAACAACGGACACTGCCCTAGTTGTGTCCACGGGGGACCCTTAATCATTGTTGCCCCAACCCGACAGGAAAGGAACAGTGGTGGCATGTGTGATACAGAGTTGTGGCAATATGCACATAATTGTACTCGGCTTGACCCAGAAACAGAAACATATAAAGTGGATACGTGATCTGAACCTAGAATTATACACCGCATAATTAAGTGACACATATACTAGTGATGCATCCAGATTCCTGAGAACGCCTTAGTCCTATGATAACCCGTTGGCGCGGGTGCGCTCCGCCTCATCCTTTGTTCTGTCGGCGTCATTATCGTCGCTCATGAGCTCCTCCCGAGGCACCTCCTCCACCGCCATAATGGTTTCGTCGCTTTGGAGCTCCTTGGTGGCAGGGCCGCAGGGGCCGGCACCATGTCCACTTCGGTGCAGGGTGTAATAGACGGCGCGGAGGCCAGCCACCATCGCCCCTATGTGCCCATGGCTAGGGGACAAACACGGTATGATCACATACTTCGTTAAAAGTCGGGCTTTCAGCCCCTCCGCATAGGTGAGGCGAAAGATCACAACCGCGCAGATGAGAGGTGCAGGGACGGGCGGTGCCAGGACGGTTGTCGCGAGGGCGAGAGCAAGCGTGGACGAGCTTTTGAGGGCGCGTGAGGAGAGGACGTGCTGAAGGTGAGTGTTGTGGGTAATGCAAGGGTGGGTGCAATAGTTATAGCCAACTGGTATGTCCAACGATGCGTCGTGGGAGATGAGATGTGACGGTCACCAGAATCAATGCGTGAGCCTACATGCGCCAGCGTGGCGGCCGAACAAGGGAAGCGAAAATTATGGTTGTTCGTCATGTCCTGCGTTGGTGGGCCCCACAGTGGAAGCTATTGTCAAACGAGTCTCCCCCTCGTTCCAGTCGTCATGACAAGTGGTGGGCTTCGTGGAGGAGCAATGAGTCAAAGCAAACAAAAACGAGGCATGACCTAACAGGCGGTGCACAGAGGCATGCAGCTAATATTTTCGCAATGAGCAGTGGCACGAAACCGAATTCGTGAAGCTTCAGTGGCAGTCATCGAATATCCGAGTTCACCACTAGCATGGACCAAATTTCCCCGTATTTTACTGGGTGAGGGGGGATAGCAACTATTGTGTGGTTATATGCGAAGTGCTTGGTGTTACAAGGTTGAGTAGAAAATAACTAATTGTCATCAGTCATTAGTACTAAAGTTATCATGATTAGGTATCCCTTTTAGCGGACTCACAATCAAGTACTCCTAACTTACAAGTGGCCTGTTCCCGCAAAAGAAAAATTTACTTCCAAGTGGCTTCTACCACCTTCGCATCAGTTAAGCCTTTGACGCCGACGTAATAAATAAATAAATAAATAAGAACTAAGTGGAGCGCTTGCCATTAAAAAAAGGATTTGGGCGTCTGAGGTGGCCCGACTATCGCGTCCGCGTGCCTTGGAACAGAGAAAACACCATGATTATCACGGGGAAAAGGAGACAAAGATAACAGTAGCCGGTAGCTGTCATCAGTGTCATGTGTCTGCCTGCGTTGGCTTAGTGATCGCTACTATTAGTACTACCGTAGTGATTATGCGTCAAGGTCCTAACTTTCCAGGTCAAACTTGATGTGCCTAGCCTACTGCCCTCGAAAGTGAACGCTAATCACCTGCTCTCCCGCCTCCCGGAGCTATCTGCCGCGTTGCATGTGCAAACCCTCCTCTCCCCCTCACTCCCGTGACAAGAGCTAAAAACAAGAAAATATCAGGCGAGCGGACGCCCAAACCTTTTCTACAGTATGTGTCACGGCATCTCCGTCAACCCTCAAAACATATGTAATCGTTCGGACGTAATTTGTCATTCAACAAAGTATCTTATTGGGCGCGTCCGGTTGTCTGAATTCTCACAAACCAAAAGTAAACTGGGGAGGAGGTTTTGCGGGAGTCTGAATCGCCCCCATGTAGGACTCCACCGGGCCACTCAAATCACCCTCTCGATCCACTTTTCTTCCACTTCGCACCTGCTCTCCCTTACTTTGCATCTACACCCTCCTTGCCTGACGCCGCCGATGTACCTTGGACGCCGCCGTCCACCTAGAATATGGCCGCAGCTGGTTACCCTCCGCTGACTGCCACTGCCATCCATGGCGGTCACTACGTCCGGCAGGTGTTTGGTCAAATGCCATTGAGATTTTTTTTAAACTTCTTGTTGTTTTCTAAAGTAAAACGATGGCGGGGTACTCGATGATGGAGAATGAGTTGCCGTGCGATGCATGGAAGGTCGTATCTGTGAACTTTGTAGGCATGAGGCAAGGAGGCTTGAGCATTTGGCAAAACATGCATGCTTCCTTTCATGAGCAAAAGAACTTCGTGTCCTACCACTTTGCACGTGATCCATGACCGCGATGCGAAGTTGCTAGCGTATCGGTGGTACACCATCTCCAACACCATCATGAAGTGCAGTTCGATTGCATGAGTGAAGACAACGTGGCCATCGGGCTCGTCAACCATGGAGATTGGAAGTTTTGCTTCTCGTTGCTCTACATGTTGGTCAATTCATTGATTTACTCAATGTTTTAACTTGACAATCATCACGTGTATAGCCCGAACGGGCTGCCATGCTGTACTACATGACCGAGGTAGGCCATGTTGGATGAAGCTCAAGGGGCATAGTGCATGGGACGACATATGCCAGTTTTTTCTTGAGTATCGTTGAATTTGAAATCGATGATTTCAAAAAACTCGTTGAACATCCAGTTATTTCGGATGTGATATTTACATTTGAACTATTGTTGTACTAGGAATATTTGCATGTTATTTATGATTGAATTGTGCTATTTTTTATAATTATTTTGAGTGTTGTGGACTTAAAAAGAAACAAGGACAGACATTTAGGGGTTGGGTTAGATGGCCAGCTCCCGTATTCGTATCCACGAACGGGGCTGGACTAGCCCGCGGACAAATACGGTGTCTGTTTTGGGGGTCAATGTTGGAGATGCCCTCAGGACCAAATGGTCCAGACATTTTTATACTTCCAACAAAGCAGAGGTCCACCAATGGACGATCGACGCCAGCTGACCCGCATTGTGGTTGGCCAACTTCCAATCTCTTTGGAGCCAAGCACGGAGGAGGAGGCGAAGGTGGAGGAGGACGACAACCCATGGCGCTAGCGAAGGTCTAGGAGGAGGAGCAACCTACGGAGGAGGATGTGCAGCCCGCGGAGTAGGAGGAGGCGATTGTCATTGACGCCGTAGTCGATGAGGCAGATGGCCTGTTCTCCATGTCGAAGCGGAGGAGCAGTTCTGCCTTGCAGTACTGTAGGAGCACCACACGGCGGGGACACAACTAGCGGCGGGGCGCACAGATGTCGCACCCATGGCGGTGCCCTTCTGAACCTAGAAGTCGTCGATGAGAACTGAACGGTCTATGTGTCAGTGCAGAGCGCTCGCACAAGCGAGTGCGAGACTGCGAGTGCCGCTAGATCCACATTAACAACGCATGACGTGAAGCCATTTTCGCAAAGCTTGAGGATAAAGAGGAGGACGACAAGGCCGCCGCCTACCAGGTTCATAGAGATGCAACGGATTCGGCCGCAAGCAACAACGACGAGGCCGGCAGCTCCTGGGAGATCGACCTCACCTCCGACTGAGAGGAGTAGGATTTAGAGTAGTTTTCAGTGATCTCTTTTGCATCGTAAAAATGCAGAACTACTGTCCATCAACATTGCTTGGATCTGGATATATTTTTTATCATTTCTGGTGTTTGTTATACTTTTTTTTAATGAAACACTCGTATTTCAATTAAGACATGGCTAGGTCGTCGGTTACAGCACGGGTTACATCATCAGGATAGTTATTGTGGAGCCACACACATTTATTGGCAGTAGTTAGCCCTCCACCCAACAATGACAGCACATACGCTGCCTTGTTGCAATCACAGTGAACATGCACTACACACGCCTGAGAGAACTGAGTTTCGAGTTTCAGCTTGATCGCCTTAAAAAGGTGTTGTGCGTTATTCTGTCATGATTAAAGATGAATAAATCGAAAGTTTCAAAACAAAAAAAATGCATTGATAAGTGCCCGCTTTGTCACGGGAAAGTGTTGGATGGCGGCGTCCGATTGGATACTGTTCGTGGACATTTGAGGGTGTTCCTTAGGGCGAGTTTGGTTGTCTGCACTGATTTTGCCTGCATTGCATGTGTTTCCCTGATGGGCTTGGCTGAGGTGAAACAACCCAAAACCAACATTTGTACAAAGTTTGTTTGCTCGCCTCTAGGCTAGCTACATGAGAGAACTAATATTGACCCACCCTTTGGTTGGCTGCGTTGCAGTAGGCGTACATATCACACGATGTTTGGTTGCAAACTGCATAAGGCGTTGTCCCCACTAGTGATGCCCTTACCACACATGTTCTGATCATAGTTTCAGTCCTAACTAGGAAATAAATCGTAGTTCATCCTAGCTACTATCAAATGGCAGTACAAATTATTAAGAGCCACACGATTGAATAGGGGAAAGTTCATCGATGCTAACTAGTTGGAAGTTCATCATCTTCTTCCTCTTCTTCTGCTGTTTCTTCTTCTTCGGCTTCTTCTTCTTTGCTTCTTCTCTTCTGTTGCTCTTCTTCTTCTTCTTCTTCTCTTCTGTTGCTTCTTCTCTTCTGTTGCTCTTCTTCTTCTTCTTCTTCTTCTTCAGATCCGTGTATGACCTCTGTTATTCCACATTCCCTGTGCCCACTCCATCCTTTTGTTCCTCCAGACTTCGTTGTCGAATGCCTTCACACCATGGCAGGAGCTGACAACATCGTTGGCGTCACATCTTTCTCCTCATGCATCAGTTCATCACAACCCCATTGCAGGATCCAATTATGCAGAATGCAACAAGCAAGAACATGCTTAACCTAGGTGGGAAAAGTGTGGAATGGCTTCTGCTCTAGGATCTTAAATCTGTTCTTCAGAGCTCCAAATGCCTTCTCAATAGTAACTCTAAGGTTGGAGTGTCTGAGATTAAACAACGCCTATGGAGTCCTAGGATAGTTCCTACCAGCGAACTCATTCAGATGATACCTAGTTTTCCTGAAAAGGGTGAAAGAACACTTGGCTGACATGCATAGCCATCATCTCCTAGGTAGAACTTGCCATCAGGGATGTTGATGCCATCAGGATGACTCATGCCGTCACTGAGAATGTTAGCATCATGTCCCGATCCTTCCCAGCCAACCAACACATATGTGAACTTCAGATCAAAGTCAACAGCAGCAATCATATTATGGCTTGTGTAGTGCTTTCTACCCCTGTATGTTGCAGATTGTGACTTCGGCACTCTGGCAGTGACATGAGTACCATCTATTGCCCCAATGCAATCCTGGAATGACATTACAAGATTGTGTTATGGCTATAGCCGAACAATACAAGCATACCAAGGCACAAACTACATACGGTCAGTGCTCACCTTAAAATATGGATACCATCTTGGGCTAGTGCGAATCTTGCTAGGAGTCTGGCCTGTTGGTGACCTGATCATCTCTCCTCTGAGTTCCCCAATAGCATACAACACTTGTCTGGAGTACCTGGAGATGGTCTCCATTGATCTCCTGAAGGTGTTGTGCATAACCCGGAACCTCTGGTCATAACCAACAATAAGGAGGAACATGGCTACTTGCTGTTCCACACTGATGTGGATGCTATCTTGTAGCAGCCCTCTACTCCTGAAGGTCTGCACAAGCCTGGCAAAAGATGCTCTCTTCATTGAAGCATGCACAGATCGTTGCAGTTGTAGATGTAGTTTAGATTCGCCATCCTCTCTTGGTCTCGGATTAATATTGGACCATAACGAATGACATACTTATCACTCTGACGAACAACTCTCTTGTGGATCACCATGAGCCACGCCTGAATAATAGCTACTAGTGCTGTAGTCAACTACCAGCCTCATCAGTGCGTTCATAATCTAGTCGACATTGAGGGTGCGTTTGAGCAATGGGGAAATCGATCCTACACCTTGCCTAACGGCCTAACAACTGACCTACCATAGGGAGGAGGGGAGCCATGTTGCTTACCTGCTTTGGAGACGACGACGAGGGGGGGGGGGGGGGGGGGGGCATGGATGAGTTGAGGACGACCAGACGGTGGCCACGACGAAGGGGAGAAGCAGCTCCTGCTGCCGGAGAGTGCTGCTGTCGCGTCCGCCACTGCTTGCGCAGATCTGAGTCGTCGTCGCCGCTGGCGCTAAGAACATAGGAGGAGCTTTTTCTAGAGTTAGCGATGACCGAGTAAATGGGGAACGAGGCTAGATTTGACGCCATCCCGCCGCGCCCGATTTTCATCTCCCGCCATCTTCACTCAATTTCGCGTTGCTCCCTCGCGTGCGAGCTGCATCCCTTTTGCGCCGCACTCAGCCTGCCTCGCTAGAAACTGCCGATTTGAGGGTTTCCAGCGAGCCAGACTCTGAGCTGCTTTAAGATTCGTGCCGATGAGTGCCAGCCCGTTCGTTTTTCTTGGCCCAACTTGATCTGGTCGGAGGTAATACGGGCTACCAAACACGCACCTATATGATCCACCTTGGAAATATCCTCGTATCCGAAATCCGTTTCACAGGCATTGTTTCTTCCATGCTCCGATCAACGGCAACGGCAACGGCAACGGCGATCGCGGCCGTAGTACACCGTACACCGTACACCCTCACCCGCGCGCGCACGATAGTGATAGTCCCAGCACCACCGTCCGCCGCTGTCAGCCTGTCATCCCGTCCCGCGTGAACACCCGCACCAGCCAGCTGCCGACCTGCTGCCCCCCGCGGCCGCCGACGCCTGGCAGCTCGGCCGTGGCGGCGGCAGCGTGGGGACAAAAGCGGGAGCGAAAAGAAAGACCACGGCACGGGCGCGTGCAACGGCCGCGGTTGGACTCCGCATTTCCTTTCTTTTTTTGCTGCTTTCTTGCACCCGTGTGGGGTGGGTGCCGTCCGTGGGAGACGGTGACGACTTCACTGCCCCTCCCTCCGTCCGTCCGTCTGTCCGCGCATCTGGCTCCCTCCCTCCCTTCCTTCCCTTTTCAGCGCCGCTTCCTCCTCGCCCTGCCTACCCGCCTTCCTTCCCCCGCCGTACAACCTTCCGGCAGCTCCCGGTGTCGAGCCGCCGACCGAGGTACCATACCGCCCGCCCCTGCTCTCCTCCTCGCGCCGCTAAGCTGGGCAGATCTGTGTTTTTCTTCGCGGGGGCTTGCTGTGGTCAAGGGTTGGGGTGGAGGGGTTGATTCTTGGGGCGGGCGCGCGGGGAGGCGTCCCTGCTAGAGGCGGCACCTTCCGGTCGCCGTCGCTGAGCCTTCTTGGCTCCGATCGCTTGCCGGCTTCGGGCGGGTACTGTGCCGTGCTGCGTGTTGATGGTGAGTGGGGGAAAGGGCAAGTGGTTTGAAGTGACACGCGGTGCTGAAATGCGACGGGAGTGCTGAAATTCAGGAAAGACTTTTCGAAATTCAGAGATGCCAGTGGAAGGCAAGCGTGATCATGAGCTGTTAACCACTTGCAGATGGGCGATTGCCTCTTGTTGTGTGTTTGAGCGCTCTACTCCTATGCTATATGTGTCGTGTTCACCAACTTTCAGTCCTATTTTTGCTATTTATGTTATTACATCCTGTTATTTTGAAGTGACATGAACCTGTTATAGTGTTGTTGGAGTTCACCAATGTGTATGAGTGGGTTGAGCATGGTGACTCATTTCTGCATTTGCTCTTCTGTAGGGAATGTTGTGACAACTGATGTGGTGCTGAAGCCTCAGGGATGGAACGATGCGACTGCATCGAGCCGCTGTGGCCGACTGACGAGCTCCTCATCAAGTACCAGTACATCTCCGACTTCTTCATAGCGCTCGCCTACTTCTCCATCCCGTTGGAGCTCATCTACTTCGTGAAGAAGTCGTCCTTCTTCCCGTACAGATGGGTTCTCATCCAGTTTGGTGCTTTCATAGTCCTCTGTGGAGCGACCCATCTCATAAACCTGTGGACTTTCACCATCCACACAAAGACCGTGGCCATGGTCATGACGGTCGCCAAGGTTTCGACGGCCGTTGTTTCCTGCGCGACGGCTTTGATGCTTGTTCACATCATCCCTGACTTGCTGAGTGTCAAAACGAGGGAGTTGTTTCTGAAGAATAAAGCTGAGGAGCTTGATTGGGAGATGGGCTTGATAAGGACGCAGGAAGAGACCGGGAGGCATGTTAGGATGCTAACTCATGAAATCAGAAGCACACTCGATAGACATACGATTTTGAAGACTACCATTGTGGAGCTAGGAAGGACCTTGGGTCTGGAAGAATGTGCTCTGTGGATGCCGTCAAGAAGTGGCTCAAGTCTCCAGCTTTCGCATACTCTGCGCCACCAAATTACTGTTGGGTCATCTATATCAATTAATCTTCCTGTTATCAACCAGGTTTTCAGTAGCAATCGAGCAATTATAATACCGCACACATCCCCTTTGGCACGGATTCGACCTCTTGCAGGACGATATGTTCCACCAGAAGTGGCTGCAGTACGAGTACCGCTCCTAAATCTTTCAAATTTCCAAATAAATGACCGGCCAGAGCTTTCAGCAAAAAGCTATGCTATTATGGTTCTGATGCTTCCATCTGATAGTGCAAGGAACTGGCATGTGCATGAGTTGGAGCTTGTTGAGGTCGTCGCCGATCAGGTTAATGCCGCCTCTTTTTTCTCGAACACAATGCCGCTTTTTCCCCCTTGGTTATTTGTAATATAGATATTTGTAGGGGTGAGTGGTGTTTAAGGTGTTGTCAAATGCATATGCATGTGATGTTTCGACCAATAGAGACTCTTCAACTGGGAAATGTTTTATTTTTTCACAACTATGAATTGTTCAAGGGCTTCTGCAAATAACATCAGATCATTCTAAAAAATCTATGTTTCCTTGAAACCAAAAGATACGAAGATATAGATGTGGTCTAACATGAATACATTATCATGAAATGATCTTGAAGCAGATTTTTTCCCTATTTTTTTCAGGTAGCAGTTGCACTCTCTCATGCAGCTATTCTTGAAGAGTCCATGCGTGCACGTGATTTACTAATGGAGCAAAATGTTGCTCTGGATTTAGCTCGACGAGAGGCTGAAATGGCCATCCGTGCTCGGAATGATTTCCTAGCTGTTATGAATCATGAAATGCGAACACCAATGAATGCAATCATAGCTCTTTCATCCTTGCTTTTGGAAACTGAACTCACCCCTGAGCAGCGTTTAATGGTGGAAACAGTATTGAAAAGCAGCAATCTTCTAGCAACACTTATCAATGATGTGTTGGATCTTTCCAAACTTGAGGATCGCAGCCTTGAATTGGAGATCAGAGCATTCAATCTTCATGCTGTTTTCAAAGAGGTCGCAATATTATCCTCTGCTTTTCTATAAAGTCTATATGCATAGTTCACTTGCCTGAAAGTTTTCGTTGGTGTTACAGGTGATGGGTTTCATCAGACCAATTGCAGCTATCAAGAGGCTGTCTATGTCGGTTATGTTAGCGCCAGATTTACCATTATGTGCTATTGGCGACGAAAAGAGGCTAATGCAAACTATCCTAAATATCTCCGGTAATGCTGTTAAGTTCACCAAGGAGGGCCACATTACACTTCTAGCTTCCGTTCTCAAGCCTGATTCTTTAAGAGAGTTCAGAACCCCAGATTTCCATCCAGCTGCAAGCGATGACCATTTCTATTTGAAAGTTCAGGTAACTATTATAGAGATTTGTGTGAACGATTTTTCTTGTCAAGGCTATGAGCTCATATTCTCGCCATAGGATTCAGAAATCAATATCTAAATACAAGACAACTTAAATGCCCTGTGCATCTTCAGTCATTGGAGATATCTTTGCTCAACATGTGCATGTATGAAATTAGCCACTTCTGACCATTGCTTATCATTATTGAGCTATGGGCTCGAGGCACATCCGAAATCTCGGCTGGACTGTTTCGTCAAATCATCTTCAAGTTGTCCATATGACTGTCTAGGTCCAGATGTTTTTCCAGTTCTCCCTTATGTGGCTATACCATAGGGGCCATCTTTTATTGCATATTTCTTGCAACAACACAGAACAAAGCGAGACTGAGATTGAATTAGCCAAAAAAAAAAACACAGCATTAAATGGAAACATGAAGCGGTGGTACATGAGACGAGAAACCCAACCAACCCATCGCGTTCTCAACTATGCAAGAGCGATGTTAAGATATAACAATAAAAACTTCCATCCGATTCAGTTAAAAGATCATTTCATCAGAAAAGCTCGCATGCTGACATGACTAAAAACTCCGATTTAGCTGCTACCAGTGTTCCTGGGAATAGAACTAAAATAAAAGAAAATGTTTTATTTATGATTACAGATCATGAACATGCCACAGAAACATGATGGCTTTTGAGAGAAGTGGTTGATCAAAAACAATATCTAACTGTAAAACTGATGTGTAATCATTTATGTATTTGTTTAGCAATTTTCTTGGTTATTAAAGCCTCTGTTATTTTTCTGTTGCAGCTAAAGGATACAGGCTGTGGCATTAGTCCTCAGGATCTACCCCATGTATTCACAAAATTTGCTCAAACTCAGCCTGGAGGTAACCGAGGATACAGTGGTAGTGGCCTTGGCCTTGCCATTTGCAGGAGGTAGATTACTATCACGTCTCGATCTCCTTACTTGTAGACCTTCTAGAGTGTATGTTATTGTGCTTGGTAATTCTGCTTCTCTTGAAGTAGCACACAAAGATGTACTACCGTGTAACTTTTTATGAGACGTTTTAGAGTCTATGACAGTGTCAAAAAACGTCTTATATTGAGTTACAGAGGGAGTATATATATTTATGTCATGGAGGGGTTCTTAACTAACTAGTGAACCACTCGTTCTAAAACTCGGGAAACCATTCTGAAAATCCTATGCAGGTTTGTTACTCTGATGGGAGGGCACATCTGGCTGGATAGTGAAGGAGCAGGAAGAGGCTGCACAGCTACATTCATCATCAGGCTCGGCGTATCCGACAACACCGATGCATATCAGCAGCAGCTGGCCCCTCTCGCGTGGCCAGGCAGCGCAAATGCCGAATCTGCCGGTCCGAAGGCGCTTCACGAGGAGAGGTGGCCGCCATCTTCCCTGAAGGCTCGTTACCAGAGAAGTGTATGAGCTAGTGTAAACTATTGACGGCGCCGCATCAAGTAGGGAATCGTAGCTAGTTTTGTTCCCCCTCTAATTTTGTGCCTAGTCTTTCTGTAGCTGGCATATATTGTACAAATAATGTGTGTAGCAAATGGGACTTCAGATTGCAGTTAAGTTCCTGGGCACGGCACCAACTCGCTGCTATTTTATATTTCCTTATTCATGATAAAGGTTTATTATTCATGCTAGAATTGTATTGATCGGAAACTTCAATACATGTGTGAATACATAAACAAAAACCGTGTCCCTAGTAAGCCTCTATTAGACTAGCTCGTTGATCAAAGATGGTTAAGGTTTCCTAACCATAGACATGTGTTGTCATTTGATAACGGGATCACATCATTAGGAGAATGATGTGATGGACAAGACTCATCCGTTAGCTTAGCATATTGATCGTTCAATTTATTGCTATTGCTTTCTTCATGTCAAATACATATTCCTCCGACCATGAGATTATGCAACTCCCGGATACCGGAGGAATACCTTGTGTGCTATCAAATGTCACAACGTAACTGGGTGATCATAAAGATGCTCTATACGTATCTCCGAAGGTGTTTGTTGAGTTGGCATAGATCAAGATTAGGATTTATCACTCCAAGTATCGGAGAGGTATCTCTGGGCCCTCTCGGTAATACACACCATAGGCTTGCAAGCAAATGACTAAGGAGTTAGTTACGAGGTGATGTATTACGGAACGAGCAAAGAGACTTGCCAGTAATGAGATTGAACTAGGTATGAAGATACCGACGATCGAATCTTGGGCAAGTAACATACCGATGGACAAAGGGAATTACGTATGTTGTCATAATGGTTCGACCGATAAAGATCTTCATAGAATATGTAGGAGCCAATATGGGAATCCAAGTTCCGCTATTGGTTATTGACCGGAGAGGTGTCTCGGTCATGTCTACATAGTTCTCGAACTCGTATGGTCCGCACGCTTAATGTTCGTTGACGATATAGTTATATGAGTTATATGATTTGGTGACCGAATGTTGTTCGGAGTCCCGGATGAGATCATGGACATGACGAGGAGTCTCGAAATGGTCGAGAGGTAAAGATTGATATATAGGACGATGATATTCGGACACCGGAATAGTTTCAGAGTGCACCGGGTAGTCATCGGATCACCGGAAGGGGTTCCGGGAGGCCCCGAGAGGTATATGGGCTTAATGGGCCAAGGAAAGGCACACACTAGCCCACAGAGGGGCTGGCGCGCCCCCTCCCTGGCCGCCGGCCCTAGAAGAAGGAAAGGGGGGGGGGGGGGGGGGGGGGGGGCGCCACCTCCTCCTGCCTTTCCCCCCTTGTGGGAGAAAGGAAAGGGGGGGAGGGGGCGCCACCTCCTCCTTCCTTCCCCTTGGCGCCAAAAGAAGGAAAGGGGGGCCGGCCTAGGGCTGGAGCCCAAGTAGGATTCAGACCTACTTGGGGCGCCCCTTGGCCTCTTCCCTCTCCCTCCCACCTATATATATGTGGGAGGGGGGCGCCTAGCACAACCAGAACAATTGCTTAGCCGTGTGCGGCGCCCCCCTCCACCGTTTACACCCCCGGTCATATTTTCGTAGTGCTTAGGCGAAGCCCTGCGGAGATAGCTTCACCATCACCGTCACCACGCCGTCGTGCTGCCGGAACTCATCCACTACCTCATCGTCTTGCTGGATCAAGAATGCGGAGGACGTCACCGAGCTGAACGTATGCTGAACGCGGAGGTGCCGTACGTTCGGTACTTGATCGGTTGGAGCGCGAAGAAGTTCGACTACATCAACCGCGTTGTTAAACGCTTCCGCTTACGGTCTACGAGGGTACGTAGACACACTCTCCCTTCTCGTTGCTATGCATCTCCATGGATAGATCTTGCATGTGCGTAGATTTTTTTTTGTTTTCCATGCAACGTTTCCCTACACATTTTGTTGAAGGCATTAAAGCATTAGATTGTGTAGCGCGAGGAGTAAATGTAAGCAACAAATGGCTATCTATAACACCGAGTGCACGAACATGTGATTGCTAGCGAGAATAGTGTCTGCATGCTTTATATTTCATAGTTTACTGTCCATGCATTCTCCCTCAATCCCTCTTCTGATATCCTTAACCTCAACCTAGAAGCATAGTAAGACAAATAGAAATGAACCAATAGGGCTGGGATGCATAGGGACATCTTCTACATCATGCTTGCTTGTGAGAAAATCAATGGGAGTCTGGATGACCCAATGGTCTTGTCGGCCCAGCTCCAAGTCCCACACAACTCATCGGAATATCTTTAGCTTAGAGAGGCATGTTCATCACAGCAGCGCTTGCCCATGACCAGGTTCGGTGGTGGAACATCGTTCTTTGTTGGTGGTTCCCCTCCATTATTGACGCATATTGTACAAATGCCCTCTCCCTCCATCGTTGTATGCCACTTGTTCATCCATGGGATGGTGTAATTTGGCCTATTGGGATGTAATGTGGCTTTGTTCAAAGTAAGTGGTAATACACTGGAGAAACCTTTAATTTGCACATTCAAAAGGAACAAGTTCTTCTGGCAATAAAGGAAAAAAATACTGGCCCTCTTGAGAAAGGGGTTGGGTCTGTCCACAAATACGCAGTATTAAAATGGGCATTATTGTTTCATCCAGGCATTTAGATAATGTGTGGCTACGAAACACTCTTGATGACAAAATATTAGTATACAGAACATATGTATTTTAATAGGGGATCAGTGGAATCCAAAGGTTTTAGACTTAGTAGAACTGAAACCGAGTACATGAGGTGTTGTTTCAATACTACTAGGCACGAGGAAGAGGAGGAGGAGGAGGAGGTTAGCCTTGATGGGAAGGTGGTGCCTCATAAGGACACCTTTAGATATTTGGGGTCTATGCTGGAGAAAGATGGGGATATGGATGAAGATGTGAATCATCGAATCAAAGCTGGATGGATGAAGTGGAGCCAAGCTTCTGGCATTCTTTGTGGCAAGAGAGTGCCACAAAAGCTAAAATGAAAGTTCTCTAGGACGGCGTTCGACCCGCAATGTTGTATGGCAATGAGTGTTGGCCGACTAAAAGGCAACATGTTCAACAGTTAAGTGTGGCGGAGATGCGTATATTGAGATGGATGTGTGGCCACACAAGGAAGGACCAAGTCCGGAATGATGATATATGAGATAGAGTTGGGGTAGCGCCAATTGAAGAGAAGCTTGTCCAACATCGTCTGAGATGGTTTGGGCATATTCAGCGCAGGCCTCCAGAAGCGCCTGTCGGGGCTCTAGGACTGGGGGTACCCAGGCCCGTTTGCCTGCAGCCCATCGCATGGCATCGTCGAAGGCTCGGTGCAGCCCAAGCGTCAAGACTTCACGAGCAAAGCCCTCGTGAGGCCCCCGCCTCGCAAGGCAAGCATCAACAGGCGTCACCAAGTTCCCCGAGGACTTCCTGAGGGGCGGCCTCCCCAGGCTGCCTCCTGAGGCCCCTCGCGGGGCGGACATCTCTAGGCTCGCCACCCCACCTCGCGATGCACGTGGGTGATGCGAGCTGCGGCAGGCGGAGCCAGAAGGGCGCCAGCGGGCGCAGATTGAGTGCTAAAGGAACAACGCCAGTGTGCGGGTTCCCAAGACGGCTCCAAAGCTTACCCCTTCGGTGCAAGAAGACCAAGACATGGGCTCGGCAGGACGGAGGTCATCGTCGAGCCCACCTGCGCGTCATGGACAGAAGCTTTGCAGGCGAAGACCACCTTTAGTCAGGATAGGGTGTACTACTGTCCCCCTTCGAATTTGGCCATTGTGGCATCCCTTCCCGCCTAGAGCTTGGGGCGAAGAGGACCAGGCCAGTATAAGTATAGGCTAGTCTCCGCTGTAGAGAAGGGTCGAACCCTGGGATCCCTCATCTGATCCTGAGCCCTCCCGAGGCACCACACTCTTGTACTGGTTCATACCCATCCTCCTCGCGAGGCAATCCACCACAAAGCAGGAGTAGGGCCTTACACCGCAAGGTGGCCCGAACCTAGGTAAATCATCGTGTTCCTTCCCTCTTCCCTCTCGCTCGAGCATGTCGGAGCATCGCCGTGAGGTAGTGAGCAGCGAGTTGTAGCCTAGCGGAGTCCACCGTGCACACCCCAGAGTTCGAACCTTTCTTTGGGTCCGCGGAGACCCGATTCCGACATTTGACGCGCCAGTTAGGGGTGTGCCAGTGTTCTTCCGCTTCATTCCATCCCAGCTCCGCCATTCCCATGGCCGATGCTCGTCGTGTTCATGCCGAGCACCGCGCGGATCGCGTCGCCCATCGTCATTCCCCGTCGGTCGCGGCCAACGCTTCTACCGACCCCGCCGCTCACGAGCAGCAGGACTCCTCCCTGCCGCCCTCTGTGCCGCGCGACGGCCGGACTGCTACGCCTTCTCTCAACCCGGCCACAGCTTCATCCTCCCATGTTCGCTGCGGGCCGGCGAACGCGCAGGATGCGCTGCTCATGGCGCGCGAGCTGCTGCGCTACCGCCCCACAAACGAAGGCTACGATGCCTGGCTGGGCCGCATCACCGAGCTCATCAATGCCGCGGGCGAGGCCCCGGCACCCTCCCACTCGCTCCGTCCTCCGCCGTCTAGCGCAGGCGACGTGGCGCACGACGCTCCTCCGCCTCCTCCGGGTGGAGCACCGGCGCCGGTTCGAGACGAGGCCAGTTGGCAGATTGTGCGCTAGCTGCCGCTTGACGCACGCGCGCCTCCGGAGTCGCTGCGTCAGCACCAAGACCGGGCTGTCCAAGAAGCCGTGGCACTTAGGCGCCATGACCGTGCTGCTCCCGCGGATCACGCACACGTGAGCGCTGCTGGCTGCCGCGCCTTCACTCGTGAGCTGCGCCGGGTGGTCTGGCCGGTCAAGTTCAAGCCGGAGCTGCCTTCTCGCTACGACGGCATCCTCGACCCCATGGAGTTCCTCCAGCTCTATGCGCTGAGCATCGAGGCGGTGAACAGCGACGACAAGGTCATGGCGAACTGGTTTCCCATGGCCCTCAAGGATGGCGCGCGCTCCTAGCTCATGAACCTTCCTGAAGGGTCGATCTCTTCGTGGGATGAGCTCCGCGAGCGGTTCATCGCCAACTTCCAGGGCACTCGAAAACGTGCCCTCACCGTCAATGACTTGCGACACATGAAGCAGCGCCCTGGCGAGACCCTCCGCAAGTACATTCAGCGCTTTACCCAAAACCGCCTTAAGATCCCGAAGGTTTCGGATGAAGCCATCATCTCGGCGTTCACCGACGGCATCACGGACGTCAGGATGAGCGAAAAGCTCACCATCAACGATGACCTATGCACAGCGCTGGAGCTGTTCAACCTGGCTGACAAGTGCATGAGGGTGGAAGAAGGCCGCCTCTCTCTCGTCCTCAACCCCGACGTCGAGCCCGAGGACAAGAAGGCCAAGGCCAAGTAAGCAAAAAGAAATGGCCCTGCCGTGCTGGCAGCGGAGCACGAGCTGAAGCATGGCCGCAATCACGATGACCCCGCCAAGGATGGTCGCCCATTTTATGTCTTCCACAACGTGTGCACCCACAACACCGACGACTGTCAGGAGCTCAAGGCGCTCCGTGACGAGCGCTTGGGCCGCCGCCCCGAGCGCAACGACCGTGGCTTCAGCCACGGAGGAGGCCGCGATGGAGGACGCTGGGACAACCGCAACCCCTGCCAGGGCTGGCGTGACCAGCCTCGCGAGGACGGCTGGCATGATCAGCCTCATGACGGTGCCTTGCGCGATCAGCCTCATGAGGTCCGTTCTCAGGGCAACGCGGGCCTTCTGCCGCTGCCGCCGCCCCCCAGAAGGAACGACAACAACCCGCTGGACGAGGGGGCTGGGGGCTACTAGGAGCCTCGCGTGATAGCCTGCATCCTCGGAGGAGCTCAGGCCCCCGCGTCCAACCATCTCTTCAAGCAGTTCTCTCGTGAGGTGAATGCTGCCCTTCTGAGGCTTGAGGCTGTGCGTACCCTCAAGTGGTCACAGCACACCCTCACCTTCGACTCCAAGGACCACCTCATGTGTTCAGCCACAGCTGGCGCGCTCCCCATGCTGTGCACGCCCACCATCAGCAACATCTCTATCACCAAGACCCTCCTCGATGGCGACACCAGCCTCAACATGCTCTCTGTCGACACCTTCGAGACGCTTCAAGTGCCTTATGACCAGCTCATGCCCACCAAGCCATTCTCTGGGGTGACCGACGGCTCCACCACTCCCCTGGGGTAGGTGTGCCTCCCAGTCACCTTTGGCACTCATGGCAATTACCACACCGAGCTCATCGACTTCGACATGGCCCACATTGGCCTCCTGTACAACGCCATCCTCAGGCACCCTGCCCTCGCCAAGTTCATGGCAGCCACCTACCATGTTTACAACGTCCTGAAGATGCCAGGGTGCAGCGGTGTCATCACGGTCGCTTGTGATGAGAAATATGCGGTCTGCTCCCTCGAGCACACCTACCGGACTGCAGCGGCCGAGAATTCGGATGGCGAGGGTGACGTCGTGCCTCCTGAGGCTACCCTCGCAAGGAAGAAGCAGTCCCTCCCCAAGGGCCATCCTGAGGCAAAGAAGGCGCCCACCTGCTGCGCTTTAGGCGCTGCGCCTGTCGCCGGAGCCTGCCTTCCTCCCGCATAGGAAGGCGTGCCCGGTGCCTCCCTCGGGGCAGGCTCGGGGGCTTCCACTTGGAAAGCATCTGACCTGACCACTGCGACGATGAAGATGCTCGGGCACCACTTGGAGGAGTGCTTCGATGCACGCCCCCGCAAGCAAGGAACGTGGCGCGAGGCGCCAGGAGCACGAGAGTTCATCACCAAGGCGATCGGTGAGCTTCAGGAAGCACAGACCATGCGCGGCGGGCGCCGCCCCGTGTGCCCCACCGACTCATCTGCACCCCCCGACGCGGGTGGCGCGCTGCGCGTCTGTGTCGACATCCCAAGCCTCAACAGGGCCGCATCCCAGGACCTCTTCTGGCCGTCACGCATCGGCCGGAGTGGGGGTTTCCCCTGCAACTACATCCGGATGCCCTTCGACCTGCTGAATGTGGGCGCCATGTACCAGCGGCTCGCACAGGTCGCGCAGGCGTCTCACGAGGCCTGGCGCTTGGCGCTGGTGCCTCATCCCCTCGCCGGCCTCCCGAGCCTCAGGAGCTGCCGGGCTCGTGAGGAGCGAACCTCCATGGCACGCTTCATCGGCTTCCTCGACTCTACCGCAACAACATTGCTAGGTGGCTTTCTGGTTTGTTCAATTGAGGGCGCCCCTCGGGCTGCATTATCCTCAGGCTGGTCAGGGTCCGCCGCTACAGCCGCTTTGTTTTTGCTATGTATCAGAATCAGTTATGCTTTCATGAGTTTCTATGCCTGTTAGCCTTGCACTTGACATCGCATCGCCCCCGGAGGCGTCGCCCCTCTTTCCCCATGCGCTGGCAACTCTTCTCCTAAACATCCCATGAGAGGGGGCTATTGGCACGACGCCTGTGCTCGGGTCCGTCCCTGCAGCGTCGACAAATCTAAGCGACCGAGCTCTGGCTCGCGGGCCGGCCCCGTGCACATCACCTCATCAGGTCCTTAGTGCCTTGTCTTCTCATGGAACAGTCATGAGTAGATCGGCAAGCACGCGTTGCCCCACATACCCTGTAACCTGTCAGCATGCTGAAGTTCCAGAATCTAGGCACTCGACGGTGCTTCGGCAGTGCCTCGTTACCTCAGGAGGACCGGCCCCGGATGGGTGGCAGTCTGGTCCACTTCACCAGCCGCGAAAAGCTAAGTACAGGCATCTCATACGCTGCGTCGTTGCCGGATGGGACCCCTTCCCTTGCGACCTCGTGGAGCACATCGCCTCTTTTCTGCGCAAGTCGCTTGCATGTTAAAAGGGGAGCTCTTGAGCATCACGCCTCATGAGCTCTTACTGGCTCTTGGGCCCTCACCCCCTGGCCTTGTCCCAGGCATCGCGACCCGACATACCAGTGGTGGCTGAGCCTCGCTCGAGGGCCGAGTCCTGAGGACGTAGAGCACTTTGACGAGCAAGGAAAAGAGAGGCTGGCCTCGCGAGGAAGTTTGGAATGGAGGGACGCAGTTCGGTTGCGTCGGCGTTGGTTGAAATGCAAAGGACGTTGATTTTTCACGCACCCCTCGCGAGACTTGTGTTAACTTGCCGTAGAACGGTAGGTGGACAAGAAGCCAAGCTCTAAGGAATCACACTCGTGCACTACAAAGATTCCCAGCGGGCCGCGGATTCCTCCGCACTGCACCCTAAGCTAAGTCGTCCTCTCCGCGCCACGTCCGAGTCTTACCAGTAACGCTTCACCTTTACTTTCGCAACCTCGTGGGGGCGGAAACTCTTCCTCTCTCCTGAGCCGCTTGCGCATCAAGGGGGACCTCTTGAGCATCGTGCCTCAGGAGCTCTTACCGGACCTCGAGCCCCTCACCTCCTGGCCTTGCCCAAGGCATCGCGACCTGGCATACCAGCGACGGCTGAGGCTTCCTTGGGGACTGGGTCCCGGCAATGCATAGCACTAGGCAATCGCAAAGGAAAGGCTAAACCCAAACGAGAAGCGCCACGATAATTTAAACGCGAGCTAGAAGCATTTAACATAAAGGCGCGAGTGCCAGAGTCCTTACACGCCCCCGCGGGGCCCATGATGTTGTTGGTGCAGGAAATAAAAGAAGACAAAAGAAATCCCCTCATGGAGGCCGCCGCTCCCAGGGCGTGGGCTCCAGCATCGCCAGCGCCTAGTCGGAGTCCTCCTCCGTCTTGATGCGACGGCGTGGGGGCTCGTCGGAGTCGTCGTCGCTCCCGCTCCCCCCGGGGGAGGCGCTGTCGCCGTCGCCGGAGGAGAGGCCGCCGCTGCTGCTGTCGCTCTCCATGCAGCACTCCAGACAGCCGCCGACCTCCCCGAAGATCTTCACGAAAAGCGTCGCGGCCCCATCGAACTTGAAATGGAGGGGTTCACCCTCCCTCAAGCCGCAGGCGCGGGCGAACGACTTCCACCCTCGCATCAGGTACATGTACCCGGATGGAGTGAACTCCGCCACCACCCAGGAGGACCCGTTGCAGCAGTCGTCTGGCTACAGCCACAGCCCTAAGGGTGCGTCAGCCGCCAGTTCCTCCACGAAGGAGTTCGGGAGCTGGAGCCAGGTGCAGGGCGGGGTGTTCATCCACACGACGAACTCACGAGCCGAGTTGGCGGAATGGGCACCTGCCCGAGGTGGCCGGGCGGCTGCGCCGCTCCTCCCTCCTCATCCATGGCTGCCTCGACTCCCGTGGCCACGCCCACGGGTAGGGTTCTTTCCGCGGCTGCCCGAGATGGTGAGGGCCGCCGATGGAGGACGCTCGCGCCCTCGGGGAGGCTCCCCAGGCGCTGCAACGGCCTTGCGGGGGCGGCCTTGCCCCCTCTTGGGCTGCGATGGCTCCACCCCTTCCATCGCCGCCTTCCCCTTTTCAGCGGCGGAAAACCTCCTCAATGGTGCCATGGCGATAGAAGCAGTGGTTGAAGATGGAGAGGCGAGAAGACGTAGATGGGCCGAGGGGTCCGACCCCTCGCCTTTTATAGGGATCGAAGGAGGCCGGTCCGCGCCCCTCCACCTTTGAGCAATGATGGCCCCGCGGCGTGTGCCAGGCTTTATGTCAGCCTAGGCAGTTGCCGAGGCATCATGGGGAAGTGAGGGCGTCCTTCGTCGTTGTGCGCCACGCGTCAAGCCTGGCCCGCAGGTGGTTGGGGCTCGCGTCGCTTCGCCCCTCTCTTCGTCTCTGCCACTAGCTGGATCGTGCACACCGCCGGCCCGTGGGCTACTATCGGGGCTCTGGGACTGGGGGTACCTAGGCCTGTCTGCCTGCGGCCCATCGCGTGGCATCGTCGGAGGCTTGGCGGGGCCTAAGCGTCAAGACTTCACAAGCAAAGCCCTTGTGAGGCCCCCGTCTCGCGAGGCAAGCATCAACATGCGTCGCCAAGTGCCCCGAGGACTTGCTGAGGGGCGGCCTCCCTAGGCTGCCTCCTGAGGCCCCTCGCGGGGCGGACATCTCTAGGCTCGCCACCCCACCTCGCGATGCACATGGGTGACGCAAGCCGCGGCAGGCGGAGCCAGAAGGGCGCCAGCGGGCGCAGACTGAGAGGCTTTCCTCTTTGGTGCTAAAGGAACAAGGCTAGTGCGCGGGTTCCCAAGACGACTCCAAAGCTTACCTCTTCAGTGCAACAAGACCAAGTCGTGGCCTCAGCAGGACGGAGGTCATCGTCGAGCCCACCTGCGCGTCATGGACAGAAGCTTTGCAGGCGAAGACCACCTTTAGTCAGGATAGGGTGTACTGTAGTCCCCCTTCAAATTTGGCCATTGTGGCATCCCTTCCCGCCTAGAGCTTGGGGGGAAGAGGACCAGGCCAGTATAAGTATAGGCTAGTCTTCGTTGTAGAGAAGGGTCGAACCCTAGGATCCCTCATCTGATCCTGAGCCCTCCCAAGGCGCCTGATACATCTCCAACGTATCTATAATTTTTGCTTGTTCCATGCTGTTATATTATCGTTCTTGGATGTTTTACAATCATTTTATAGCAACTTTATATCATTTTTTGGGACTAACCTATTGACATAGTGCCCAGTGCCAGTTACTGTTTTTTGCTTGTTTTTTACTTCGCAGAAAATCAATACCAAACGGAGTCCAAACGCAGCAAAACTTTTTGGAGATTTTTTATGGACCAGAAGGAACAACTTGGGCCGAAGAAGTACCAGAGGGGTGCCCCGAGGGGGGCACAACCCACCTGGGCGCGCCTGGGGGCCTAGGCGCGCCCTGGTGGGTTGTGCCCACCTCGGTGGCCTCCCGCACCGCCTCTTTGCTCTATAAATACCCCGAAAATCCAAAAACCCTAGGAGAGTCGACGAAACACAATTCCAGCCGCTGCAAGTTTCAGAACCACCAGATCCAATCTAGACACCATCACGGAGGGGTTCATCATCCTCATTGGTGCCTCTCCGATTATGCGTGAGTAGTTCATTGTAGACCTACGGGTCCATAGTTAGTATCTAGATGGCTTCCTCTCTCTCTTTTGATTCTCAATACAATGGTCTCTTGGAGATCTATTTGATGTAACTCTTTTTGCGGTGTGTTTGTTGGGATCCGATGAACTTTGAGTTTATGATCAGATCTATTTTTTCCATGAAAGTTATTTGAGTTTTGATCACTTATATGCATGATTGCTTATAGCCTCGTATTTCTTCTTCGAATCTTTGGTTTAGTTAGGCCAACTAGATCGATTTTTCTTGCCATGGGAAGAGGTGCTTTGTGATGGGTTCGATCTTACGGTGCTCAATCCTAGTGACAGAAGGGGACATGACATGTATGTATTGTTGCTATTAAGGATAACAAGATGGGGGTATATTCCTACATGAATAGATCTTGTCTACATCATGTCATCGTTCTTATTGCATTACTCCATTTCTCCATGAACTTAATACACTAGATGCATGCTGGATAGCGGTCGATGTGTGGAGTAATAGTAGTAGATGTAGGCAGGAGTCGGTCTACTAATCTTGGACGTGATGCCTATATAATGATCATTGCCTGGATATCGTCATAATTATTTGAAGTTCTATCAATTTCCCAATAGTAATTTGTTTACCCGCCATATGCTATTTTTCTCGAGAGAAGCCACTAGTGAAATCTACGGCCCCCGGGTCTATTCTTTATCATATTTGCTTTCCGATCTATTATTTGCCTCTTTTATTTTCAGATCTATTATTCCAAAAACCCAAAAATACCTTGCTGCAATTTTTGTTATTTATTTTATTTCATGTTTCCGCGAGATCTATTTATCCAATCTACTACAAATTTATCTATCTTTTACTCGGGAGGGATTGACAACCCCTCTTACGCGTCGGGTTGCAAGTATTTGTTCTTTGTGTGCAGGTACCGTTTACATAGTGTTGTGTGGTTCTCCTACTGGTTCGATAACCTTGGTCTCATCACTGAGGGAAATACCTACCGTAGCTGTGCTGCATCATTCCTTCCTCTTCGGGGAAAATACTGACGCAGACACGAGCCATCAGCGCCACACTCTTGTACTGGTTCATACTCATCTTCCTCGTGAGGCAATCCACCACAAAGCAGGAGTAGGGTGTTACACCGCAAGGTGGCCCGAACCTAGGTAAATCATCATGTTCCTTCCCTCTTCCCTCTCGCTCGAGCACGTCGGAGCATCGCCATGAGGCAGTGAGCAGCGAGTTGTAGCCTAGCAGAGTCCACCGCACACACCCCAGAGTTTGAACCTTTCTTTGGGTCTGCGGATCCCCAATTACGTGTGACGCCCCCGACTCAATCATGCACTAATCATACACGCAAACATGCATGATCAAGCACAGGGACTCACGGGAAGATATCACAACACAACTCTAACACAAATAAACGGAGATCCACAATATTACAGACCAGGGATCACGAGGATCCGAAAACATAAGTCAGTCATACAATTAATATCTGGGTACAGACATAGTTAGACAAGGTTTGCCTTAAGAAGTCTAGCACAAACAACGACTCTAGATCGAAAGGCGAAGGCCTCCTGCCTGGGACCCTCCGATCCTACTCCTGGTCGGCTGGCTCGATCCAGTAGTAAGTGCCGTCTGGAGCCTCCTGGTAGTAAGCTCCTGCAGGGACATCTGGCTCCTGAGCTCCATCGTTTGAGGTAACATCAAAAGGGGTATGGGGGAAAAATAAGTAGCAAAGCAACCGTGAGTACTCATCCAAAGTACTAAGCAAGCAAGGATCTACACTACATATGCAACATTATCAAAGAAAGGCTCTATATGTGGACCGGGCTGCAGAAATGCCAGAATAGAGAGAAGGCCTAGTCCTATCAAAGACTGGGATCTTCATGAAGCCACCATCTTGCAGCAATTAGAAGAGTACAGAAAAGCATTTTATTAAGCAAGCATGTTGAGGCAAAGCCTAGAGATCCTTCCTCGACTCCCTGCGAGAAAGCGATCCTGGAGCTTTAATTAGTTAGACAGGTATCCAGTTCAAGTAATAGATCGGGATACCAAACTGAGCATCCTGTTACCGTGGACACGGCTATTCGAATAGATCACTTCCCTGCAGGGGTGCACTACTGTTACCCAACACGCTCGAACACCTCTGGCCAGACACACTTGCTAGGTAATGCCTGGCCTTGGGAGATCGACACGAAGCAGCGCCCTACCTAGGCTCAGCAGAGAGGTCAACACGCCGAACTAACCAATGCACCCAGGGGTCTTGGGCCATCGCCCCGGGCGCTCCTGCGCGTTGCGAGACTGGCCGGGGAGCAGGCGCGACACTGAACTCGTCTGTGAAGTATCCAGCCCAACCCCAACAATCAGCCCGCACGGTGAACTGTGATGTCTGATGAGCTTTCGGGAGAAACGTACGACGTAGAGGGCCCCATAAACCATTATGCCACATGGCGGTAGTGCGTATAGGCCATTGGCCAACTCAGATCAATTACCCAAATCCGTTAGGCGTATTTGATAACTCGCGGAGACGATCAGAGTTTCTAATGCTCTGCCACAATATCTCTCTCGGGTGCCCTCCTAGCAAACCCGACTGCATAATTTCCCGCGGGTACCCCTTAGGGTCGACTCGCCTGCGACAAAGGTCAAAGTAACCGTGTGGTCATAACATCAAGGGGGAAACCCCGAGGAATCACCGTCGGTGGATTCCACTCGATGAAATCATCAAGGTGAACGTAGGAGGAATCACCCTCGAGGTTCACACTTGAGGGGTTGCACGACAGAGTCGTATCGGGAGTGGTTAAGGAGGAATCACCCTCGTTGACCACGACTTTATAGCTACACTGCAGAGTTATCATCAGGAGTGCGTTACGAGGTATCACCCTCGGCACTCGATAGTAACTATGCAGAGTCGTACAACAAAGGGGGGTGAAGTGAGGTGTCGGTCTCTGGTCATCGATCACGTTGATCGAGTCATCGATGATGAAGCAGAGGCAACAAGGACAAGGTGGGGGTCACTGAAAGATGACTAACCAACCTATATTAAACAGTTTAGGTTAAGCAGGTAGGTATCAATAAGCAGGTTACAAAAAATAGGCTATGCATCAGGATAGGAGCAATCAATTACAGTAGCAAAATCTAATGCAGGCATGAGAGAATGGAATGGGCGATATCGGATTGTTCAAGGGGGGGGGAGGGGCTTGCCTGGAAGCTCTGCTAAGAGGGGCTGGTCGTCAACACCGTAGTCGATCGGGGCAGCAGCAGTGGCATCAGTCTTGAAGTCTAACAGAGAGAAGATGGGGAAGAAACAATAAATACAACGCAAACAGATGCATGACATGGTAATAAACGGTGCTAGGTCTGATCTAACGCGGTACTACGCGATACTGGTGAAGGGGGAAACATCCGGGAAAGTATTCCCGGTGTTAGGCATTTTCAGACAGATGAAACAGAGGGGGACGGTTGCATGTTCGCTATGTTGGGGACGTGTGGCGGACGAACGGACTACGTATCCGAATTCGTCTCGTCGTTCTGAGCAACTTTCATGTATAAAGTATTTTCATCCGAGTTACGGATTATTTTATATTAATTTTTAAAGATTTTAAATCATAATTTTGGTATTAACAGATTTAAATTAATTAGAAAATGCAATTATGATGTCAGCATGATGTCATCAGGACCAAAGGTTGACTAGGTCAACCCTGGCAGGTGGGACCTGTTCGTCATAGTCTCAGGTTAATTTAAACAAAGTTAATTAGTTTAATTACTTGATTAGGTTAACTAAATTTAATTAGTCACATTAAATAAGTTAATTAATTCACTAATTAATTGATTAATATATTTATTTATTTTTCTAATTACATATTTTTTTTTTTTTGTTTTACAGGGGCGGGCCTCGCTTGTCATTTGGCCACGGGGCCTTAGCGGGCACAGGCCGCTTCGGGCGGGTTACGGGCGCTAGCGGCAGGCGCCCGACGGGGTGAACCCGGGAGCACGGGCGACGACCGGCGGGGCACCGGAGTTGGCCGCGGGGGCGGCGGTGGTCGGCGCGAGCTCAGACTGGAGCGGGGCGTCGGGAGCGGGGGCGTGCGCGCGCGGAGGCGGCAACAGCAGCGAGGCCACGGCGGGCGCGCGACAACGGGCGCGGGCAGCAGGCATCAGCTACGAGCGGCGGCAAACAGGACACGGCCACGCGAGGCGCGGGCGCGGTTGGGAGTGGCGAGCGTGAGCGGAGGCGCGGGCGCGGTTGGGAGTGGCGAGCGTGAGGTGACCGCAGCAACAACAGACAGCGGCAACAACAGTTTGCAATGAGCAGCGGTGATGTAGCAGCAATAGCAAGCCGCGCGAGCTAGCAGCAGTAGGAGCAAGCGGGCTATAGTGCAGCAACAACAGACAGCGGCAACAGCAGTTTGCAATGAGCAGCGGTGATGTAGCAGCAATAGCAAGCCGCGCGAGCTAGCAGCAGTAGGAGCAAGCGGGCTAGGACGTGCGGGTGGCTGCTGGGGCTGCGCGGCCAGCGTGGGGTGACCGCAGGCAGGGCTCGGGCGGACGTGCGAGCGGCGACGGAGAGAGGCGCGCCGAGCAGGGCAGAGAGGATAGGAGGGGTCGCTCACAGCGTTGGAGAGAAGGGGTTGGCGAGGCGTGTTGGCCTCGACGAGGAGGCGGGGACGCGAGCGACGGGGACGAGGCAGTCCGGCGGGGTCCGGCGTCGGCGCGGGCGCAGGGCGTCGGGGGCGTCGATTGCCCCCGAACGGATCCACGCAGGAGGGAGGGTTGAGGAGGCGGAAGCCTACGGGCGGCGACGGGCGACGGTGCTCGGGGCGAGGGGCGCCCAGATCGGGGAAGAGGGGGAGGGGACTGGATCGGGGGGTCATGAGGGAGGGGATTAGGGTTAGGTGGTGGGGCAGGCCATATAGGCCAGGGGAAGTGGGCTAGCTGGCTGTTGGCCAGATGGGCCAAACGGCCCAAGGGGAGGGGGGTTTGACCTTTTCTTTTTGTTTGTTTTATTTTTATTTCTTTTCTGTTTTCTCTTAGTTTCACCTTATTATAGTTTAAATGAAATACAAAACTAGTTCCTAATTTAGTTTTAATAAATATGCCACTGCCCCAATAGTTTCGGGCAATAAAATAAATTAGCTTAATATTTTATTAATAGAAAAAGGCATTTAATTATTTGTTTTTGTTACTGTTTTATTTATTTCAGTGTAATTAAATACTTTATAAAAATGTGGATTCTACACCATAATTATTTATGCAATATCTGGCACAACCCGAACATTTTAGTTTTAATATTTGAAAACCTTTATCGTTTGACTTAAATTCAAATTTGGATTTGAATCGGTTTCAAACTAACGCGAGATTAACAACAGTAACTGTGGTGACGTGGCATTATTAATGTGGGATTACTGTAGCCTAACTACCGGGGTGTTACAAATCTCCTCCACTACAAGAAATCTCGTCCTGAGATTTAAGAGGTGGAGCAAGGGGAAAAGACTAGGTTACGAAATTCTAACGATTCTTCTCGGTCTTGGTTGCTCTTCTCGAAGAGGTCGACCCACTACGTTGATGTCTTCATTCCTCTGTTTCAGGTCCTCATGATGAAGTCGGCATCCTTTCTTCGGGAACTCCATCGTACTTACGAATAGGAAAGGGGCAACTCGGCAACGATAGAAGGCTATAAGGGGTAATCATCGGGGGTTATCCCATGAATGAACACATGGGTATCTCTCGAGTTGGTCAGATGAAACACATCGAGAGCCAAGCAAGAAGGTATAGTAAGAAGTTTCAAGTAAATAGACAATCATTCGATGTCTGAAAAAGGGCGTGAAAGGGGTTCAATCAACGGGAACAAGTATTGTGTCGGATACCAGAATTGATGATCTCCCAGAAGGTGGCTCGTGACCTACATACGAAGCCAAGCATGAGGAATAACTTTGGAAACAGGGGTGTATAAGAGAGTCAGGTTTCGATCCTGTGGAACTGTGGGTTATGGGCCCACCATGTGGGTTAAAAGAGGGAAGGGCGTTGGCATCTTGCACGGTCATGATAGCAAGGCATGTCGGAGAATAACCGGTCGGTTATGTTGGCAGCATCGTTGGTACCAAGGGCGAGGGACGAAGAGAACCATTTTCCTGCTCGTTGAAACGAGGCGGACCAATAGGCAAAGTTCTCGTCCATCGGTGGTTACAGAAATGTCATCAACAATAGTAACAGGGTCTTGCTGACATAATTGTACATCGAGGTGTTTACATAAGCAGGGGAATATTACTGCTTAGATCATATAGATCACAAGAAAGGTTAAACCAAACAATGGAAAGGAAAATATGATTATCAGGTTAAACAGAACAATGGAAAGGAAAATGTGTTTAACACATATTTTAGGGGTATCCTTCCCAAGGACAAGCAGAGCATGATATCCATGACAAGATATAACGTAGAAAACCCTTTAGGAAAGGGGAGAGAAATTTCATGACATTACCCACACAACGGTGTTCGGATAATTAATAAAGAAATTTTAGCATTGTGCTTCAAATGTTCTTATTGAAAATCGGAGTACCACTGGCATGCTTCGAGATTGCATTGACATGGTCCTCAATCAAAGGTCATACTTTGTATACACAAAGGATCCATCGGGAACACTCATAGAATAAGTCTTATAATTTCCTCATGGAAGAATGGATAATATTGCTAATAAGGAAACTATAACAATAGGTCCTCCGGCCAGGTGTGCTAGGCATGACATCACCTTACCGGGTCATATAAAGACCAATGTTATAACTCTTGGAATTATGTTCCAACCATCATATCTGACCGAGATTCAGATCTGATTGGTGTCAGGATACCTCAGACTCAGGATGCCTGAGAAGAAAAAGGTACAACACAAGTCGATGAGATCACATTGTAAGATTCTCGGGAAATGAACTATTGAGGCCAGTTCCGAAACAAGAGTTCATCATTAAACCAAGGAGAAGATGAGGAGATGGCTGATGGACTCAGCGACATATCATCGAGATCTCCAAAAAGATGGATTTCCACAATTATGTGAACAAGGAGATAACATTTGTCATATCAAATGATATAATGATGTATGCTCGAGGAAAAACATACACAATTAAACATTGGTTGAAAGGTGCGCCCAAAATATGGGCTGGGTTGCACGATCAATGTTAGAATGGTGACTTAATGATCAAAAGAATTAGAATGAAACTATCGACCATTCACTTCAAAGCAATAGGGCTACTAGAAGTTTTGAATTCACACATCATAGTTCAATTGTCGGTATCCCGGTTAGAAACAACACAAGAAAGAATGGTGATGGTGAGAAGTATCACTGTATCAAGAATTCTTAAGAGGTGGTGGAATTCTCACAACATCCTTGACATAAAAGACAGTAATACTTCAAGGTAGATCATAATACAAGTTGGATCTCAAGTTGCATCCATAACATGAACAAGTTTGTGATGAAAGGAAGGTAAGGATGTTGTCAATGGCAAGTCAAATTACCAAGGGATAAGGATGGCACTTAACATCATGAACTCAATTGGTATCCTGGAAGGAGTCAAAATGTTGATGATGATCACGACAAATTTTGTCGAGAGGCTCCACGAAGAAGCAATCGAACAACGACTACATCAAGCAAAAGGACTGATGCAGTGAAAGATTATTGGAACCATGGATAGGACACCAATTCGGAATCAAGCCTGGTGTTCGAGGTGAATGATAAGACGAGGAAGATCGACGTAAGCTTAGCTCATCGTCGAAAGTTGTGCTCCGGGAATAAGGACCAGGTAGCATAGTTAAAATCAGCACGATAATGATATAGTTGAGCAGGCTAGGAATGACGTGATCGAGTTCAAACTTGTAAGTAATGAAGGTTACCAAGAGTTATTTAACCGCGGTGCGGACTCGATTCAGGTATCGGTGTCTTTGAGTGATTAATAACTCATAGCCCGTGAAAAATTGGAATCAGTGAGAATGTTGTACTTGATGAAGAACTCATAAGAAGTTATGCAGTTCCGTGATAACCTCGAGATACCAGGGGGGTAATACTCGACGACAGATCAAAGTAGAGGTTGGACTGGGGTATTGCTCCGCAGAAGACAAGTGCCTAAACTCGCACGGGAAATGGTATTTAAAGGAGAACATGGTCGGAACCACGATTGAAAAAGGACAGATACCAAGGGAATAATTAATTTAAGAGAAGCTTTAATGATAATTTCCACATCGGGTCCATGGGCATGAACACAAAGTTCAAGGTCGACTCCCACTTCTCCAATGCATGCTCATTCATTCACGGCTCTTATTTAGAAATGATCTAAGTGTGAAAACCTACCTGGTGAATTACCAGAGGAGTATGACCCGTGAAAACTTTTCAGGTTCACGCAGATTAAGGAAGGCATAAGTTCAACCCATCGGGGTATCTTAGGAATGTATACCACAAACTTCAGGGGTAAATAACTCATGCTCAGAAGCAGAGCTTGGTTGACAAAAGTAGAGGATACAATTTACCAAAGGCATTATATATCAAGGGAAGAACTGACAAGGTTATTGAATATGAAGGACGTCGTCCGATAAAATCCAACAAAGGATCTGGTGGTCCACAAGGGATCTGATGTGAGCATCAGTACTCAACCAGAACAACAAAGAATGCAAGGAGATCAGATTATAGAAACAACTGACTAATTCAAAGCTCAAATGCAAAGGAATTATGATTTCCAAATCAAGGGATCAGAAGCAAACACTCTGATTAAGGATGGATAAGTTGAGTAGGCTTAGGGGTACAATCGATGGCAATTCGATTGGTCGAGATCCAACCCATGTTTAAAATGACGTTTGAGCCGGAAGGATGAATTCTAGGATCTAATTGAGGATTACGAGCATTCGCAACATATTGAATCAATGGACTCAAAATGATAATGACAAGGGATGCCAAGAAGATTACGAGACTTATGGGATTAACCATAATGCAAGCAAGCAAGAATTTCAAGAGCAATAAGCTGCGCAGGATTTTTGGAAGACCGAATGGTAATTCGAAAACTTTTGTGAAGCACATGAACAACTGGGAATGAGCGGATACTCGATAAGTGCGAGAAATTATCTGCAGGGGTATTCAGGTGGCAAAGACCTGAAAAGCAGTGTCACAAGGGATCCTTAGAAAGTCGGAGAATAACTCGATGCATCTTGTAATAACAAGAGCAGCTGGGAATGAAAGTAAGAACGTCAGGTGTATGTATTTATCCATAGGGATATATTGGTGGTACGGGATTGCAAAAGCGATGGGCACAGAGTCTCGAGAGATCTTCGGAGAGTATCTTCGGAATCTTCTGGTGCAGCAAGCAATCATCTGGAGTGAGGGGCTCACCGGGAGAAAGTGGTTACAAGAACCTAATGTCAGAGTTAGTAAAATGTTTAACCCGAATAGAAGAGAGATCAGAGTCCCAGACTATAGACGAGGAATAAAAGATCCAAATACCACCCAGTTGGCGATGTGGGCCCGTAAGCCACACAGCCAAGTTAGTAAATTAGTTTTTTGATGTCTAGACTCAACTTCGGCCAAGGAATTTGGAAGGGGCTTCCTACAGGCAGTCGGCTCTGATACCAACTTGTGATGCCCCCGACTCAATCATGCACTAGTCATACATGCAAACATGCACGATCAAGCACAGGGACTCACGGGAAGATATCACAACACAACTCTAACACAAATAAACGGAGATCCATGAATATTACAGACCAGGGATCATGAGAATCCGAAAACATAAGTCAGTCATACAATTAATATCTGGGTACAAACATAGTTAGACAAGGTTTGCCTTAAGAAGGCTAGCACAAACAATGACTCTAGATTGAAAGGCGAAGGCCTCCTGCCTGGGACCCTCCGATCCTACTCCTGGTCGGCTGGCTTGATCCAGTAGTAAGTGCCGTCTGGACCCTCCTGGTAGTAAGCTCCTACAGGGACATCTGGCTCCTGAGCTCCAGCGTCTGAGGTAACATCAAAAGGAGTATGGGGGAAAAAGAAGTAGCAAAGCAACCGTGAGTACTCATCTGAAGTACTCTGCAAGCAAGGATCTACACTACATATGTAACATTATCAAAGAAAGCCTGTATATGTGGACTGGGCTGCAGAAATGCCAGAATAGAGAGAAGGCCTAGTCCTATCGAAGACTAGCATCTTCACGAAGCCACCATCTTGCAGCAATTAGAAGAGTACAGAAAAGCATTTTATTAAGCAAGCATGTTGAGGCAAAGCCTAGAGATCCTTCCTCGACTCCCTGCGAGAAAGCGATCCCGGAGTTTCAATTAGTTAAACAGGTATCCAGTTCAAGTAATAGATCAGGATACCAAACTAAGCGTCCTGTTACCATGGACACGGCTATTCGAATAGATCACTTCCCTGCAGGGGTGCACTACTGTTACCCAACACGCTCGAACACCTCTGGCCGGACACACTTGCTAGGTAATGCCCGGCCTCGGGAGATGGACACGAAGCAGCGCCCTACCTAGGCTCAGCAGAGAGGTCAACACGCCGGACTAACCTATGCACCCAGGGGTCTTGGGCCATCACCCCGGGCGCTCCTACGCATTGCGAGACTGGCCGGGGAGCAGGCGCGACACTGAACTCGTCAGTGAAGTATCCAGTCCAACCCCAACAATCAGCCCGCACGGTGAACTGTGACGTCTGATGAGCTTTCGGGAGAAAGGTACGACGTAAAGAGCCCCATAAACCATTATCCCACGTGGTGGTAGTGCGTATAGGCCATTGGCCAACTCAGATCAATTACCCAAATCCGTTAGGCGTATTTGATAACTCGCGGGGACGATCAGAGTTTCTGATGCTCCGCCATAATATCTCTCTCGGGTGCCCTCCTGGCAAACCCGACTGCATAATTTCCCACGGGTACCCCTTAGGGTCGACCCCCCTGCGACAAAGGTCAAAGTAACCGTGTGGTCATAACATCAAGGGGGAAACCCCGAGGAATCACCCTCGGTGGATTCCACTCGATGAAATCATCAAGGTCAACATAGGAGGAATCACCCTCGAGGTTCACACGTGAGGGGTTGCACGACAGAGTCGTATCGGGAGTGGTTAAGGAGGAATCACCCTTGATGACCACGACCAAACAGCTACACTGCAGAGTTATCATCAGGAGTGCGTTATGAGGTATCACCCTCGGAACTCGATAGTACCTATGCAGAGTCATACAACAAAGGGGGGGTGAAGTGAGGTGTCGGTATCTGGTCGTTGATCACGTTGATCGAGTCGTCGATGATGAAGCAGAGGCAACAAGGACAGGGTGGGGGTCACTGATGGATTACTTACCAACCTATACTAAGCAGTTTAGGTTAAGCAGGTAGGTATCAATAAGCAGGTTACAAAAAAGCAGGCTATGCATCAGGATAGGAGCAATCAATTACAGTAGCAAAATCTAATGCAAGCATGAGAGAATGGAATGGGCGATATCGGATTGTTCAAGGGGGGGGGGGGGGGCTTGCCTGGAAGCTCTGCTGAGAGGGGCTGGTCGTCAACACCGTAGTCGATCGGGACAGCAGCAGTGGCGTCAGTCTCGAAGTCTAACGGAGAGAAGAGGGGAAAGAAACAATAAATACAACGCAAACAGATGCATGACATGGTAATAAACGGTGCTAGGTGTGATCTAACGCGGTACTACGCGATACTGGTGAAGGGGGAAACATCCGGGAAAGTATTCCCAGTGTTAGGCATTTTCGGATAGATGAAACGGAGGGGGACGGTTGCATGTTCGCTATGTTGGGGACGTGTGGCGGACGAACGAACTGCGTATCTGAATTAGTCTCGTCGTTTTGAGCAACTTTCATGTATAAAGTATTTTCATCCGAGTTACGGATTATTTTCTATTAATTTTTAAAGACTTTAAATCATAATTTTGGTATTAACAGATTTAAATTAATTAGAAAATGCAATTATGATGTTAGGATGATGTCATCATGATGTCAGCAGGACCAAAGGTTGACTAGGTCAACCCTGGCAGGCAGGACCCGTTCGTCATAGTCTCAGGTTAATTTAAACAAAGTTAATTAGTTTAATTACTTGATTAGGTTAACTAAATTTAATTAGTCAAATTAAATAAGTTAATTAATTTACTAATTAATTGATTAATATATTTATTTATTTTTCTAATTACATATTTTCTTTTCCTTTTTTTTGTTTTACAAGGGCGGGCCCCGCTTGTCATTTGGCCACGGGGCCTTAGCGGGCACAGGCCGCTGCGGGCGGGTTACGGGCACTGGCGCCAGGCGCCCGACGGGGCGAACCCGGGCGCACCGGCGACGGCCGGGGGGGCGCCGGAGTTGGCCGCGGGGGCGGCGGTGGTCGGCGCAAGCTCGGACTGGAGCGGGGCGTCGGGAGCGGGGGCGTGCGCGCGCGGAGGCGGCAGCAGCAGCGAGGCCATGTCGGTCGCACGGCAACGGGCACGGGCAGCAGGCATCAGCTACGAGCGGCGGCGAATAGGACACGGCCACGCGAGGAGCGGGCGCGGTTGGGAGTGGCGAGCGTGAGCGGAGGCGCAGGCAACAGCGCAGCAGCAACAGACAGCGGCAGCGGCAGTTAGCAAGGAGCAGCGGCAACGTAGCACCAGTAGAAGGCCGTGCGAGTTAGCAGCAGCAGGAGCAAGCGGGTCAGGGCGCGCGGGTGGCTGCAGGGGCTGCGTGGCCAGCGCGGGGTGACCGCAGGCAGGGCTCGGGCGGACGTGCGAGCGGCGACGGAGAGAGGCGCGCCGAGCAGGGCAGAGAGGATAGGAGGGGTCGCTCACAGCGTTGGAGAGAAGGGGTTGGCGAGGCGTGTTGGCCTCGACGAGGAGGAGGCGGGAACGCGAGCGACGGGGACGAGGCAGTCCGGCGGGGTCCGGCGTCGGCGCGGGCGCAGGGCGTCGGGGGCGTCGATTGCCCCCGAACGGATCCATGCGAGAGGGAGGGTTGAGGAGGCGGGCGGCGGCGGGGTGGCCTCGGCCGGCGACAGGCGACGGTGCTCGGGGCGAGGGGCGCCCAGATCGGGGAAGAGGGGGAGAGGACTGGATCGGGGGGTCTTGAGGGAGGGGATTAGGGTTAGGTGGTGGGGCAGGCCATATAGGCCAGGGGAAGTGGGCTAGCTGGCTGTGGGCCAGATGGGCCAAACGGCCCAAGGGGAGGGAGGTTTGACCTTTTCTTTTTGTTTGTTTTATTTTTATTTCTTTTCTGTTTTCTCTTAGTTTCACCTTATTATAGTTTAAATGAAATACAAAACTAGTTCCTAATTTAGTTTTAATAAATATGCCACTGCCCCAATAGTTTCGGGCAATAAAATAAATTAGCTTAATATTTTATTAATAGAAAAAGGCATTTAATTATTTGTTTTTGTTACTATTTTATTTATTTCAGTGCAATTAAATACTTTATAAAAATGTGGATTCTCCACCATAATTATTTATGCAATATCTGGCACAACCCGAACATTTTAGTTTTAATATTTGAAAACCTTTATCGTTTGACTTAAATTCAAATTTGGATTTTAATCGGTTTCAAACTAACGCGAGATTAACAACATTAACTGTGGTGATGTGGCATCATTAACGTGGGATTACTGTAGCCTAACTACTGGGGTGTTACATTACGACAGCGCCAGTGCATAGCGGACGGCTAAAGCATGCCGATAATGTCAAGAGAGGCCGTGGTAGACCATACTTGACATGGGAGGAGTCTGTAAGGAGGGATCTGAAGGACTGAAGTATCGACAGAGAACTAGCCATGGACAGGGGTGCGTGGAAGCTTGCTATCCATGTGCCAGAACCATGAGTTGGTTGCGAGATCTTACGGGTTTCACCTCTAGTATCCGAACTTGTTTGGCACTAAAGGCTTTGTTGTTGCTGCTGCTGCTGCTGCTGCTGTTGTTGTTGTTGTTGTTGTTGTTGTTGTTGTTGTTGTTGTTGTTGTTGTTGTTGTTGTTGTTGTTGTTGTTGTTGTTGTTGTTGTTGTTGTTGTTGTTGTTGTTGTTGTTGTTGTTGTTGTTGTTGTTGTTGTTGTTGTTGTTGTTGTTGTTGTTGTTGTTTTTTTTGTTGTTGTTGGTGTGTTGTGTGTTGTTGTTGTTGTTGTTGTTGTTGTTGTTGTTGTTGTTGTGTGTGTTGCTGTTGTGTGTTGCTGTTGTTGTTGCTGTTGGTTGCTGCTGTGTTGTTGTGTTGTTGTTGTTGTTGTGTTGTTGTTGTTGTTGTTGTGTGTTGTTGTTGTGTTGTTGTTGTTGTTGTTGTTGTTGTTGTTGTTGTTGTTGTTGTTGTTGTTGTTGTTGATCAGTATGCGTAGTCAGTGAGGAGTGAATTACCAATTCACAACAGTTATCACAACAACTAGGTAGTGTTACAAAACAAGTAACTTTTTTCTTCGAATATAGGAGCAGAGCTCCAAGTTTAATTTCTCAATGAAACTGAAACAAACATGGAGTTCCAAAAGTTCCATCGGGCACAACAATACTACTAGCTACTTATGAAAACAAACAACCATACAGTAACCTCACTAAGAAAATATAGAAACCAGAAATTAACTTAACTGTGGATCTAGTTGCATCAATCTTAAAAGCATAATTAATCATGTTCCATATCTAACCATACTAGTACAATGTAAGAAATAGGTGATTTAGCGTCTGCTCTTCACTACAGACCATACACATCTTACTTCCTACCCAACCTTTCTTAATAGACTATCCATAGTTGAAATGCTATATCAAAGAACCAGCCACATAAAAAAACTGATTTTTAAAGGCACTTCAACAAGAACCAGCCATATCTAAATGCATTATCAAAGAACCAGCCAATTTGCATATTTCGAGTGTGCGTGAGCCCGGTTATATCAGATCGAAGCTACTCTCCGTGGAAACCATGTGTAATTTTTTTGATGAATTCTATAGTATGTATACAGCGGTGGTGACAATTTGTACATCTGTAAAAATGTTCTAGATCAAACTCATCTTGTCTAGAAGATATATAGAGAAAAAGAATAATATAGGTCTATCTTGTTCTAGAAACTGAAGTACTTGAAAATGCCAGGAATAAATATCAGAGGTGAAATAGGTGGCTCTTTTCTGAGAAAGATGTGAACATGCTTGGAAATGCCCAAGGAAACACCAAGGAATATCCTCACTACAAATACACAAACCGATAATCTGTGGCTCTGTATGGTTTCAAAACAAGACCATCAACTGGGAATGTGAAGATATAAGCTGCGACGAAGTTAGAAATGTATTTTTTTTGTTTATGTATTAATATATGGTGAATGTAATCTTTGCACATGAAGAATGACATTTATTTATTGTAGTAAATCTCATCGTATCATCATATTTTTCCAAAATTGTTTTAGTTGTCATGATTATATTTATTCAAGCATCAATTTCCAGAGGTGATGCTAAAAAACCATTTTAGAATATATTTTCATTCTCTGTCCATATTCTTATTTTAAAAAATGATGGGTAAAGGAGTAGCCTGAGGTGCCTATTATTGAAGATGGTACTGATGCACACCTAGCATGAATAGTGCATCCATATATTTTGTTAAATGCATTGAAGCATAAGATTTGTGTAGTACTAGGAGCAGATGTAAACAACAAATGGCTATCAATAACATTGGATACGCCGTGAAGATGCGATTGCTAGTGAGAAAAGTGTCTGCATGCTTTATAATGTCTATCAGTTTACTGTCCGTGTATTCTCCCTCAACCCTCTTCCGATATCCACTTTCCTCAGGAGCTAATTCTTGACCTCAACCTAGAAGCATAGAGAGATAAACAAAGATGAACCAATAGTCATGGGATGCATAGGGACATTTTCCACATCATGCTCCCTAGCTAGCACATCGTCGGGTGTTTGGATGACCCACTAGTCTTGCCCAACTGTCAGGCTACTGAAAGCACACCTTCAGTTAACACTGTCATCAAGTTTAGTTAGTTGTAGCAGAACCTACAATATCGATTCAGGCAATCCAATGATCTTCAGTGGCTCCTTCCTCTTCGATTCGTAGCCACCGTCGGATTTACTTTACTGTCGTACTATAGTCTGCTCTTTTTACTTTTCACTGTAGCGGTAAAACCCTTTCCCACTTAACAACCGGGATGTGGCTGACGATGGCATCTTCTCCATTCTGGAATTATTCCAAAGGCCAACATGGCTGATACTCTATATGATAGTTCTTACTTGTTCCCCATTTATACTCAGATCTGATCTTGTTTACACTAGAAACTCCCTTGATCTGTCGATAGGAACCCGTAGAAACAAGTAGGACCTGACAAATTGGTAATCAGAGCACTAGCTCCTCAACGACAGCTTTTGAATCGAGCAAAAAAATCCCCAAGAGGGGCAAAATCCCACTCTAATCCATCGCTTATGTGTGGCGGCGGTGATTAGCAGCTATGGCGGTGTACGGTGGCGGAGTTTCTTCACTAGCGTGAGGGGCGGCGCAGGAGGCGGTGATTGTGTATAGATCAGTAGCACGGAGTGGTTGCGTAGGAATCCTTCCTGTGTGGTATAATTCCACATCCATCGTTGATCCATGTACCTTTGGTGGCATGGATCGCTGGTGGCGGCAGGATCTGGAGATTAGAGGTTGGTTGCCATGCATATGGTGGTAAAATCCCCCCTCCCTTATCTGGATCATGGCGATGGGTAGATCCAAGACAATCGATGATGCTGATCTATAGGAAGTAGTGTTCCTGCATGAGGATTTTGGCCTATATCAGAAGGATAGTGAGGCGATCAGATCAGAAGTGTCAAAACTACAAGAGGATGTTCAGTCAATTAGTTTTAACAGAGTGAGATTTGCGCACAGGTTAGCGGAGTTGAACAAGTTGTCCTTCGGTTGGGGAAGCAAATGTCATCCATGAATTTTGTTTTGCAGTCTTTAGTTCTTAATGTTGCTGAGAACAGAGAGAAACAACCAGAAAGAGGGAGCAATGAACAGGTCAAATCGCCAAGCCTGGCTCAAGCTGAAATGCAAGCACAACAAGCTAGAAATGAATACCTGAAGAAACAATTGGAGATAGAATAAGATGTTTGAAGAAATCTAACACTAAAACTTACCTCCTGTTAAAGTGATTAGACCAACAGTACCTCCAGGTTATCCAGTGCATGATCTGCTATCAGAAAGGGAACTCCAAGGTAGGCTCATGGTCAAATACACACTCCAGCATTCCAATAGTTTCACCAAAATAGAGAGAGGCAAATGTGGCAAGGATATTATCGCACATATGAAGAAGACATGCATACCCGGTTTATGAAGGCAGTCACTAAAGGCCCTAAACTGGATTTTCCTAAATTTCAGGGAGAAGACTTAGTGGGATGGATTCGGCAGTGCAACAAATATTTCTGGATGTCTGGGGCACCTGAAGAGTATAAAGTTTCTCTGGCATAGATGTACATGACTGGTGAAGCAGATACTTGGCTTAGGAGATCAGGGTTACTCAAGAAAAAATTAACATGGAATGAATTTGGAAAGGAGCTGGTCAAAAGATTTTCTAACCAGTGCACATATGATTTGACAAAGAAGTTTAACAATCTCAAACAAGACAGTAAAACTGTATTTGAATATACCAAAAAGTTTGAAGGCCTCATGGCTGAGATGCAGGAAGAAAATGCTGAATTAACTGAGCTATAGTTTGTCAGATGTTATGTAAATGGACTCAAAGAAGGGATCAAGTAGTAAATCAAGTTGTTATGAACACAAACACTTACTGATACTTATTGTTTAGCAAAAGAGGTAGAACCAAACTACCCTCCCGTTAGTGCAACTCCTAAGAAACAGGGTATTCCTTATACGAATTATTATCAGAAAAATACCGCAGGATTTTTCAGCATAAAACTAGTCCTACAACAACGCATACACAATAGTGCATCCATGCATTTTGTTAAAGGCATTGAAGCATAAGATTTGTGTAGTACTAGGAGCAGATGTAAACAACAAATGGCTATCAATAACATCAGATACGCCGTGAAGATGCGATTGCTAGCGAGAGAAAAGTGTCTGCATGCTTTATATTTCAGTTTACTATCCGTGTATTCTCCCTCAACCCTCTTACGATATCCACTTTCCTCGTTGACCTCAACCTAGAAGCATAGTGAGACAAACAGAGATGAACTAATAGGGATGGGATTCATAGGGACATCTTCTACATCATGCTCCCTTGCTGGCACATTGTCAGACGTTTGGATGACCCAATGGTCTTGCCCAACTCCAAGTCCCACGCATATCTCTAGCTTAGGGGGGCATGCTCATAACAGCAGCGCTGTACCCTGATGAGGTTCGTTGATGAAACATCGTTCGTTGTTGGTGTGCTTCTCCTTCATTGTTGGCACATGTTGTCACAGATGCCCCTGCCTTCATCGATATATGGAACTTGTGCAACAGTGGCATGATGTAGTTTGGCCTATTGAGATGTAATATGGCAGGGTTCAAAATAAGTAGCAAAACAAGTTCAAGGTTGCTACAAATAGTAGTTTAGGTGTCCAACGTTAGCTCATTGTAGCCCGACGACAATGTGGTTCTTGACAGGTAATTAGTAAGAGAAAGGGTTAATAAGGGTTAATTATGGGCCCTTAGAAGGCCGAAAGTTAACACGGGTTGGAAACAGTCCAACTGAATAATGGCCGTTAATGGGTCCAAAGCGATTTACTGTTCATTATGGGCTAGAATCACCACGGATCGTTAAAGGGCCCGGATATACAAAAGGCCTCATATGGGCTGAAAAACATGACGGGCCATACATGGGCCGAAACTGACAATGGGCTGGAATCATATTGGATGACCCACATGGCGCTACTGGGCCTAATTTGGATAGGCCATAACTGACCGTGAGTTCCCGGGACGTAAATGGGCTATATGCGAACATGCCCTTAACATGCTTTCCATGGGTCGGCCTGCTAACTTTTGACCAAGTCAAACGGGCCGGCCTTTTAACCTAAATGGGCCACTGTTGGGCCGTGCCACGTGCCGACGTATCATAGGTGTTGACACCAGATTTTGGCATGGTCAAGAACTTATTTAAGATGACCTCAAATCGAAAAACCTTCAACACGAGAAAGCTTCGTCTCGTCGAGCCGATCGATTTTCATACATAAACCGTCTCAATCCAAGGTCGTATGTGACCTGGAGAGGCAAATCAAGATCAGGCTATATTTTCAGTCGAGAAATCTGAGTAAAAAGCTTGCCGGCGTGGAAGCTTGCCGGTGTGAAAGCTTGCCAGGATGGAAATCTTGCCGGTGTGAAAGCTTGCCGGGGTGGAAATCTTGCCGGTGTGAAAGCTTGCCGGCGTGGAAGCTTGCCGATGTGAAAGCTTGCCGGGGTAGAAACCTTGCCGGGGTGGAAACCTTGCCGGTGTGAAAGCTTGCCGGGGTGGAAACCTTGCTGGTGTGGAAAGCTTGCCGGGGTGGAAACCTTGTCGGCGTGAAAAGCTTGCCGGAAAAGTGGAAGCTGTCAAAGTCAATCCGACCAGGAGTTGGAGATGGGCTCGAAAGGTTATTCAGATCACCTCGGATGGAAAAGTGTTCTACATGGAAGTTGTGCGTATCGTCGAAACGGTCAACTTTGCTTTTGGAGTCATCATCGTCGGAGATAGTATACGGCCTGCAAAGTTGTTACAAGACTCGAATAGTTCAGAAAACTACATAATTGAATGCGACCCATAGTTAAAGATGGGCCCTAAAATTCATAAAGATGGCCTTAAAAGGAGAAGTGACCTGCATTGTATTATGCAGATCATCGAGGCGCACAAGTTTGATGTTGAACTCGACTCCATCCGAGTTAATATGCGATTTCTACGGCCTGCGCAAGAAGCAGGACAGAAGTATGGGACAGATTCGGGCTGAATCCGAGTTGGACTGAAACTAGAACTGTAGGACGTGAATTGATGTAATTTTCTTGTAAGGAAAGCCTAGATGAATCCTTTACTTGTACGGGAAGTCTAGCCGCCTCTTATATATGTTAGGGGTGACGGCCGATTGAAACAACACACAATCGAACAAATCAATATACTACTTTTTCAGTCTACATTTTATCCCTCCATCGTTTTTCTCTCTCGTTCTTCGCTGTTCCTCGAGTTTGAGAGCTACGAATCCCGAGGCTCTAGGGGCGAGCGAATCGACCTAGGGCAGCCCATAGCCGCCGCACTCCCTGATGGGATCCCTCCCGGGCGTGTGGGGTTTCGGGTCTCAAAAGCGCCCGCCGTCTGTCTTGCGTATAGCGCTGTCGGTCGGGTATCCTTCGACGTGAGCTGCGGTGCATCACCCCCAGCGTCGAGGGTACACGTGACGTGTTCGTGTGTCAACACACTTTTTGGCGACTCCGCTGGGGACTGAAGATCAATCATCATCATCCACCATGTCCGATCTTCCCAAGCCATCCGAGGTAGACGCCGATAACATCATTAAGCCTAGTCTTGATGAGATATCGGCCGATCATCGCCAAGTCTATGAGGAGTACAAGAAGGCGCACGAGGAGAAGGACTTGCAGGAGTTCCTTGCAAAGTTCAAGAAGGATCGCCAAGGAAACATCACTCCGATTGAAGAAATCAAGTTCCCTCCTCTTCAAGCCGAGCAGGTTAAACCCTCTGTAAGTACTGCCTTTTCTCCTGAGCAGTGGGCTGAGATTGAGAGTCGTATTGCTGATGGTAACAATCTAGTTTATCAAACTTTCCTAGAAAATACTAATGCTCAGAAGAATCTATCTCAATCATCTAGTGGTAATGGTGGTATAGCTGCTAGTGTGCAAAACCCTAATCTGGCTTTACCTATTTCATCGGCGCCTCCCGTGCCGATGACTTATTATCCTACCCAAACCAATCAGATTGTGGCTGCACCCATTAATCCTATCATGAGCATGCCAGGTTCGGTGGCAATGCCGAACCAAACCCTACCTACAGGTACAACCACTCGGCCACTACCGAACTATGGTTCGGCATACATGCCACAATTCCTACCTACAGCTAGTAGTCCTACTCCTCCTATGCCACTGCAACAAGCTTCATCGTCTACTACAGATGATGCCCTAGCTAATTTTAGAGAGGAGATGGCTAAGATGCTTAGAGAGAATTTTGGAGTTGAGTTGCCTCAGAATCGGATTTACCAAAAGCCGTACCCCGAGTACTTTGATGCCATCCAGTGTCCTCCGGGATATAAAATTCCAGATTTTGTTAAGTTTAACGGAGAAGGCACAAAAACCACATGGGAGCATGTTAGTCAATATTTAGCACAATTAGGTGAGGCAGGCTCGCTAAATGAATTGAAAGTGCATTTGTTTCCTTTATCATTAACTGGTACTGCATTTTCATGGTTTTCTTCTTTACCACATGGTTCCATTCGGGTTTGGTCGCAGCTAGAGCAGAAATTTCATGATCACTTTTATAGCGGCGACAATGAACTCAAGTTGTCACATCTAACATCGGTTAAACAGTAGCATGATGAATCGGTCTCCGATTACGTCAAGAGATTTAGAGAAACAAAAAACCGGTGTTATAGTTTGGTGATAACCGTGAGAGACTTGGCAGACCTAGTGCTGAGTGGTTTGAGAACTCCCATTAGAGAAAAGCTAGAAGGCTATGAGTTCTTAAATATCAACCAAGTCTTACAAAGGGCTTTGGCTCACGAAAGCCGAAGCAAAGATCTCAAAGAAGTGCATAGATATAAAGCTGATCGTCCTAAGATGAACATGGTTGAATATGATAGTGATCACTCGGACGATGAGGGTGATATCTATGCTACTGAATTTGTTTGGCCATCTAAGGCCAAACCCTTTACTTGCAATGATCTGAAACCGATTCATAAGAATCGTGATGAAGAGATGAAGTTTACTTTTAACATTGCCAAGTGTGATAAAATATTTGATGCTTTGTTGCAAGCCAAAATTATTAGAATATCTCATACTTTACCGCCGTTTGAAGAGCTGAAACGGCGCGCTTATTGCAAGTATGATAATTCTTTTTCTCATGCTACTAACGATTGCAATGTTTTTCGACGGCAGATACAATCGGCCATTAATGACGGACGAGTGAACTTTTCTGAGATGCAAGTTGATAAGCAGCCCTTTCCAATGAATACCATGGAGTTGGAGGGGAAGAAGCTACTCATTCGGCCAGAGGTAGCCGAATCTGCTAATAAAGCTAATGTCATTGTTGGTGAGCCCAGGAAAGACAAGGAGGGCGACAAGGTCTTGGGGAGACAGGTTGTGCTTGATAAACAACCCGATGGCAAGGAGGTGATCAAAATCACCATCAAGAATCCTGCACTCGGGGGGCAACCGCAAGTGCAAGAAAATACTCGTGTTAAATTTGTTAAGCCCAAGAGTTCAGAGGTTGGCAAGTGGAAGATGAATGAAGCTAAAGTGCAGCGCAAGAAAATCAAGCCAACTTTTGATATGTTATTGTCCAAGTATGCCAGTCAAGTGGCCGGTTCTAGCTCTAACCGGTCATCAAATTTGAAGCGCTCAAGGTCACCTCCTCGGGAAGAATTTCAGCATCATGCAAGGCCATATGGGTCGTGGGCACCGGGACCATGGATGCCGCCACCCCCCTATGCGCCATATTACATGGGAGACTTCAATGGAGGATGGTGGCAGCCCCCAATGGCCCCTAATGCTTTTCATCCGGGTTGGGCAGAACCAAGGAGGCCCGTTCATGAGAGACTTTCTTATCCCACACGAGGCCGTTTGAACATTGGTGTCAATCGGCCAATGCAAGATAATCAAAAAAGGGTTGGCAAGCAAGTGTGGCGTGCTAAATCACCAAGTACAGAAATTTCAGAGCCTAGCAAGCAAAAGGAGAGGAATACTAGTGCTGAAACTATTATGATAGGCACTAAAGAATTGACAATCAAAGAGCCGATTATTGTTGAAAAACCGACTGATTCCAATAAAGATGTGGCTGTTGTCCAGCAAGGTCCCATGGCTAATGATCATGGAGCTAGCACAAGCAAGGCCAAGTCAAGGGATCCAAAATATACTCAGCCTAAGTGGTGTCCTTCCGGTTTGACCAAGGCACAAAAAAGGAGACTGCAGCGCATGAGGAGTCAAGAGATGGCAGAATAGGAGGCCGAGAAGCAAAGAGATAAATTGTTCAATGACATTCGGCCCATAGTACCTACAAAACAAATATGGATGCCTAAACAAATGCAAGGTGCAGTGGCTTCTACATCTGTCACAACAGCACCTACACCAACAAAGGAGGACGATGCCACCACTATTACATCGTCCGCAACACCTATTGATTCCACTTCGCTCGGACAGATTTCAGAACCGATGAACACACCCGAGGAGGAAGATGATATGTTGGATTATGAGCCTACACCGGTCCGCGCCGGTATGGATATCAATATGGTGTATTACTTACCCGTTGAATTTTGTGCTATAGATGAAGAAGAGGAAGTGGCTCAGCTAGATTTTGGTCCTAAAAATGCTATATTCGAGAAGCCAAAAGAACTGGTGACACACTTGAAGCCATTGTTCCTTAAAGGTCATATTAATGGATTGCCGGTTGCTAGAATGCTTGTCGATGGTGGTGCTGTGGTGAATCTTATGCCATATTCGGTCTTCAAAAAATTAGGGCTGCGTGATGAAGAGTTAATAAAGACCAACATGGTGCTTAATGGATTTGAAGGCAAAGAGAAAACTGAAGCCAAAGGTGTAATGTATGTGGAGCTTACGGTGGGAAGCAAAACTTTGGCTACCGCATTCTTTGTCGCCGAGGTGCAAGGTAACTACAATGTGATAATAGGCCGCGATTGGGTTCATGCAAACCAATGTGTGCCGTCTACTATGCACCAGTTTTTGATTCAATGGGTGGATGATGAAGTGGAGGTCATTCATGCGGATAATTCGGCTTGTGTTGCTTTGGCCGATGCATCAGTGGATTGGCAACATCCCAATGCTACTTGCTTGACGGGACGCGACTTATCAGAATTTGATTTTCTTAGCACCACAAAAAGTGGTTTCGTGCCTGTTTCTTTAAAGCCGGTTGGTGGTAATCGGCTCCAAGGTATGATGTATTTAAATGGGTTCTAACTCAGATTGGTTGCAAAAGAATCTTGTTGAATATCGGTCCAATGAGAACGATATGTATGAATCTATAGAGGAGTTAGATGATATGGATAAATTAGGACAAGGTTTTACATCGGCCGATCCATTAGAAGAGATAGACATAGGAGATGGTTCAATTCCTAGGCCGACATTTGTAAACGAAAATTTAAGAGCCAATCATAAAGCTAAGTTGATCGAGCTTTTGAAAGAATATGTTTGTTGCTTTGCATGGGAATATCATGAGATGCCAGGTTTAAGCCGAGAGCTAGTGGAGCATCGGTTACCTATAAAGGCTAGTTTTAGACCGTACAAGCAATCGGCCAGAAAGTTTAATCCAAAAACATATGACTGGATCAACGAAGAGATCAGTCGTTTGCTTAAAGCTAATTTTATTAGACCTTGCAGGTGTGCCGAGTGGATTTCTAACATTGTACCAGTAGAGAAGAAAGGCTCCTGCAAGTTGAGGGTGTGCATTGATTTCAGAGATTTGAATAGAGCTACACCTAAAGATGAGTATCCCATGCCAATAGTCGATATGCTTATTAATGATGCTTCTGGACATAAGGTCATTAGCTTTCTTGATGGTAATGCGGGGTATAACCAGATTTTTATGGCCGAAGAGGACATGTCCAAAACGGCTTTTCGATATCCTGGTTTCCTTGGTTTATTTGAGTGGACAGTGATGACCTTTGGATTAAAAAATGCCGGTGCCACGTATCAAAGAGCTATGAATTTAATTTTTCATGATTTACTTGGTGTTATACTTGAGGTTTATATTGATGATATTGTTGTCAAATTGGATACTTTCGAATCTCATCTAGCTGATTTGCGTTTAGCTTTTGAAAGAATGAAAAAAATATGGATTGAAGATGAATCCTTTGAAGTGTGCATTCGGCGTGTCGGCTGGAAAGTTTTTGGGTTTCATTATTCATGAAGATGGCATAGAGATTGATCCCAAAAAGATAGAGGCCATACAGAAAGTGGAGGCTCCAACATGCAAGAGAGATATGCAAAAGTTCCTTGGCAAGGTCAATTATTTGAGAAGGTTCATAGCTAATCTGTCAGGGAAAGTTGATGCATTTACTCCTATCCTTCGGTTAAAGAACGATGTTGATTTCACTTGGGGGGCAAAACAACAAGAAGCATTTGATATGATCAAGAATTATTTGTGCACTCCTCCGGTGATGAAAGCGCCCAAGCATAGGGAACCATTTAAGCTTTACATTGCAGCAGAAGAAGGTGTTATTGGTGCTGTTTTGACTCAAGAAACCGAAGGAAAAGAGCATACTATTACATATTTGAGCAAGCGTTTATTGGACGCCGAGGCAAGGTATACATTTATTGAAAAACTATGCCTATGCTTATATTATGCTTGCACAAACTTGAGACATTATTTAGTACCGAGTGCTTGCATAGTAGCTTGTCAAACCGATGTCATTAAATACATGTTGCATAGGCCAATTCTTAGTGGTAGAATTGGCAAGTGGGCTTATGCTTTGATTGAATATGATTTGGCTTATGAATCTCTAAAATCCATGAAATGCCAAATCGTTGCTAATTTTATTGTTGAGCATCGAATTAATGACAAGCATGATGTTGATATAAACCTTGTTTCATCAATACCTTGGAGATTATATTTTGATGGTTCAGTTTGTAGCAATGGCCAAGGTGTTGGTATTGTTTATATATCTCCTCATGGTGCTGTTTTTGAAGCCTCATGCCGTTTAGAATACTTTTGCACAAATAATCAAGCCGAATATGAAGCATTGTTATTCGGCTTAGAGATGTTGCTTGCCATAGGTGCTACACATATTGAGGCTTTTGGTGATTCGTTATTATTAGTGCAACAAATATCCAAAGTCTTTCAATGTTTTGACGAATCACTAAATGTTTATCTTGATAAATGTCTGGATATAATTTCTACTTTGGATTATTTTAGCATTGCTCATATATCTAGACATGACAATTGGAGAGCAAATGAGTTGGCACAACAAGCATCCGGCTATCATGTTGATCATGGCATGTTTCATATTTCTCAAAGGCCGATGTCTAGTCTTGCCAACATAGGGGAGGCCGAACCGGAGCCCACCGTTTCGTCCACTAATGAAATATTCAATGCAGGAGAAAATCAAGACTGGAGGAAACCCATCATTGATTATTTGTGTGATCCTAGTAGAAGGCTGGACATGGCTGTTCGGCGTATGGCTTTTAAATATACGATGAGGGATGATGACCTTTATCGCCGAACAGTTGACGATGTTCTTTTAAAGTGCTTGGACGAAGACCAAGCAAGAGTTGCTATGGGAGAGGTACATGAAGGCATTTGTGGCACTCATCAGTCGGCTCCCAAGATGAAGTGGTTATTGCGACATGCTGGGTTTTATTGGCCGACTATGATTAATGATTGCTTCAGATATTATAAAGGGTGTGAAGCTTGTCAAAAATTTGGTGATATTCAATTGGCTCCTGCTGCTATGTTACATCCTATTGTCAAGCCGTGGCCTTTCAGAGGATGGGGTTTAGACTTTATTGGAGAAATTCACCCGTCTTCCTCAAAGGGCCATCGGTTCATGTTGGTGGCAACCGATTATTTCACTAAGTGGTCTGAGGCAGTACCTCTCAAGAACATGACACATATAGAGGTAATCCAATTCATAACTGAGCACATTATTCATAGATTCAGCATTCCTCAAACATTAACTACAGATCAAGGTTCATCTTTCATGTCACATCAAGTCAGAGAATTTGCCGAATCTTATAACATAAAGTTGCTCAATTCCTCTCCGTATTATGCCCAAGCTAATGGACAAGCTGAGTCCAGCAATAAAATTTTAATCAAGCTTATCAAGAAGAAGATTGAGAATAATCCGAGGAGATGGCATGAGTTGTTGTCTGAAGCTTTGTGGGCACATAGGATCTCAAGGCATGGTGCTACGAAGGTGACTCCATATGAGCTAGTATATGGTCAAGAGGCTGTTTTACCGGTGGAAGTAAATTTGAATGCTTTGAGAATAGCCAAACAAAATGATTTATCGGCAATAGACTTTTATAACTTGATGATGGACAATATTGATGAGGTTGCCGATAAACGTTTGGCTGCTTTGAAGGCCATAGAGAGAGACAAGTTGAGGGTAGCAAGAGCTTACAATAAGAAAGTTAAGTTGAAGAATTTTCAAGTTGGCGATCTCGTCTGGAAAGTGATTCTACCGATTGGTTCAAGAGATAGAAAATTCGGGAAGTGGTCTCCGAGTTGGGAAGGTCCGTTTAGGGTTACAAGAGTAGTTCCTGGAAACTCTTATTTGGTGGAATCCGTACAAGGGGCACTGTTACCTCGAGCTCTCAATGGCAAGTACTTGAAGAAATACCACCCGAGTGTGTGGCAAGAAGCCTAAGTAGGCAATGGCCGATATATGATTATCGCCCTTAGCACAAACATGGTCAATACATAATTATCGTCCTGAGAAAAATAAATGGCCGATGGAGTGTTGACATCGTCCTTAGAACAAACAAGGTACAAATTATTTTTCGGCACACAAGCTTTGCCGAAAAACAGGGGGGCATGTGTTGACACCAGATTTTGGCACGGTCAAGAACTTATTTAAGATGACCTCAAATCGAAAAACCTTCAACACGAGAAAGCTTCGTCTCGTCGAGCTGATCGATTTTCATAAATAAATCGTCTCAATCCAAGGTCGTATGCGACCTGGAGAGGCAAATCAAGATCAGGCTATATTTTCAGTCGAGAAATCCGAGTAAAAAGCTTGCCAGCAAAAGGAAAAGCTTGCCGGCGTGGAAAGCTTGCCGGGATGGAAATCTTGCCGGTGTGAAAGCTTGCCGGGGTGGAAATCTTGCCGGTGTGAAATCTTGCCGGCGTGGAAGCTTGCCGATGTGAAAGCTTGCCGGGGTAGAAACCTTGCCGAGGTGGAAACCTTGCCAGTGTGAAAGCTTGCCGGGGTGGAAACCTTGCCGGTGTGGAAAGCTTGCTGGGGTGGAAACCTTGCCGGCGTGAAAAGCTTGCTGGGAAAAAGCTTGCCGGAAAAGTGGAAGCTGTCAAAGTCAATCCGACCAGGAGTTGGAGATGGGCTCGAAAGGTTATTCAGATGACCTCGGATGGAAAAGTGTTCTACACAGAAGTTGTGCGTATCGTCGAAACAGCCAACTTTGCTTTTGGAGTCATCATCGTCGGAGATAGTATACGGCCTGCAAAGTTGTTACAAGACTCGAATAGTTCAGAAAACTGCATAATTGAATCTGACCCACAGTTAAAGATGGGCCCGAAAAGTCATAAATACCACCTTAAATGGAGAAGTGACACGCGTGGTATTATGCAGATCATCAAGGCGGACAAGTTTGATGTTGAACTCGACTCCATCCGAGTTAATAGGCGATTTCTACGGCCCGCGTAAGAAGCAGGACAGAAGTATGGGACAGATTCGGGCTGAATCCGAGTTGGACTGAAACTAGAACTGTAGGACGTGAATTGATGTAATTTTATTGTAAGGAAAGCCTAGATGAATCCTTTACTTGTACGGGAAGTCTAGCCGCCTCTTATATATGTTAGGGGTGACGGCCGATTGAAACAACACACAATCGAACAAATCAATGTACTACTTTTTCAGTCTACATTTTATCCCTCCATCGTTTTTCTCTCTCGTTCTTCGCTGTTCCTCGAGTTTGAGAGCTACGAATCCCGAGGCTCTAGGGGCGAGCGAATCGACCTAGGGCAGCCCATAGCCGCCGCACTCCCTGGCGGGGTCCCTCCTGAGCGTGTGGGGTTTTGGGTCTCAAAAGCGCCCGCCGTCTGTCTTGCGTATCGCGCTGTCGGTCGGGTCTCCTTCGACGTGAGCTGCGGTGCATCACCCCTGGCGTCGAGGGTACACGTGACGTGTTCATGTGTCAACAATAGGCACCTCCCGTCCATTGAAAGGATGACATCTGTCCCATCGCTGAGCTGACACGTGGTTCCTTTGGCCAATGAGAATTTCACACATGGAAAATCCCCATTGGTCCGGGCTGTTAGCGGGTTATCAGATCCAAACCGGAACCAGATAGCTTAATGGCGACCCGTTATGATGGATGCCACTTATCGGTTAGCCTTGATGAAAACACTTCCATGACGCGGCATTTATCGTCATGGAAGTGGACACTTTCCGTGATGATAATTTGAGTATTGTCATGGAACACTTCTACGACAGCACAGGTATGACTATCTTGATTATGTCATAAAATCGTCACGGATGTGCATGCATGACAAAAAAACGTGACCTACCGTGACAAAGACGTATCATCATGGAAGTGTTTTTTTGTAGTGCAACCGGCACCTTTAATTTGCACATTCATAAGGAAAAATTCTTTTGGCAATGATGAAAAAACATTGGTTGCTCTTAACAAAAGGCTTTGGTTCGTCCACAAACATGTAGTACCTGAAAGGGAATTCTTGTTTCATTGAGGCATTTAGCTAACGTAATGCTATGAAACACTCTTGATGGTAATAACATTGATGTACAATACAGATGATAAATATTTCATAGTGCTCAATAGCGTATCAGGATGTGATCAACCCAACTCCAGTAAGTATATAGTGTAAGCAAGTTCTTGATTCTCTGGCAAATGACAGATGAGCTATGAATTCTTAATATCTATCTCAGCAACTAGGCAGTGCCATGAAACAAGTAACCGTAACGTCTCTCAATGAAACTGAAACATGGATTCTGTCAAGTTCTGAAAGTACTACCAGTGACCACAACAACCTTACATCAGAACTGCTACCATACTAGCTACTTTCGGAACGAAACAACCATATAGTAACCCTCATTGCAAATATATGTTCATTATCATGTGTATTCTTATTTTCAAAATTGAAGGGTAAAGGAGTAGGCTAAGGTCCCTACCATTGAAGATGGAACTTATGCACAACTAGCATGAATAGTGCATCCACGCATTTTGTTGAAGGCGTTGAAACATTAGATTTGTGTAGTACTAGGAGCAGATGTAAACAACAAATGGCTATCAATAAGATCAGATACGCCGCAAACATGTGATTGCTAGCGAGAAAAGTTTTTGCATGCTTTATATTTCAGTTTATTGTCCACGTATTCTCCCTCAACCCCTCCTCCGATATCCACTTTCCTCACTAATCCTTAACCTCAACCTAGAAGCATAGTGAGACAAACAAAGATGAACCAATAGGGATGTGATGCACATAGGGACATCTTCCACATCATGCTCCCTTGCGAGCACATCATCGAGCGTTTGGATGACCCAATGCACTAGCCCAACTCCAAGTCCCACACAACATATTAGCATATCTCTAGCTTAGGGAGGCATGATCATCACAGCGGCGCTTGCCCACGACCAGGTTCAGTGATGGAACGCCTGTCTTCGGTGCTTCTCCTTAGTTATTGACACATGCTGTCACAGATGGCCCCTTCCTTTCTTGCCGTGTGACACTTGTCCATCAGTGGGATCATGTAATATGGCAGGGTTCAAAATAAGTGGCAATACACTGGAGGCAACTTTAATTTGCACATTCATAAGGCCAAGTTCTTCTGGTGATGAAGGAAAAAAAACACTGGCCCCTATTGAGAAAAGGGTTGGGATTGTCCACAAACATGCAATATTAAAAAGGGGCATTGTTGTTTCATTCAGGCATTTAGATAATGTGTAGCTATGAAACACTCTTGATGGTAAAATATTGGTATACAGAACATATGAATTTGATCTAGGGCTCAGTAGGAGTGAGTTGCCAATTCACAACATTTATCATGACAACTAGGCAGTGTTACAAAACAAGTAGCCTTTTTGTTCGACTATAGGAGCAGAGCTCCCACTTTAATTTCTCAATGAAACTAAAACATGGAGTTCCAAAAGTAACAACGGCCATAACAATTGCTACTTTTCAAAACAACCATACAGTAACCTAAATGGAAAAATATAGAAACCAGAAATAAACCTTTGATATTATGCAACTTCAGATGGTTTCCAAACAAGACCATCAACCATCAATGCGAAGATATAAGATGCAACTTGCAGCAGCTGCTTTGCCCCTTGGCGTTGCCTGTTGTGCAAACCTGATCTCTGGAATCCAACCCAACATAATAACCAGTGAGCCATCTAGGCAATTGGATCGTACAGAAAGATATTTCTAAAACAAGTGGCGTTCCTATTTTTCCACATGGAACAGAGAAGCGCCATGATCCCTATCTGCCACTAAGTTACACATTGTACCATTAAAACACATAATCCCCACCTACGGAGCTAAAGAACTGTGGATCTAGTTTTGACAATCTTCAAAGCATAATTAATCACATTCCAAACATATCTAACCATACTAATACGAGGTAAGGAAAGGGTGATCTAGGGTCTGCTCTGTAGTACAGACCATACACATCTTACTTCCTACCCAACCTTTCTTAATAGAATGTCGTTAGTTGAAATGCTATATAAAAGAACCAGCCAAATAAAAACTCTACTTTTAAAGGCACTTCAACAAGCCACAATTTTTCATATGAACATCTTACCTGGGCTAATTCAGGGCTAAATTCTTTTCCAGATCAGCTGAGCATCCATCTACAACTATCCTCCTCCTTCGACAGACCCACACCATCACACATCATCCCATATCGACATACGCTACCAAAACCTAGTTTTCAGTCAATACCCCCACTATTTTTCTACAAAAGTATAACGACATTTCTCACTTTCAGGTATCCATGAAGGAAATGAGATTGAGCAGACTTAAAATGAACTTGTGCCAAATTGGCCTACCTAACATATTTTCTAAGAATTAAACTCTGCAACAGTTCCTTCTCATTTTCCAACTTCCATGTTCATTTACTTAACAAAACAACATTCTTAACCTCGAGATCCACCACTCCAAACCCTCTTGATCCAAAGGCTGGCCAGTTGACTAAGTGGTGTTTCTGTCTCCCCTAATCATCATGTCATAACAATCTCTTCCTAAAAATATGTATTATCTTACAAGTCCCTTTAGGCAACTCAAACATTGACATCATATAAAAATACGCATTGCTAATGCGATTCCTTAGTAAGATCAATTTTTTCCCATAAGAAAAAAGTTTACTTGAAACAACTAAGCTTTTTTTATAAAAAATATTGGAACAAGTAACTGGTTGAGCTAGAAAGATATATAATCTGGAGCACCTGTCAAACTGACAATATCAGAGAGCCAAAATTCCATTTCACCTGATCCCATGACTAAGCACATAGTTATCGAATCAACCAAGCATTACAATAAACACCACTAGGATGTAACATGATTACATCACCTCGGGCACATCGCCTCAGGAATGTGTTCGCACACGAACACATCACCGTGTACCCTCGACACCGGGGATGATGCACCGTAGCTCACGTTGAAGGAGAGCCATCCGGAAGCGTGATACGCAAGCAATTCGGCGGGCGCTTTTGAGGACCCGAAACGCCACACGCCTTGCAAGGACCCTGTCAGGGTGCGTGGCGGCTATGGGCTGCCCTAGGTCGACCAGATCGCCCCTAGGGCCTCGTGGATCACTGTCCTCCAACGCGAAGAACGAGGAAGAAGATACAAGGAAGGGGGATAAAGATAGATGAAAACAAAAAAGTAGTAGATTTGTTTGTTCGATTGTGTGTTGTTCAATCGGCTATCACCTCTCGTCTATTTATGAGGCAGCTGGACTTCCCGTACAAGAAAAGGACTCCAAATTCCGTCCAAATCTTTCCAAAATTAACCAAACTCGGATTTCGGCAAGTTTGAGACATCAGTTTGGTTTTTGACTCTCACAGGCCACAAACGAACTCGGATGAAGATGCGCCCAAAAGCATATTTTACCATTTTGACGAGACGAACAACTTTGGTGTTGAACATTTTTCAATTCAAGGAAGGGACTAATCGCTTGCGCGAACCATCAGACATCACCCACACGGGTGTCTGATGCCCCGGGCCAGTTTTTACTCATGATAGGCCCGTAGTGCATTGGCTCCAACTTTTGCATTCGACCTCGGAATGAGGCGATTTTTATATCAAAATCAATCATTTCGATGAGACAAAGACTCCGTGTATAAACATTTCTCATATGAGGCTGTCTTGGAGTCTTAATCGGCTGAACAATACTCTGCATAGAAAATCCTAGTACTTCGAGCACAACTTCGACCCTCGAGATGAGATCGGATGGCGATGGCCCAAACTTCAAAGATGTTCATGTAAACAATAAAAAACTTTTTCATGTAGATCACTTCTCTTGAGACCACCTTAATTAAGTTTTTGACCGTGCCAAAATCCGGTGTCAACACATGCCCCCTGTTTTTCGGCAAAACTTGTGTGCCAAAAAATAATTTGCATGGAGTTTGTTCTAAGCACGATGTCAACACTCCATTGGCCATTTGCATGTTTTTAGGGCGATAAGTATATATCGGCCATATTTACTCTTAGGGCGATAATTTTGTGTCAGCCATTTAGATTAGCAACAAAAGTGTAGCTAATGCAATGTATGATGATGTGGTAATACCCTTGCATGATGTAGGAAATTATATTGCATCCATGGATCATAATAAACCTATGGAGGGTAACCAATCATACCTGAGGATGAATTCCATGGCATCGGCATCAATGGCGTAGTTGGAGAATGTGGATAATGTGTGGACCAAAGATGTTGAAACCTTCATCTTGGTTGTTCATAGCATTCACTCTTCTCTTTTTTCACCTTTGCTGCACTTCTTGCAATGGAAGCGAACCCATGCCATGTTCTTCTTTTCCAGCTCTTGTGCACTAAGCTTTTGCAACTTCTTCTTTTGCCAATACGATAAGCCGAGTGGGCGCCCCGGCTGTGATTTTTTTTGAAGTAATGTCGACTCTTGTTTTACCTTGTGCACTCTCAACTTCTTCTCTTCAGATTTGGCACTTGATTGACTCATCCATTGTCTTTAGTAGCCAATGTCAACACTTTAATTCGCTCTTTATCCTTTAGGATCAAATCTGAAGTAGCACACTTACGACCATGTTTTTTAACGCGATAGACTTGCTCAACCACCTCCTTATTATTCCTTGTGCTCCGGACCGATTCTTTTGGAGTGAAACGGTCTTTAACATATGATTGTTTATTGAATGTGGGCCTTTTGGAGCTGCATGGCCTTTGTGAGACGGTCTAAAATAAGATGGAAAATGTGCATTTGAATCATACCTATCCCATGGTGAATATGGATAAAAATTAGCATAGGGAGGTATCCATGGCACTGGCATTGGCGGCCCAAAATAAGGATATGAATATGTTGCATTCCAATCCCTTTGCCAATACCGGCCAATAGATTTGCACCTAGGGGGTGATCTTGATGCTTTTGAATTACTTGGCCGATAAGCAATCTTCTCCTCACTTATCTTCTGATATTTTTCCAGTAGTTGCGTGAAAGTGACTTTTGGCTTTTTACCTTTGTGCTTACCTCGGCCTTTGCTTGCATCGATCTTTGGATTTTCTTGTTGCCCCCTAGTACTTGGCATCTTCATTGCAACTTTGATGGAATTTTCGCCCTCAAGAATATTATCATTGTGCTCTTGAACAACTTCCTTACTTGAAAGCTTGATCCCAATATCTGCAGTTTTTACCTTCTCATGTTTAAATGGATCAGCTTGAAGCAGCCGATGCAAAAACCGTTTGCCATCAGGACCAATCGGAATAGACTGGTCATCTCTTGGTGTCTCAACAAATTTCAATCGTCCTTTATCAATGGCCGATTTAACTATTTGATGAAACATGTTGCAATCCTCAATATTATGCTTGGACAAATCATGCAACTTACAATACATTCGTCCTTGGATTGATGGCTTAACATGGTGATCAAGAATTCTAATGTAATTATTTTCACCAACAAATCAAATATTTGATCACACATGCTTGAATTGAAGGTATACTTCTTATTTTCTAGCCGATGTTGTTGTGAGAACAACTTTGGAGTTAAGCAAACAAATGGTTCAAATTTTATATCACCCCATTTGGCTATGCATTGTGTTTTGCACTCTATCTCCGATGTATTTGGATAAGATATTATATTAGCATAGGTTTTCTCAACAGAATTTACTCTTGGCTTTAAATTTCTGAAACGAAAATAGTTAGAACATACATGTCTCAATTAAGACCAAGTGTAAGCCAAGTAAGAAATAAGCAATGCTACCCAATTAGATATGAACTTTAGATAAAGCAATGAGGAAAGCCTTGGTTGCAACAATAAGTCAGTATCAGTGTTTATAAATGGCGCAATGGGTTGACCGATATGTTCTATAACAATTTTATTGCTAGCAAGTGAATTACCCTTCTTCATTGGTCTTTCAAAATTACTTATGAGAGTTTTTCTAATAGATGCATCAACAATAAAGTTTTGACCAAATATGAAAATAGGTAAATCACTTGCTAGACATACCTCTTCATACATGCTGGGAGAGCATGATGGTTGTATCACTTCAATAATACTTTGCTCCGTCTTTGGATGGCTCCCCAACGCCTTTTCATCACCTTTTTCTTGATTCCGTGCATTGTTACTTTGAAGATCCTTGTCAACCGAACTTTGTTCGGCTACTTGTTCTTGACCTTGAGGCTTGTCAGTTTCTGTGGCACGAAACTCATAGGGCAGGAAGTAGGTTCTGTTAACTTCAGAAAAATCAAGCATAGCCGTTTTGCTATGCTTGCCATGCCCTTTCTCAATAATGCTTGCCTCTTTGGATTTGATGGACTCAGAATATATACTAATTGATTCAGCTTTTTCAACCGAAGCACTTTCATATTCCGAATCATCCTTCTTTTCATTGATTCTACCAATTGGCAATGCTTCTTTTATTTGAGCCAATTCTTTTTCTATTTGTTTTTGGCGATGAACGGCAAAATTGGCTTTAAGTTTTTTCTCAATTTCAGCCCACTCCGGATATGATTGCCCCCCAATGCTTTTAGATTTTTTCGGCAATGACACACGGGTGTTGCCAAAATTTTGCAATTGTGTAGGGGGTGTATAATATGATGCAGTACTAGGTGAAGGCATATGCATTGTTGTAAAACCATATTTTTGCTCGCCAATTTTATCAATTGGCAAAGATTCATCTTCTTGAAAACTCTAGCTTTTATTGCCGCATAATCAGGAAATAGCCCCTTTTCATGTTGTTCAAGGCAAAGAGCACTAATCCTCTTATTTTGGGCTAAACTCTTCAGTGCAGCCACCACTACCTCATCTTCTACAATATTGGGCACAACCGCTCCTATAAAATTTATATTTATTCGGCTATTACCAGGAAGGTGTGAAGCCGAATTATGAACATCTACAGTTGTGTATGGTGCTGAAAAATTACTGACATGAGGTGTAGCATATGACGGTTGAGAGTAACTTGCCTAATAGCTAGTAGTAGCATGGCCAATTCTCCCATCCATCGGCATGGTTGAACTAGTATATTGCAAATTAGTTGCCAATCAATAAAAAGGTGAAACACTTTGCCGCATGCTATTGGAAGTTCCTACATGAGGTGTTTCAACTTGATCGACTAAACTCATCATGTCGTTCATCGGTATAACGATTTGTGGGGTTGCCGATGCATGGTAGTTGGAGTACATATGTTACTAGTGTCATAAGAAGTTGAAGCATGTAAATTACTTTGAATCAGCCGTTGCACGTAATTAGATGCATGATTGAAACAACTAGGGCTGGCCGATAGAGTATACTCATTGAACGATCTACTAACACCATATGAATTATTTGCATCTACAGTAGGGAATTGGGTATTCATATTACCTTTCTAGATTGCAAACCCTAGATGACGATCTCTTCGTAGCAAGAACGGGCTGGAGACCATTCAAAGCTTCGTCCCCAGCGGAGTCGCCAAAAAGTGTGTTCACACACGAACACGTCACCATGTACCCTTGATGCCAGGGGTGATGCACCGCAGCTCACGTCGAAGGAGACCCGGCCGGAAGCGCGGTACGCAAGCAATCCGGCAGGCGCTTTTGTAGACCCGAAACCCCACACGTCCGGGAGGGACCCCGTCAGGGCGCGCGGCAGCTATGGGCTGCCCTAGGTCGGCCTGACCCCCCCTAGGGCCTCAAGGTTCGCTGCCCTGCAACAAGAAGAACGAACGAAGAACGAGGAAGAAGAAGAAGAACAAAGGAAGAAGATAAAAGTAGAGGTAAAAAGTGGTAGATGATTTGTTCGATTGTGTGTTGTTCAATCAACCATCACCTCTCATCTATTTATGAGGCAGCTGGACTTCCCGTACAAGAAAAGGACCCCAAATCCTGTCCAAATCTTTCCAAAATTAACCGAACTCGGATTTAGGCAAGTCTGAGACATCAATTCAGTTTTTGACTCTCACGGGCCACAAACGACCTCGGATGAAGATGTGCCCAAAAGAAAATTTAACTGTTTCAACTAGACAAACAACTTCTGTGTTGGACGATTTTCGATTCAAGGCCATCTTAAGGGCCGAATCACTCGCGCGACCCATCAGACATCACCCACACGGGTGTATGATGCCCCGGGCCAGTTTTTACTCATGATAGGTTCGCAGTGCATTGGCTTCAACTTTTGCATATGACCTCGAAATGAGACGATTTTTATATCAAAATTGATTGTTTTGACGAGGTGAGGACAATCCATGTATAAACTTTTCTCATATGAGGCTGTCTTGGAGTCCTAATCGGCCGAACAGTACTCTGCATTCAAAATCCTAGTACTTCGAGCACAACTTCGGCCCTCGAGATGAGATCGGATGGCGATGGCCCAAACTTCAAAGATATTCATGTCAACAATACGGAACCTTTTCATGTAGATCACTTCTCCATTGGAGACCATCTTAATTAAGTTTTTGACCGTGCCAAAATCTGGTGTCAACAGAACGGAGGACCCCTGAAAGGCTCAGAAGAAGCAGTCGCAGTCGAAGGGGCAGAGAGCGGTGCCGCCAGCGTAGGCCTTGCCGAATCCAAGCTCATCGGCATAGTATATGGTGAGCCCGTCATTCGTGCGCCGTTGCGGCCGCTTCTCCTTCCAGCGACTATGGAACCATGCGTCCAACCACATTACGGAACCATGGGGTTTGTCCACAAACATGTAGTACCTAAAAGGGGATTCTTATTCCATTTAGTTTGGGTTTTCCAATGAAGCTAAGTAATGCTATGAAACACTCTTGATGGTAATAATATTGACATACCAGATCATAAGTATTTTATAGGGCTCAGTTGGCGTATCAGGACCAGATCAACCCAACTCAAGTCAGTATATAATGTAAGCAAGTTCTTGAAGCTCCGACAATTGATGAGTGAGCTACCAATTCTCGACGCTTATCAAAGAAACTAGGCAGCGTCATGAAACAAGTAGCCTTGTTTTGGACAATAGGAGCAGAGCTCCCAATTTCCTTTCCCAATGAAAATGAAACACAGAGTTCTGTCAAGTTCTGAAAGTACCAGCGACCACAACAACCTTATACATAACAAAAATAACTGCTGTAGCTACCTTGGGAATGATAAAAGCCATACAGTAACCCTCACTACAAATACACAAACCAATATTCTGAACTATGTATGGTTTCCAAACAAGACCATCAGTCGGTAATGTGAAGATATAAGTTGCAAACAAAGTTAGAAATGTAATTTTTAGATGTTTGTTGATGTATTTAGGCATAGTGAATGTAATTTGTTCACGTCAAAATGATATATTTATTTCTTGTACCAAATCTCATCATATCATCATATTTTTCCGAAACTATTTTAATCGGCGTACTTATATCTATTAGGGCCTCAATTTCCAGAGATGACACTAAAAACATTTTTAGAATATATTTTCATTTCCAAAAATGAAGTGTAAAGGAGTAGGGTGGGGTCCCTGTCATTTAAGATGACACTTATGCACATCTATCATGAATAGTGCATCCATGCATTTTGCTGAAGAGAGGGGACTAGCATTGAAGCATTAGATTTGTGTAGTACTAGGAGCAGATGTAAACAACAAATGGCTATCAATAACATCAGGTATGCCACGAACATGCGATTGATAGCTTTATATTTCTATTTACTGTCCATGTATTCCCCATCAATCCCTCTTTCGATATCCACTTTTCTCATGAGCTAATCCTTTACCACAACCTAGAAGCATAGTGAGACAAGCATAAATGAACCATTAGGGCTGGGATGCATAGGGACATCTTCTACATCATGCTCCCTTGCGAGCACATTGTCGGGAGTTTGGATGACCCGGTGGTCTTGCGCAATTCCAAGTCTGAGACAATGCTCTTGCATATCTCTAGCTATCAGCGCTTGCCCATGACCAGGTTTAGTGGTGGAACATTCGTCATTGGTGCTTCTCCTTCGTTGTAGTATGGTACTTGTTTAGAAGTGGGTTAATGTAATTTGGCCATTTGGGATGTAATATGGTAGGGTTCAAAGGTTTCAAACACATGATGATGGACCTGCACCACACCACCTTAGCATGTCATATTGTTGGATTTGTATCGGCTTAGGAGAGTTGTGTAGAGATAGATTAGGTTGTTAGGTTTATCTCTATCTCTCTATAACTAACTTCTCTCTCTTTCTCTCCAAGTCATGATTCCTGTAATCTCTCCAACAACTATTGTATGCTCTGTAACAGGGAGGTATGCCCCTACCATATAACACGAACCCGTCGCCTCACATCGAGGTAAGACGTTTCTGCCAACGCACATGGTAATCAGAGCCTTCCTCCTTCCAATTCCAATCTAGCTTTCCAATCTCCATCAAGTGCCTAGCCATGTCTTCCTCCGGCACCTTCCAACCGAGCCTCAATGGACAGGTCACGGAGAAGCTCTCTTGCACGAACTATGTTCTATGGCACACACAGATCACGCCACAGCTGAGACGTGCCGGTGTCTTCGGCTATGTCGACGGCACCATGCCGGAGCCGGCCAGACTCCTCGTCACCAAGGACAAAGACGGGAAGGAGACTTCTGAGCCCAACCCTCTCTACCCCATCTGGGTCAGGGAGGACTAGCATGTGCTTGGCTAGCTGCTCAACAACCTCTCAAAAGATGTGCTCATCACCGTGACTGTGATCACCACGGCGAGCGCGCTCTAGGTGGCACTGCCGGGCATGTTCTCGTTGCAGTCACTCAGTTGCGTCAACAACATCCGCACATCGCTGATCAATGCGCAGAAGGGCAACCAATAGGTGGCCACCTACTTCGCCTCCATGCGCGTCCTTGCTGATGAACTCGCCACGACCGGCAAGCCCATCCAGGATGATGAGATCATCTCTTACATCCTCCAAGGGCTGGACATGGACTATTAGCCTCTAGTCTCGTCCCTCGACACCCGCATCACGCCCGTCACCCTCGACGAACTCTTCGCCATGCTCAGCAACTTCGACCAATGCATGGCTCAGTTCCATGGATCGGGCTACGGGTTCAAGTCTTCCGCGAACGTAGCATCTCGCGTTTTCTCCGTGGCGGTGGCTCTCGTCCACGTGGATCTTCCCACAACAAGGGGAGGTCGGGAGGCATCAGGAATGGAGGTGGCCCTACTCCTCGCACTGGGCGCTCCAGCAACACCAAGGGCCACCGTGGCGGCGGCTCCAGCAGGTCTCGCCCGGACACCCCGCACTGCCAAATCCACGACAAGCCTGGGCATAAGGCGAAGGACTGCTGGTACCGTTATGACAAAGATGATGACTCCTCCCAAGACAAGGACAAAGTTGTTGCTGCTACTGATGGCTCCTATGGGGTCGACACCAATTGGTACGTCGACAGTGGAGCCACCAACCACATTACCAATGAACTCAAAAATGTGACCATGAAGGAGAAATACCACGGCAAGGACCAAATCCACACTGCTAGTGGTGAAGGTATGAGGATCTGTCACATTGGTCACTCAATTTTTAGTACCCTTCATTGTAAAATTCGTCTTAGATTTTTTTTGCATGTTCCTAGTGCCAACAAGAACTTCTTTTCGTTCATAGAATTGCCATTGATAACTATGTCTTCCTTGAGTTTCATCCTTATTTATTTTTTATCAAGGATCAGGTAACAAAGAAAGTACTCTATCGAGGTAGATGTATTCGAGGGCTTTATCCGTTGATTCCGGAGCATAGAAGATCCAGTAAACAAGTCTATGGTGCTGCCAAACTTTCATCAACACGGTGGCATGATCGATTAGCACATGCTTCTTTTTCTTTAGTTGAAAGATTGCTTAGGAAAAATAAGCTCCCATATGTTTGTGAGCACAATGTCGAAACTATTTATGATTCATGTCAACGAGCTAAGAGTCATTAACTACCTTATCCAATATCTACTAGTGTTTCTACCAAACCGTTATAGTTAATATTTTCTGATGTTTGGGGTCCTACCCCTAGTTCTGTTGGTAGACACGCCTACTATGTGAGCTTTATTGATGACTACAGTAAATTTTCTTGGACCTATCTTCTTAAGAAAAGATCTGATGTCTTTCAAGTTTTTCAGAACTTCCAAGCTCTTGTTGAACGTAAATTTGATAGCAAGATCATTGCAGTCCAATCTGATTGACGAGGTGTTGGGGGTGTTCCCCATGACTAAGACCCGAACGAAGTATGACCCGTCCAGGAGCATGGAGGCTCCGCGGGTCATACTATTTTCCGGGTCATGATGAGAAGACAAGAAGAGCCCAAAGGCCCAGAAGTAGACCCGACGGCTGGCCAGCTCATGGAAAAGTCATTATGGGCCGGCTTAAGAAGATGGCCTAGGAAGAAGGTTGTCCAAACTTGGAGAACAAGTCTAATGAGAGTTAGAGTAGGATACGGGTTAGCAATATGACCTGGAATCTCCTATAAACCTAGGGACTCAACCTGTTATATAAAGAGGAGCCCCTAGGATAACAGACTAAGTTGCAATCTCTCGAAAGCTAGGTTAGCGAATCCACATCCTTGTAATCGAGATCAACATCAATATCTATCAAGAAGGAGTAGGCTTTTACCTCCACCATGAGGGGCCGAACCTGGGTAAACTTGTGTCTTTCATTCCCGATCAACCCCGTTCAAGCAACCACCTAGTTGCGATGACCTAGAGACTTAGTCCTTTCATGAGGACATCTGCTGTGACAAAACCACGACAGTTAGCGCCCACCGTGGGGCCATTGCATGGTGGTGTTGAGTTCTTGGAGGGCGCTCTCCCAGGGATCGAAGCATATGCGATCGGCCGGATGACGAAGAGTCGATGTGGCAAGCTCTATAACGACGACTCAGGCTGGGATCCCGAGGCCGACTCGATCGAGTATGGGTATCGGGTCCCCTTCGGCAAGATCCACGTCTTCATCGGTGCAATCGGTAAATTTGGTCCCGAGCCGGACATCATCTCCGACCCCATCGAGTCAGCTCGTCAGACCAGACCAGGCCGGATCCACGCTTTTGTTGGCTTCACTCATGGAGTCGACCTGTTAGGTGATTCCGCATCTGGCGGTGACACGTTGGTCAACTCAGACGATGAATCTTCAGTTGGGGATACCGAGTCAATTCTTACGCTTTTCGATGACATGCTGGGGGGCTACTCCGATGACGAGATCGATCTGAAGGTTTGCGAGCCACCTCGCCCCGCAGCTGTCTACATGGCAGGGAACCAGAACCCAGTCGAGACAGCGGCGGGTCAAAATTCTACGATGGCTGGGGTCGAGGAAGCGACTTTCACCGCGGCTGGCCCAAGCCAAATGCCAGCTCAAGCGCTGGCGGAGTTGATGACTACTATGGGCACGATCTTAATGGCCTCAGTGACCACAGAGAATGTTGCCAAACATAACACGGAGATTGCAAAGCTTCGTGAGCAGATGGCCGGGATCTAGGAGGATATCAATGCAGAGAATATTCGCATGGCGGAGACACAAGCCCACATCATTAGCGAAACCGAGCGCTTGAAGGCAGAGGCGCTTCATCTCAGTTTACGTCAAAACAAAAACTCCGCGGTGCACCAGAGGAGGCATCAAAGTTGGCTACCAGCAAGTTTTGAGCCTACACGGTTGTTTGATACACTGTGAGATGCACCCATCCCAGGGGCAAGCACTGGTACGCCAGGTGCAGCACTGGTCATAACCCAATTGACTTAGGCTATACCCCCGAACACAACTCAGTTGCAACTGCCGGCTCAATAGTACTAGCCAGCTCAGCAACCTTTGCCGGCTCAACAGCATCAACTGCCACCTGTCTAGCATTTGCCTCATCGTTTTCAGACACCGGCTGGTAATTATTCCAAACCGGTTGATAATGTGATGGCAGCAACTCATAATCTCGCTGCCATTCCGATTACTATAAATAGCCCGATAGGAATCGAGGCCAGAAACACTATTGAGATGCTAAAAACCGCGGTCACTCAGCAGGCAAATTATTCCCATAGCCAGCACCGGCTTCATTCCACTCCTCATTAGAGTCATAGCAGGAGTCGTCATGCCGAGTCCCCAGCAGCGCGTGGGACAGAGGGAGCAGCCACCGCACCTGAACCCGCCACGACCGGCATTCTCAGATGCACAAGCAATCGTTAATGTCGCTCGTGCTATGCGAGAAGCAGGGGCAAGAAACGCTGGAGCAGCATATGTTCAACATATATAAGGGAGGAACTAGTGATAGCCTGCAAGTGCATAGGGTTTAATTATAGCCTTTTCGAAGTAAGAGTATCGATCCCACAGGGAGCACAGGAATCAGTCTCTGGTCCTTTATAAGGTGCAAATAATATGCCTAGAAATTGTAAGTGATCCAGAACAGTAGTAATGATAATAATAAGGTAGCAAGTGTAAAGGTGAATAAATGAGCTGAAATAAATAACAAGTAAAGTAACTAGACTTGAGAAAAATGATTAAAAGAGTTCCCAGGGGACCGGAATCCCCACTAGTGTGCATCTACGGCGGTGCCTAAACACAAAGCTATTTCAGATTCCTAAGCCACTTTACATATGTCTCTTTGTGGGCAGAGCCGGTATAGATACATGCATACTTGTGGTATCTCTGTATCCCATACGCCACCACCATTCTTCCCCACTCCGGTTATCAAATGGTGATTAAGGGAAAAAAGGTCCTCGTGGACGCAGCCAAAGTGGTCTCCATTTTACCCTCTGTTGGAACTATCCGCTTCGAAGGGAGAAAGGGCATGTCACCTCACCCAACTCCACAACCACACAATTAGCCAACAGTAATAACCTTTCGTCCAGAGTTGGCATACGTTGGATGGTCGACTTCACCCAACATCAAGAAGATTATCAACATAAACATGCAAAGAGGATATTAAATCCTAATATCAAACATCCTATTACACACTAGGGTTCATCCATACCCCGGGAACAACGGGTCTACTCACATATGGGGACAACAATCATCATGATAATGGTGATGGAATACATGAGTGAATGAATCAACCAATACACTGAGGGATCCACTAGGGTTCTTGATGTTATAGATGATAAGGATGCGGATGATGATGATGATGAGGTCAGTGGTGATGAAGGTGATGATGACGACTCCGTTCCCCTCACGGTGAGAGGGATCACCTCCTTCTCCTGGATGGTCCTCCCTCCGGATGGGTTCTGCCTTCTAGGTGAGTTTCTGGAGTCTTTGTACGTCTGATCCATGATCCGCTGTGACGGGGTGAAAATAGCTGATCTCCCAGAGGCGGCGGCGCACCAAACGATTGCTCATGTGAGCGCGCGCGATCACATGGAACGCCGTCCTGTGCTCTGGAAGCGCGACGACGGCAATTTCTTTGGCCTTCTTGTTTGATTTTCTTATGGAAACTGTTTATCACCTTTAGTACATGATTCCACTGCCATTTTTGGGGATTTTCCCCATTAAATGAATATTGCTCCAAAAACCTTTACCCGAGGAATTATCAACAAAAAGAAGTGCATGAACACGGTAAAATTCCACAAAGCCTACCTAGTAGGCACAAAAATATCAGTAAAAAGGTCTCATAATTTGGACTCATCAAGTATCAATACATACCTCATACTTTCTTTTCAAAGTATTTACCATGGCAATTTCAGTATCCCGGCTCTCAGATAGCCACGCCAGATAACCTTGATGCAAGGAGTTCACATCCAGATCTTCAAGAGATTGAAAATGAAGACTAGCTTTCCCCTTCTCCTTGTTTGGTGACTCGTCTTTGGCTACGATCATAGCCAAAGTAGTCGATGTCTCAGGAGGAATACCATGTTTCTCGCCAGTAACGATCACATCAGTATAAGTCATCTCTAGTGGCGGCTCTGGAGTTGGATTTTATTTTTCTTCCTCCACAACAGGAGGAGTAGAGGCACGGACAGGACTCACCGGGTTGTCCCGGTGAGTCGGCTTGATTTGACCCGCCGGGTCATCCTGGATCTCCAGGTTGTCTATTGCAACATTGTGAGAAGGATTTCCCTCCTCAATCTCCGCCTTGGCAGCAGAAGACCCGCCAGTTTTGTTCTTGACAGAAGCTTTAGCTCTAAATTAATACAAATATGAATGAGTCAAATGAAATATGATGTGACGTACCAAAAATTTGTTGAAGCACTTACCCACGGTTGATGTTGAAAGTCGGCACTTGAGTGGCACTGGACTCATCAGATGATGAGGTCATCTGGTAATCTGGGTCAGAAGCATGCAGCGGCTCTTTAAGTTGGTCGGCTCACAGGTAAGAAGGAGTGGGACTGAGTTGCTCCTGAGTCCATGCCTTTCGTGGAGCCAGCTCATTTGGAAAGCCACCAGATAGGTCTTCGGAGCTGCTCCGGGTCTTCCGCTTTGAAGTTCCAGCATCTTGTGTTTTCTTCAAAAGAAATTGTGGGTCTAAACGAGCATCTGGATGTGAAAATGGTACCTTTTGAACTGCCGATCTCTATCTCGTCTGGACAATTGTTTCCAAGTCGGGAGATGGATTTACCTCAGCATCACCGACTCGACTGGATTCAACTTGTTCCTGAGGAGAGGCGGCATCAGCAAGTTCATTAAAGAGGCGACCAAGGGAGTCGAGTTCTACGTATGTTCTTCCTCTTCCTCTGTCTCTCCATCATTGTCGTCTTGAGGAGGGGTGGGAGTTGAGGGTTCGGTTTTCCACCATTCAGAGTCCTCCTACATAAATAACAAGCCGGCGTATCAGATGAAGAAAGAGCAGAATTGTGTAAGTGGTTACAATGAAAAAAAATAAAGGGCGACTCACCGCAGGTGCCGGGTTACCGACGAAGAAGGGGGAAAGACCCTTAATTCCAATTTTTTTCCGGGGTCTCACCAAGAATTTCTTGGTGGTCTTTAAGAGGTCAGAAGAAGATAAATTTTGCTTGCTGAAATGTAAGCTGGCTTCCATCTCACCAGAGTATTCACACATGAGACGTCCCTGGGGCTAAGGGGCTAGATCTGCCAGCTCATCCAACACCGGGTCAAGTCAACCCCGGAATGACCGTGAGCAATCAATGGTACACCGAGGTGCTATACAAATGGTTTTTAACCCCTTTCCGTGACGGCATTTTGAACCGTCGCCAAGTGAGTGTGTGCGATAGGGGGGTCCTTCGCACATGACCCAGAAACCGTCGGGGATAGGGAGCCATGATGCATACAGTTGTCCCTATAAAACTTTTTCTGATATCTCGAATATCCCAAACGCTCCATCCTTGCAACTCGTTTGTGCTCGCATTGCCATTGCAGTCGGTATTCTGTGGTGCTACGTTCATGATGCACGGCCCATCACAAACGGTTCACGATTATAGAATGTGTATGATAAGCAGACAATCACACACATTCACTTTTCCCAAACCATATGCGATAACTAATTAAGAAGATTAGCTAATCATCGTATGAGTGTCGGATAGGATTATGAAACGTCGGACCATCATAACATCGTCGTACATGATAAGTATCGCACATGCTATTCTGTGGTGCAATGTTTACGGTGCGTACCACATCAGAAATAGTTCATGGTTGCAAATCGTGTACGATAAGGCAACTATCACAAACATTTAGTTTGCCCGCACCGTTTGTGATATTGTCTGACATCACACACGCTTTACAAACGGCAACTGTGTGCATGCTCGCACATGTTTCCTCTCTGTGAACCATGTTGGATTATGGTGTATATCACAAACGTTTGTGTTTTACCGACCGTGTGCACCGTAACGACCTGCAGAGCGTAATTTCACCGTAATTTAATTGCTGCTATTTCAAATTGTACCGGATTTGAATTTGAAAGTATGCTATAGCTTTATTCATATCCATCAGGTTCAAACAGCCAATGCATTATTCGATTCACAGGTACATATGTTCAAGAATTACATAAGCACCAAATAAAGAATGATGAACCACAGTTGTATACTTGTACCATTAAAGACGGTAAAGAAAGAGGCGAAATACATTCTGGTTGCTGAACAAGGTGAAGCGGAATGCCCATATTGTGCCCTCCTCCATGTAGAAGGCACGCATGACTCTAGTCCAACCCCTTGTGATGGCCGAGCGCCCATCATTCACTGTCTTCATGAACACATCTAGATAATCATTGTGTTCTGGTGGAAATACTTTAACCTTTGCATGCCCACCAATCATGTAGTTTGAGAGGTAACCTTGAGTAAACTGCTTTGGGAACCACTGCAAAGGAAAAAGATTCAGACATTTTCATCTAACACAACTCATTATGGGCAGTAAAAAGAAGGCTGCAGAGTTCTTACTTACCATCCTGCAGTTTGCTGTTGTCTTGGATAAAGTGTAAACAAATAGTTTAATTGCCATCTTTTGACCCATTTTACTAACAATCTTTATCAGCTTCCTCACTTGATGCTGGTTCATCAATTTCTCATTGCCCCATACGTAGAAAGGGTCGAAGCGCGGATCTTTACCAATGACATATGTACCTAAAAGCACCAAGTTAATATTAGAAGCTAAACAGCAATTGCACAATGATGTAGTACAACACTCCCTCCATCCCATTATATAATATCTTATAACATCCAATATACTCACATATTGGATGAATTAACATCTTATATTATGGGCCGGAGGGAGTTTATTGCATTTTTACAAATTATTGATTGATTAACTGCTGCTGTGGCCCTGTTTGGATCCATGGGTTAGAGTTAGTTTGAGCTAGTTTGGGCTCAAATAGCCCTAAAGTATCGAAACATGAGGGCTAGTTTGAGCTAGTTGCATCTAACCCACCCAAAAAAACTATCCCACCCAAGAGGTGCTAATTGGAGCTAGTTCTCCTAGTGCATTTATTGTCAATCTAATCCTGTCATCCAAACACCTCTTTGGCTAGAGTTAGTTCAGGGTTAGTCATGAGCTAGAAACTAACTCTAACATCTAGCTAAGTTAGAGTATCCAAATAGGGCATGTGTTGTTGTTGTTGTTGTTGTTGTTGTTGTTGTTGTTGTTGTTGTTGTTGTTCCTGCTGCTGCTCTTCTACGTATATCTAGACATCATCAGAACATTAAGGTAACACTCTTCCTTGTTGCTATGTAGCCTAGGATTGCATATTTAGACATTCAGTACAGTGCATGTTGCTATGTAGCCTCAGATATATTACATATGGCCCTAGTTAACCTAACGATAAATGGGTTACAGATATATTCAGTTAAAAGTCTGATTCACCGATTAGTCCCTTATCAGCCCCCGGCCTATATGGTACCAGCTACCGATATCCTGCACAGTGAGTATATATAAGCCATGGGATGAAACTAACCTCGATAGAAAACAACGGTCGTTCCCAAAATTGTCCAGTGTAAGTACATCGAGAGGCATGTTAAGCACATCAGGCTAAACATCAACCAAATATATCCATGGCAGACAAAATAATCTCCAGAAGATAGCTTCAGTGTGCAGGTTTAAGCACGCTAGTTAAGCAAAACAAGTGGAAAGTTGTGTTAACTGCAACAGCCCTAACATTTAACAAGAAGCAAACATAGTCATTCAAACTGGTATTGTGACGGTCTAAGTACACTAGTTATTGTTAAATAAAAGTGGAAACGTGTGTTAACTACAACATGCAGTAACCAAATGTAGTCATTCATAGTGGTATTGTTGAAACTGGTATTGATGAAATTGAACTGCATAGTTCATACTTGCACATATAGAACATCACGTTGTGAATAACTGGAATAAACAAGGCATACTACGAACAACCAAAGATAGCATTTGAAACTGGACATATGCTAACTACAAACAACCGAACAACCAAAAAACTTTAAAAGAGGCATATGCTAGCTATAACAGGCTTAACAGCAAGCAAATATATGCATTCCTATCGGTATGTTTAAAACTGGTATTGATGAAAATGTACTGCACAGTAAATAGTTGCACATATAGAGCATCACATTGTGAACAACTGAATTAAACAAGGCATACTGCAAACAACCAAATATAGCAACTAAAACTTGACATATTCTCACTACACTACAAAAGGGACTCGACAAAACAAATCATGGATTCCCCCTGTGAAGAGGCACGGCAAAACAAATCTTGGGTTTCCTCACTTGTCATAGATGTGCTCATTCCTGTGGGAAGAGCACAGACCCTGGGTGCGCTCCATGTTGTCGCAGATGGGCTCCTTCCCCTTGGAAGAGCACGGCTGTAGGGTGCCCTCCCTGACGTCGCAGATGGGCTCTTTCCCCTTGGAAGAGCAGATGGGCTCTTTCCCCTTGGAAGAGCCGGAGAGGGTGCCCTCCTCGTGGTCGCCGTCAATGAGGTCTGACTTGGAAGCTGTGGATCCCAAGCCAGCGTCGTAGAATGTGTCCTTCAGAAATGACAAAAGGGGCTCGATGGCGGTGTAGGATGGCAAATTCTTGACAGTGAGCCAGAGGAGATCAGTGGCGGGGCCATGGATGAGATCGACGGCGGTTGAAACCGAGGGGTTGGGGGTGGGCCACTTAACCTGTGACATAGCCCGTGTCAGGCCGTCGCTGTCGACGACCTCAATGTTGTAGCCGGCATCCGCGACATACCCGCATACTCTAGCTCGCTGATTGAGTGCCTGCGACCAATAATGGTCGTCAGCTTCCTCGGCAGCCACCTCGGCGACGTCGGGCGAAGAGGCCGCGATACACCTCTTTTGGGCCAGTCGCTCCTCGAGCTCCACCGGAAGCGTGGCCGGGCTTAGGCTGTGATGCTCTGGAGTTGGGGATGGGGATGGGGATCTGTGGGAAAGGGGGCGTTTGGCAGGCGTCATCTAAGAAACTCAGGGCGACCTGGGTATGGAGATCGGTGGGTATGCTGCACAGGCAAACCGGCAGATGTTGACAATGGAGGCCTTGCGGTGGCGGCAGCGGCGACAGCGACGACGACGACCTTGCTAGGGTTTTGAGCGAGGGAGGGGTTGTGGTGGGGTGTGTGTGTGTGCGCGCGCGCCCGAGGAGTTTTTGGGGTGTGTGTGTGGAGGGGGGTGTTTGAGGAAATGACGCGGCTACTGAAAATTTTACTAGGAATTAAGCTTGGGGATGCTTGATACGTCTCCAATGTATCTATAAATTTTTATTGTTCCATGCTATTATATTATCTATTTTGGATGTTTTATATGCATTAATATGCTATTTTATATTATTTTTGGGACTAACTTATTAACCCAGAGCCCAGTGCCAGTTTCTGTTTTTTTCCTTGTTTTTGAGTTTCGCTGAAAAGGAATATCAAACGGAGTCCAAATGGAATAAAACTTTACGATGATTTTTCTTGGACCAGAAGACACCTACGAGACTTGGAGATGAAGTCAGAAGACCCACGAGGCGACGACAAGCCGTAGGGGCGCGCCCCCTGGCTTGTGGGCCCCTCGGGAGTCCACCAACCTCCCTCTCAGCTCTATAAATCCTCAAATATTCCATTATCAACAGAGGCATCCACGAAAATACTTTTCCGCCGCTGCAACCTCCTGTTCCCGTGAGATCCCATCTTGGGGCCTTTTTCGGTGATCTGTCGGAGGGGGATTCGATCATGGAGGGCATCTACATCAACCCTATTGCCCTTCGGATGAAGCGTGAGTAGTTTACCTCAGACCTACGGGTCCATAGCTAGTAGCTAGATGGCTTCTTTTCTCTCTATGATCTTCAATACCATGTTCTCGTCGATGTTCTTGGAGTTCTATCCGATGTAATATTCTTTTGCGGTGTGTTTGTCGAGATCCGATGAATTGTGGATTTATGATCAGATTATCGATGAATATTATTTGAATCTTCTCTGAATTCTTATATGCATGATTTGATATCTTTGTATTTCTCTTTGAATTATCGGTTTGGTTTGGCCAACTAGATTGGTATTTCTTGCAATCGGAGAGGTGCTAGTTTTGGGTTCAATCTTGCGGTGTCCTCACCCAGTGACATAGTAGGGGTAGCGAGGCACGTATTGTATTGTTGCCATCAAGGATAAAAAGATGGGGTTTTCATCATATTGCTTGAGTTTATCCCTCTACATCATGTCATCTTACTTAAGGCATTACTCCGTTCTTTATGAACTTAATACTCTGGATGCATGCTGGATAGCGGTCGATGTGTGGAGTAATAGTAGTAGCTGCAGAATCATTTCGGTCTACTTGACACGGACGTGATGCCTATATGCATAATCATTGCCTTGGATATCGTCATAACTTTGCGCTTTTCTATCAATTGCTCGACAGTAATTTGTTCACCCATTGTATTATTTTCCTTCAAGAGAGAAGCCTCTAGTGAAACCTATGGCCCCCAGGTCTATTTTCCATCATATATTTTCTGATCTATAAACCAAAAAACCCAAAAATACCTTGCTGCAATTTATTTACTTTTATTTTATTTTACGTTTTAGTAATCTTTTATATCTATCTCTATCAGATCTCACCATTACAATTGACCGTGAAGGGATTGACAACCCCTTTATCGTGTTGGGTGCAAGTGTTTGATTGTTTGTGCAAGTGCATAGATTGGAGACTTGCTTGTACCTCCTACTGGATTGATACCTTGGTTCTCTAACTGAGGGAAATACTTATCTCTACTTTGCTGCATCACCCTTTCCTCTTCAAGGGAAAAACCAATGCAAGCTCAAGAAGTAGCAGTCGTCGCTACCGGTGAGGTATCGCTGCACCCTGATGTCATTGACGGCGTCATGCTTCCACAGCCGGAGCTGGAGGTCCACACCGACTCTGGTGATGACTCGGGCGACGACTCCGGCGTCAACTCCGACGACGACGGAGAACCAGTTAGTCATCTATACCCATTTATGTGTCAAATACATCCTAGGGTTTCTCTGGTTACTCCCGCCTCCCCATTTTTGGAATAGAAATCCTATGGTTATGTTCTCCCAATCCATGAAATCTGAGTAAGTTTCGTTAGATCCGTGTAGTGTATTGATTGTTTGAATGGTACTAGTGATAAGTGATTAGTTGTTTCATTTATGCAAATGATTTCTGCTAATAATCCGACTAGGGTTAGTGTTCGTGCTAATAATTCCTAGCCAGGTCTTGACAATTGATTTTGAATTACCTACATATATGTTTGTGCCATTATTTTCTTCAAGATTGGTCTGTACATAGACGATTGTGCTTAAAAATTGAACCATAATCTCTCGATATGTCTATAAAAATAGCCATAAATTCCTAATCCTACTTTACGGCATGTAAACATTGATTTGATGCCAAATTTTGGCAACTGCCAAATGTTCGCTTGAGATTAGTTTGTATTCCAAATTTGACGCCACATTTTTTTACTATATGTATAGGTGCTATCTGACGATGTCAACAGCGAGGATGAAGATGGCCAGAGGAGGTACAAGAGGCAAATCCTCAGGGAGCTTTATGCGGGAATGCATAACGGGCGTATTATGACCTGGAACTGGGGCTATCGATGCCCATTTTGCAACCAAAAGCTTCATGACGCGTATCAAAGTGTTCTGGCGCATGCAAGAGGACGAGCCGTTGGCTCCTTCAGGCAGAAGTATTCTCGCAGGGTGGCGCACGCCGCGTACGCCGAGTACCCAGAGAAGCTTCACGATCGTGTCAGCAGATGAGATGAGACGTGGGATTGAACTATGTAGTGTCTTAATTATCAATGTGCTTGAGTATGCTTAATGACGGTTGAACTATATATGGTTGAACTATGCTTGTGTACGACTTATTATCTATGCCTGAGTATGTTTAATCTACGTTTACTTATGTCTAAATGTGGGATATGGATGCGCTCAGTTCGGTTGATGGGATTTTATGCATATTAGGGTGAATGTTTAGCGTGGGTAAAACTTTTAGATTGAACTGACGAAGGAAAAGTGGAACCACCCTGAAACATGGTTAATTTCCCAAATTGAAACTATGTGCAATGACTTCCATTTTCCTAGTTACGTCAATCACACACGGTTGGCTCTAGCAAACCGTTGCCTCCGAAACTCTTTGTGGGACAGAAAACCCTCACCACCCAATTCAAAAAGGAAAAAAGAAAACCCTCAGCACCCAATTCAAAAAGGGAAAAAAAATCTCACCATCCCCACGTCACAAAAACCCTCACCCCGCTCGCCATTCCCTCTGGTCCCCATTCACACCTGCACAAGCTCCTCCGCGACTCTGCATGGCACCGCCTATCGCCGCGGCAACCACTTAGCTCGACGCCTGTCGCCGCCGCCAGGCTTCCAGCAAAACCCACCGCATTTTTCCACTTCCGCTTGCCGCCGCCTATCGCCATCGACTATCTCGACGCTGCTCGGCGTTGACCCAGCTCCGCCCGGTTGGGGAATCCGCTGTATTGAGGGGTTTTTCTCATGGACAACAAGGTAACTAATTTAATGAGATATTCTCTCATCTCTTATCCTAGTTCATCTGTCTCATTTAATCACCCGGCCGAAATCACCTTGAATTCATTTTTATTCGAGCTGATTTGAGGGTTTTCTTTCATTCATAGACTGTACAGTTCACATCAGCACTTTGCGGGCTCGGCTAGACATCCATGGAGTTCCATCTCACCGTACCAGATGATTTGAGGATGCACGCGGTATGTTCAATCTCACCCTACATCGGTTGGCATGGCCTACTTTCCTGAACATATACTATATATTGCTACATTTGGATAAAAGGTGCCACATGCAACATATACGTCAAAGGGGATTTTTTCCCCTCTTCCTTCTATATTAGGCAAATTAATGATGTATTGTTCTTTCGATTACTCTCATATTTCCATGACATCATGGTTACCCTATCTGTTTAATTATAGATTTTTGTCCTTTGATTTCAACTGTTGTACAGTTCTTTCAATTTCGCCCATATTTGCATGTTACCATATTCTTTAACAATCCTACCATTTTCTGCAGCGCGTCCCTTGCTATGCAACAGCATCTGTAGTACACAATCTTGCCCTTTACATAAATCAAGACTGCAGGGATGTCATATTGAACACAAACCATGGATTTACAATCGTTGCTTCTATAAGACTTGATGAATGTGGTCACTCCTATTTTGCCACGGGCCTTTGGATAGAAATTTCTAAGTTTTATATATTGAAAGCTGGCACTAAAATTGCACTGCACATAAAAGAGCCTGGTCATGAGATATATGCTAACTTCCCCGACGATATCATCCGTCCAGACTTTGTTCGAAGTAAGTGTTCTTTTCAAGTATGTGCATGTTGACTTACCCAGCAATATCAAAGGAATTGTGTAGTATTTAAGTAACCAATTATTATTCCATTTTCTTACTCTATTCCTACCTACTAACTTCTACTCCCTCCGTAAACTAAAATAAGAGCGTTTAGATCACTACTTTAGTGATCTAAATGCTCTTATATTAGTTTACAGAGGGAGTAGTTACCAATACACTTTTCTTTTGCCCTGTTTTAACTAAATATTCCCTATACTCCCACTTCTATCAGAAAGCGCCGCTGACGAGGAGACTCCGGAGGTGGAGAACGAGGCTGCCAACAAGCGGAGGCGGGTCGAGCGAGAACCGCACGCGACTCCAGCAGGCGTAGACTTCATCAGCAGCCTCCCCAATGATATGTTGATAGTCATCATCTCCCTCCTCCCAATCAATATAGGGCACGTACAACCATCCTTTCCCGGCGGTGGCGCCCCCTATGGCACTCCACCCCTCTCGACCTCATCGACACCCACGAGCTCTACCATGGCTATCACAAAAGCTTGGATGCGTTCTCCCTGATCCTCGGCAGTCACCATGGCCCAACTAGAGGCCTTAGCATGGGCAAGTTCCGTTCCAACGGCAAGGACCGAGCCAAGCTTGACGAGTGGTTCTGATCCCCCGCCCTAGATCAGCTCGAGGAGCTCACTTTTAATGATGGGCATATGCGCTCGCTACCAACGTCCGCGCTCCGCCTCGTGCCCATGCTGCGTGTCGCCAAGTTCATGAACTGCCATCCCCCCTTAATGACGCGCCCGCTCTTATTCTACCATGACTGAAGCACCTCGAACTCGTCGCTGTCTGCGTCCCAAAGTATGACATGGAGCGCCTGCTTCGCGGCTGTACTGCACTCGAGTACCTTTGTCTTCAGGCGATCAATGGGTTCAGTAGCTTCCACATCACCTCCATGACTCTCCGGACTATTTATGTGTGTTGTTGGTGCTCCAACAAGAGATCACAAAAGGTGTACCACAGTATGGTCACTGAGGACACACCTTCACTTGAGAGATTACTTGTAGTTAATCAAGAAGGTCCAACAAGAATCAATGTCATTTCTGCGCCGAAATTGACAGTGGTGGGCTACTCGTCTGACAAATACTCTGAACTTGTTATTTGATCCACACCCATTCAGGTACAGCAGCTGCCTTCTACCTCTCCTTCTAGAAATTAACATTATTCCTAATTTTGAAGATGTATGTTCGTCTGTCATCCAGAAAATGATTTCGACAAGCTTGACCTCGAAACTGCGCACAGTGAAGGTCTTGGCACTAGAATCTATCGTCCCCAACCTGGACCAAGTTGTCAGTTTCCTGAGATGCTTTATGTGCCTGGAGAAGCTATATATCAACACTACAAAAAAAGACACATCTGTGACATTTTGGGCCGAACAAATTTTTTTCCTGTCATGCTTATGACACTTCTATGACGATAATTGTGACAAAAGCACGTATCATCATAGATGTGGTGGGCTCCTACTTCTATGAAAAAAAATCATGACAGAAAATGGGCTTTTCGTCCTGGGCGAGCCTGGGACACACCTGCATGACATTCTTTGGGCCGTCCATGACGGAAAAAATCGTGGTAGAAGCGAGGGTGAGGAAAATTTCAGGGAGTTCCCGGTTACGGTGCGTGGTCGGGGCCGAGCGATGCACGTTTCTCTCGTACACGTACGCGCATGGGTGCGAGGCATTGGGCTCTAACTGAACCCGAGTGAGGCGTTCGCTTACTGAACCTGAGCAATTGCACTAGCTACGTTACTGAACCCGAGCAATCGATCCCTTGGCTGTTAACTGAACCCGAGCGATTACTTCGCTACTGCTGCTTGATGCGGCTTGAACTACGTCGGTATTTCCCCAAAGAGGAAGGGATGATGCAGCACAGCTACGGTAGGTATTTCCCTCAGTGATGAAACCAAGGTTATCGAACCAAGCAACACTATGTAAACAGTACCTGCACACAAAGAACAAATACTTGCAACCCGACGTGTTAAAGGGGTTGTCAATCCCTTTCGGGTAACGGTGCCAGAAATTGTCACGTGGACGGGAGACTAAATGTGATTGATTGGATAAATAGATCTCGATAAAACGCAAATAAAATGAAGTGCAGCAAGGTATTTTTGGGTTTTTGGAAATATAGATCTGAAAATAAAAGATGCAAATAAAAAGGCAAATAGCAATATAGATCTGAAAATATATGATGAGAAAAATAGACCCGGGGGCCGTAGATTTCACTAGTGTCTTCTCTCGAGAAAATAGCATTCGGTGGGTAAACAAATTACTGTTGGGCAATTGATAGAACTTCAAATAATTATGATGATATCCAGGCAATGATCATTATATAGGCATCATGTCCAAGATTAGTAGACCGACTCCTGCCTGCATCTACAACTATTACTCCACACATCGACCGCTATCCAGCATGCATCTAGTGTATTAAGTTCATGGAGAAACGGAGTAATGCAATAAGAACGATGACATGATGTAGACAAGATCTGTTCATGTAGGAATAGACCCCATCTTGTTATCCTTAATGGCAATGATACATACGTGTCATTTCCCCTTCTGTCACTATTATTGAGCACCGTAAGATCGAACCCATCACAAAGCATCTCTTCCCATGGCAAGAAAAATCGATCTAGTTGGCCTAACTAAACCAAAGATTCGAAGAAGAAATATGAGGCTATAAGTAATCATGCATATAAGAGATCAAAGAGACTCAAATAACTTTCATGGATAAAAAGATAGATATGATCATAAACTCAAAGTTTATCGGATCCCAACAAACACACCGCAAAAAGAGTTACATCAAATAGATCTCCAAGAGACCATTGCATTGAGAATCAAAAGAGAGAGAGGAAGCCATCTAGCTACTAACTACGGAACTGAAGGTCTACAATGAACTACTCACGCATCATCGGAGAGGCACCAATGAGGATGATGAACCCCTCCGCGATGGTGTCTAGATTGGATCTGTGGTTTCTGGAACTTGCGTCGGCTGGAATTGTGTTTCGTCGACTCCCCTAGGGTTTTTGGAATATTGGGGTATTTATAGAGCAAAGAGGCGGTGTGGGAGGCCACTGAGGTGGGCACAACCCACCAGGGCGCGCCTGGGCCCCCAGGCGCGCCCAAGTGGGTTGTGCCCCCCTCGGGGCACCCCTCTGGTACTTCTTTGGCCCATCTTGTGTCTTCTGGTCCAGAAGAAATCACAAAAAAGTTTTGTTGCATTTGGACTACGTTTGGTATTGATTTTCTGCGGAGTAAAAAACAAGCAAAAAATAGCAACTGGCACTGGGCACTATGTCAATAGGTTAGTTCCAAAAAATTGATATAAAGTTGCTATAAAATGATTGTAAAACATCCAAGATTGATAATATAACAGCATGGAATAATCAAAAATTATAGATATGTTGGAGACGTATCACTGCTAATTGAAGCCGATCGAACCTGCTGCCTCTTGATGAACAGTGACCGTTGTTGGGGGTTGGATGAACAGTTCCCGTTGGGGGTTGGATGAACAGGACCCCGTGGTAGTAGTAGTAGTAGGCCGTTGCCGCTGGATGAACAGGACCCCGATCGAGGAGGCCGCCACACCCGAGCCGGTTGGGGTGGATGAACAGGACCCCGTGGAGGGCTGGTTGAACAGTAGCCAGTGGAGGCTGGATGAACAGGACCCCCGTGGATGAACAGTAGCTGGTGGAGGCAGGAGGAAGTCGACGATGGATGAACAGTAGCATGTGGAGGCTAGAGGAAGTCGACGGTGGATGAACAGTGGCCCGTGGAGGCTGGAGAGAGGCAGTAGACGGTGGATGAATAGTAGCCCGTGGAGTCCCATTTTGCGGTATGCCACACCCCTCCCGATCAACAGGACCCAGTTTCGACCGTAGGCACTCGAACAGAAGTTTGTTTCCTCCGTTTTGCGGTATGCCAGACCCTTCCGGATGAACAGGACCCTGTTTCGACCGTACGCGGTCGAACAGAAGGCCGTTTCCTCCATTCTGCGGTACGCCAGACCTCATTTCGGCTGTTCCGTCCAAGCCGGTTGGCTCCCGATGAACATGCGATGCTGTTTACTCCATTCCGACCCAGCCGGTTGGCTGCTGATGAACAGGACGACGTCGGTGTACGCTTTAGAGACCCCGCCCGTATGTACGTACGTAGCCATATTTACTATCTTGCAGCGTGGCTATACGTACGTGTACACGATATAGACGGGACTGCGTGACATGCTACGTCGGCGCCTCTACTTCAACACGTGCCGCTCCTTACTCGGCCACGGTACATCGCTGCAGAGAGACAGATCGACCGCTATGTACGTACACGTTCGCGGCCAGACAGATAATGCTACCTTCACTTCAACCTGGTGGATCCCAGCTGTCAGGGGGTAAAAGGCACTTCCTTCCGTGCGAAGACAAAGACGATGGGTCCCAGCTGTCAGGGGGAAACATTTTTTTCGCGAAATACAGAGGCCCTTCTAGTAGGTGCGAGTTGTCAGGTGGAGGAATCATTATTTTGCGCGTAATAAGGAGGCACTTCCTTGCGTGCGGCCATGGACCCAGCTGTCAGCCTCTCCACGTACAGTCCTCTTCTGATGGCTGTCATTCGTTGACCGCGTTCATGATGCCGTACCGTCCAAGAGCACCAAGGTGGTGGACGATGGCGCGACCTAGGAAGGGAACGACCCGGAGCTGGGGAACACGCGGAGGGTAGTACGAGGGTTGACTGGTTCGGCTGCGGTGTGAGGCTATCATCGCCGCAGAATAACAGGGGGTGTGGGTGAGTAGAGGGATGGCCTCGCCAGCGGTGGGAGAAGTAGGGGGCGGTGAGGCCTGCGCGGCAGCACAACCGGCCACGGGAGGCAGGAGCACGCGGTGGTTTGGACGGCTGGAGCAAGAAAATCAGAGGTTGAAGAAGCAGGACGACCGTTGGATGTTAACAATCCAACGGTCAGTGGTGATAGAATCGTTTGTTGACTAAGTTGACAAAGCCCTGCGTACGCGTCAACTTAGTAGGGCCACAAGTCAGCCTCCAAATCTGGTGGGCCCCAGCTGTCATGGGGAGCACTCGTTATTTTTTGCTTAATAAGGAGGCACTGCCTTCCATGCCAAGATATAGCTGGTGGGTCCCAGCTGTCATGGGGAGGATTCATTCTTTTTGGCGTAATAAGGAGGTACTTGCTTGCGTGCGGCCATGGACCATGTGGGTCCCAACTGTCAGCCTCTCCATGTACATCCCTCTTCTGATGCTGTCGTTTGTTGACAACATTGACCACGCCGTGCCGAGAACACCAACGCGATGGACGACGGTGAGACCCAGGAAGGGAATGACCCGGAGGCGGCGAAGCCACAGCAGTGGAGGGATGTGGGTAAGTAGAGGGATGGCCTGGCCAGCGGTGGGAGTAGTAGGGGGTGGTGAGGCCTGCGCGGCAGCACAGCCGGCCATGGGAGGCGGGAGCAGGCGGTCCCGCCGGCGCTGGATTTGGCAGCTGGAGCAGGAAGATCAGAGATTGAAGAAGCACGACGGCCGTTGGATTGACATCCAACTGTCACGTCTGCTAGAATCGTTTGTTGACGTATATAATAAGTAAAAAAATCTTGCATACGCGTCAACTTAATAGGCCCACAAGTCAGACCATTCCCTATTTTTTTTAATAGTTTACAGCTCATTGCAACTTCTTATGCAATTTATTGCAGTCCATTTTTTTATTGGCTAGGGCCAGGGTTAAAAATTTAAACTAAATTTTGCATATTTCGGTGGGGTCCAAACTATTTTTAATACCAAAATGTCAAGCTAGATTTAAAGTACTTTGAAGATATATTTAAATTAGGTTAAGGCTCAGTGAAATTGGAATCTAAAAATGTGAAAAAATTCAGAAATTTGAAAGTAATTGCCAATTTGTCGTGTGTTTTTTATATTTACAGCCCATTTCATATTACTTTTAAGATTTGCAGCCGTCTTGAAAGAGTTGCAGCCCAGCAGGGCGGAGAAAAATAAGTAGGCCTGGATTGGGTATTCTTCAGAAAAAATAAACTGGGCTAGCCATTTTCACAAAGAAAAAATAGCTGGGCTGGTCATGTGGTGAACGAAAAATAGAAGCCTGGGCTAGACGGGCCACATCCCAGTTGAAACCCTGCTCCGTCTCAACAATAACAAAAAGAATACTACTCGAGCAGCTACGTACGTCCCAGGTGTCAGCCAATCTTGTGTTGTTCTCTTGTCTATTGACTATACACTGACAATGTCGTGGGTCCCAGATGTCAGCAAACCACTAGGAGGAAGCATTTTATTTTTCTATACGCTGGCAATGGAGTATATAACAAAAAAGTGAGGAACTTGCTTGCATACGGCCATGGACATGGTGGGTCCCTATTGTCATCCTCTTGACGTACAGTCCTCTCCCGATTCCTCTTGTTTGTTGACCATGTTGACAACACGAGAGGGCGGTGCCGCGGTGAGCGCACCAAAGCGCGCGGAGGACGATGGCGAGGCCTCGGACATCGGCGTTAACGATTTAGGAGACGGTGGGGCGGCGATGCGTGCGCTGAGGCGCAGCCAGCCATGGGAGGCGGAAGCAGGTGGCCCCGCCGGTGCTGGTTTGGTTTTGGAGTCCGGAGGAAGGCGATACTGAAGAAACACGACAGACTATAAAAGTTGCAGGAGTACTTAACAACCTTAACTGAAACCAGCAGGGGTACTTAACAACCATAGCTAAAAGCAGTATGAGTACTTATACAAGTTCAACCGTACAAAGCACGCCTCGAATAGTGCTACTTTGCCTATAGTTAACCAAGGGTGAGGCCACCAAGCCCCAGGACAAGGCCCAGGTGCCACCCCGCGCATCCACATCCTTCTGAAAGCGGCTTCATCTCGCAATGTGGTCAATAAACAGGATATTCGCTTTAGAGCCATGGAAAAGCATGAGCATAACCTTCTGTCCTATTCTCCAAGATGGACGGGCCTTCATTATTTGAGACCACCCATGAATAAGTATCTTTTCACCTCCAAGGGAAATGGAGTTGGTCGACATAAACATCATGTTGTGACCAAGCGCAAGTCTGACCCGACCATGGTCAGGCATCTGTATAGGAACAATAGAACTGGGCAGTTTCTATTTCAAGAAGATCACAACTGTCAAAACTGTGTATAAGCAAGAGTTTATGAACAACATATATAACAGAAAACAGCTTGTACCATAAATTTCTTGACACAGTTGGACCTGTTCAATGTGTGCACCAGTGGCACACATATCTCACGTGGCCTTCCACCATTGAAACGCCCCACAAGGACCTCAAGACGATCAATAAAGTGTAGGAACTGGTGGATGTCGTCCCAGTCAACTTCAGTGCCATCAGTAACAGTCAAGTTCTTATAGAATAACAAACGAGTAGTGTGCTTAACTTTGAAATAACCTACACATGCCACCAATTATAAGAAATATTAGTTAGAAGTAGCATCTTCGTGAGAGAAGGGAATCACAAATCGTTGCTACTTCTAAAGTCAAATTGTGATTAGTTAGACAGAATAGGTGGATTAAGAAGTAATCGAGGCAACATGCAAGAACAAGATACAAAACTAACATAGATGAACTACTGGAACGACGTCGGGGTGGAAGATCACAGTGAAGATGAGACCAGGTTCTGGTATTTCCATCAACATTCATGCGCCAACTTTCAGTCCGTAACACTTGAGAAACTTTATACAAGTTCGGCCATAAAAAAAGCAGCGATCTTCTTGGTTCATGAACCCAACTCGGAACTTATATCCATGGCTTGTCTTCAATGTGACCATTAAACTGGTGTATTCAGTTATGGCAAGGCCGACCATCTTGAGTACATGTGTTCTGGCAGAGCAAGGAATGCACTGCAGGAAAAATAATATGAGAACACAATGTATTTGCTATCCAAATCTAGAAATAATTTCCTATTTCATGTCAGTGTTGACCATGGTACTAGTACCTTTTATCCAAATATAGCAATCCAAATTTCCAAATTAGTCGACAGCATGTTCAAAAACCCCCACCCTCCTGGATAGAAAAGCGGATTCTAGGAACATACTGTGCGCGTTTTAAAATCCTGTATTAGGATGAGAAGGAACAAGTGTGGCGTCTCGCCGAGGGCGCAGAAACCTGTAGGGTCCTCACACTTCGGGCACTGCAAATGAAACACATGATACGTCTCCAACGTATCTATAATTTTTGCTTGTTCCATGCTGTTATATTATCATTCTTGGATGTTTTACAATCATTTTATAGCAACTTTATATCATTTTTTGGGACTAACCTATTGACATAGTGCCCAGTGCCAGTTACTGTTTTTTGCTTGTTTTTTACTTTACAGAAAATCAATACCAAACGGAGTCCAAACACAGCAAAACTTTTTGGAGATTTTTTATGGACCAGAAGGAACTACTTGGGCCGAAGAAGTACCAGAGGGGTGCCCCGAGGGTGGCACAACCCACCTGGGCGCGCCCTGGTGGGTTGTGCCCACCTCGGTGGCCTCCTGCACCGCCTCTTTGCTCTATAAATACCCCGAAAATCCAAAAACCCTAGGGGAGTCGACAAAACACAATTCCAGCCGCGGCAAGTTCCAGAACCACCAGATCCAATCTAGACACCATCACCGAGGGGTTCATCATCCTCATTGGTGCCTCTCCGATGATGCGTGAGTAGTTCATTATAGACCTACGGGTCCGTAGTTAGTAGCTAGATGGCTTCCTCTCTCTCTTTTGATTCTCAATACAATGGTCTCTTGGAGATCTATTTGATGTAACTCTTTTTGCGGTGTGTTTGTTGAGATCCGATGAACTTTGAGTTTATGATCTGATCTATCTTTTTATCCATGAAAGTTATTTGAGTCTCTTTGATCTCTTATATGCATGATTACTTATAGCCTCATATTTCTTCTTCGAATCTTTGGTTTAGTTAGGCCGACTAGATCGATTTTTCTTGCCATGGGAAGAGGTGCTTTGTGATGGGTTCGATCTTATGATGCTCAATCCCAGTGACAGAAGGGGACATGACACGTATGTATCGTTGCTATTAAGGATAACAAGATGGGGTCTATTCCTACATGAATAGATCTTGTCTACATCATGTCATCGTTCTTATTGCATTACTCCATTTCTCCATGAACTTAATACACTAGATGCATGCTGGATAGCGGTCGATGTGTTGAGTAATAGTAGTAGATGCAGGCAGGAATCGGTCTACTAATCTTGGACGTGATGCCTATATAATGATCATTGCTTGGATATCGTCATAATTATTTGAAGTTCTATCAATTGCCCAACAGTAATTTGTTTACCCGCCGTATGCTATTTTTTCTCGAGAGAAACCACTAGTGAATTCTACGGCCCCCGGGTCTATTCTTTATCATATTTGCTTTCCAATCTATTATTTGCCTCTTTTATTTTCAGATCTATTATTCCAAAAACCCAAAAATACCTTGCTGCATTTTTTTGTTATTTATTTTATTTCGCATTTCTGCGAGATCTATTTATGCAATCTACTACAAATTTATCTATCTTTTACCCAGGAGGGATTGACAACCCCTCTTACGCATCAGGTTGCAAGTATTTGTTCTTTGTGTGCAGGTACCGTTTACATAGTGTTGCGTGGTTCTCCTACTGGTTCGATAACCTTGGTCTCATCACTGAGGGAAATACCTACCGTAGCTGTGCTGCATCATCCCTTCCTCTTCGGGGAAAATACTGACGCGAACACGAGCCTTCAACACACTAGATTCAGTAGGAAGAAAAATGCATCAATGATAGCGGCTGCCATCCTAGGATTACCAGCGACCAAGGGACTAGGATTTATTGGGGATGGATGAAGAATTCGTACCTGGTTCTCCATGAGAAAACCCTACGCAATCGCCGAGAGGAGGGTTTCTCTGAACAAGCAGATGAGGGAGAAGGGGATTCAGGCACAGTGAAATATTGCTGCTTCGTCCGTCCAGCTTACTGCTACTACTGGAAAGGTGGGGTTTTTTTTTATTTCACGGCTCATTGGGCATTACTGCGGCGCTACAACCGGGGTGAGTCTACCGTGCAGTTGGGCACTCTAATTTGGTGCATGGCATGTGGACCCCCGTTGCCGGATGCCCCACATATCAGCGAAAGGAAGTAGAAAGGCAGGAGTAACTAGTTACACATAAATATATTTTCGATAGAGAGATACTCCCTCTATAAATAAATATAAAAATCTTTTATATCCCCTACCGCAAGAGTAACTGGATGCCCCACATATCAGCGAAAGGAAGTAGAAAGGCAGGAGTAACTAGAATCACATGATTGCTGCTGTCTCGCACATCGGTACCACCTTCAGCATCGGATCGAGCATCAGCACCTTCTCCGACAACACTGGCTCTGACACTGACAGCGACAGCAGCTCAGTCTGATCCACCAGAGGATTGGGCACTGACCGTGTCAGCGGATCAGGCTGATCTACCAGAGGATCGAGCACCGACATGGGCACTTGCTCTGACACCGGCACCAGCTCCACAAGGAGCACCATCTCCAGCAGCAGTAGCGGCACTACCAGTCGCACTGGCACGGGCACCAGCTACGGCTCCGGCACCTCCACCAACACTTGAAGTTGCACTTGCATCTGCTCCGGCCCGTGCAGCGGCAACAGAACCAGCACTTGCACCGGCAACAGACTGGGCTATAGTTCGCACTGCATATACCAAAGTCCTTACAAAACCGACATCTCCACCTTCTTGGTAAGCATTGGCAGCCCAAGTGCTTCGTTCTTTTTTATTTCCATGTTGTTTCACATGATTCACTGTGTTGATCTAACTGTTTGTGTATGTCTTCTTGTTTGCAAACAGAAAATTCCTAGAGCAACGAGGGAGTCGTTCAATAATCCGGGCGACCGTGGCCAAGTTTCTCTTACCATGCGCAGCCTTGGTGTGAATGAACCTGCTCAATATACCGTAAGTACAAAGGATGGTCGCATGATGATTGATGCTAAAGGATGGTCAAGGTTCAAAACTCTATCAAATCTTGCGGTAGGGGATCATGTCAAAATCGAACTTCCTCGGTAAGGAGAGCTGGTCCAAATCAACTTTGAAATTCGTCAGTAGCAGCACGCAACTGCCGAACTGATCTATCCTCCGAGAGATTTTGATGTAATAATATGGCATGGTGAAACAAGTATCCTGTGTGTATAAGTAGTATGACAGTATTATTTATCATGTAGGATATCGTGAAAGAATTGCAACTCTGATTGCTGGTTAGGAACTGTCGTTCGATTTCATTCTAACAGCTGCCGTGCTTTATTTAATTTTCTGTATTCGCCTTGCGACAGTATCTAAAACCAGCGACGTACCGATCGCTTGCAATATGAAATGCACTGAGTTAGAACACATGGGCCCCCAAACATGTAGGCCCATTGGCCTGTGGCCCAAAGTCCAGAACCGTTAGCCTATCTGAGTATTATATTCTCATATGAACCCCCATATTATGTTATATATATTCCCCTTGATTTTTCTTATGTATAAAGTTGTCTCTGGTCTGCTATGATTTCATACTTCGGCTTTCTAACTTCACTAGGCTCCATGACCTTGATCCAGTCTTTTTCTTCACTTCTTTTCAACGCGAGAAGGACTAATTGTGGCGTGTGTGTTAAACCAAACTGCAGTTCATCATAGGGCTTCAGATTGTATTCAGACAACAGACTGATCGAATTGTGTCCAGTAATATAAGTGATGGACAGTGCCTTCGTTACTGACACGACATAAGAAGTGAAACCTGCAAAAATAACCATCATAGAGCAAACCAAACGGTTTATTCTGTAACGAATGTCACATGGCAAAACCTGCATCGTAAAATTGCAGCAAAAGTAAGAAAACATGACAGTAAATCAATAAGATTTAGACAGTAAATCAATAAGATTTAGTTGATGTGACACGAGTGAATCCTTACCAGGAAATCACTATGTTCAAGTTCTCAATTGAAGGTTGATCGTCCAATTACGGGTGGCATGCAGGGCCCACGCTTACTCCCACAATCAGGACAGTCCAAAGGTCGTGACAAATCGTATGGACCGAACATCCATGGGACTGGAAATCCTGGTGGGTGTGATAAACCCTGCAATGCATACAGATATTGGAGTGTAACCATAATTGATAAACCGTCCTCACAAAAAAGATGATCTGGATACTTCAAAATATACAGACTGAATTGAGTGGACAAACATTAACATATATTGTTCTAAGTACTCACCACACAACAAAAGTGGCAGTACTAAACAATACAGGGTTCACACACACAAATCAAGTACTGACAATAGTACTTACTACAGACAAGCAAAGTTGCACTAATTAAACTCTGCAGACTATTTCTTGCCACCGACCTACGGTATGTACCCCACATAACTGACTAGGCCATGGACTTCGTGAGAGATGTCTACCGGCACCATCGCCATCTCGTCAACCTTGGAGAACCTGACAGAGTGGTCTTTCAACTCATAAACATGACGATGAAGATAGTCCGCATCAGATTTGTCGGGAATCTTTACAAGAACCACACCCTTCGTAATCGAAGGCACAACTAGGAAATTGTTGTGGTGAAGTACACCCTCGAGAACACGCCTGGCAACAATGCTACCGAAAAACACTTGTTCATGACACGTGGCGACAAGGACACAGCAGCTGGATAATTTAGTAGTAGAACACATCCTCAGGTCTTCTAGTTCACACGGTATGACTTTGAGAACTTCATCTCCACCGCGGACCTGGTTCTAATTAAAACAGAAACCAAATATTTTATTACTACCTCCGTTCAAAAATATAAGATGATTTTTGATATTTTACTCCATATAAGACTACATATACGCACATAAATGAGTGATCAAAGACACTAGAACATGTCTTCAAAGGCATGAGAGCACAGGGATTACTTGCAATATCCATAACACAAGTTACTGAGGCTACTATATTCTCTTCAAAGGCATGAGAGCTAAAATCTTGCATTTCCTACAGCTAACATTGATGTTCATAAAGTAGTCGAAAGTAATCTATAAGAAATCAGTGTTATGTTGTGGCACCCCGGCTCAGAGTAAACCGGAACGCCCCGTATTCCAGCCCAGGGACAAGTCCTCTGGAATACGGCACTGTTGGCATAGAACAAATCAACTCTTTATTACAATGGATATGGTTACAAAGGGGTACAAAGATTACATCGGCGTGGCGACACTATGCCTACCCGGGGTAGCTCTATGCTAATAGCGGAATAACTCTCTTGGCAGCGGAACAGCGACGACGGTGATGGACTCCACTCCACAGGGACTCTGGCTAGAACGCGTATCCTAGGTCGCAAACTCGGGATCCTCGAGAAGCAAGCAATCATGGCATGACCTGCAAACTGGCATGATACGCCAGGTGAGTACTTTGAATGTACTCGCAAGCTCACAACAAACATCAGCATTAAGGCAAGACAACATCATAGCAAAGTAGATGCAGCAAGGTAAAGCATATATAATCCATACTCCGAATAATCTTAGGATCCAATCCAAACCTGTGCCAAGTTCAATCCCAATCATGTGGTCATCCGACCACTCATCCCATAGCCATCCCATGGCTAACATATCATATACCTGATACCAACTGTATCACAAGTCTGACAAACTTACTCTCTTCCGGGTTGTCTCACAACCCTCAGAATACTCACGATCCACCGAGTACTTCCGATCTTATGACTAGTTGTTCCATAATTATCACTACTATGGTCGACCACCTAGTGAGGCCTGGACGGACTGTCCAATACTGTGGACACGGCTATTCGAATAGATTTTACACTCTGCAGAGGTTGCGCACTTTACCCACACCATGGAGCACTGACCTCGTGATCCCATTCGGGTGGACCAGTGTTGCTCCAACGAAACCTGCCTGACCCGTGACTCTCCCATCGTACCACCGGCAATCATCCTCCCCCGAAGTCAAGCCCTGGGTGGCCCCTGTGTCACCTCGTGACACCTGCCACCGTCGTGGCCAAACTAAATTGTCCCGAACGGGGACCTGGATCCAAATAACTCAACTGGGCTCACAAAGTTATCGCCGCCTACCGGGCCAGGGTAGCGCGCACGCATAACCTTCCCTATCGGCAGTACTGGTGAAAGAGCACGCGATCAGACCAAGTCAAGGCCGTCCCATACCGGCAAATGTGGTTGCACGGATAAGTCCGGACAGGTGACTCAAGGTCAACCGACTAAATATCACGTCTCCCAATAATATTTCCGTCATAGCTGACCTTCTGATATCATAATAATCCAAAATAACCAACTAGCAATCCAAAATAACCATAGACAGTAATCTTAACATCATGGCATCAACGAGTAGGTAAACTACTAGTCACTAATAATCCGGTACTCAACATGGTAGTCACCTATCCGAGAATTAACTCCAACATTGCATAGTCCAATTCATTTCACAAATAACTCATACTTCCTATTAAAGTAAGTGGTTAAACTATGATATTGCAATGTAATGATGCAGATGAGAGTGGTGGCTTGCCTGAGGATGAAGGAACCATCGCGAAGAAGTGCGGAGAGTCCGCGGAAGTGATTGCCGGAAATAGTTCTCTCTCGGAGGGGGCTGTTTACGAGCAAGGGCAAAATGGTCATTTCCACAATGGGACCACACAGTGAAAATGATACCAACATGTCGGGCTCGATGAGACGAAGACGTGGGCTTTGGAATCACCTTGATCGGAGTTGCGGAGAAAAAGTTATAGCCGTCTGAAGTACAGGGACTGATCTATAAAAATTATATTTACAGATAGGCCCCTGGTGGTTAAATTGAAAGCGCCTTCGGGCAGAATACGTTTCTGCACAGAGAAAGCAAACTCTCAGCAGAAACAGAGTAAGAATGCGCTTTCCATTACGGGAAGACGTATTCCGTAGAATACGCTTCCACTTAAGTGGCTGGGCCCGGCCACTGGGTCACTTACAGGCGAGCCCTGCGTTGACCTTCCTCCCTCTCTCTCCTTCTCCCGCTCCTCCCTCTTCGCCCCCGAGACCAGAGGAAGAGGCGAGGCTGCACGGCACCGGCGTGCGGCTGGCCGGCTCCGGCCACCTCCAGCTGAGGCGAGGGCTCCGGCGGCCGTGGGGCTGAACGTTGCTACCGTCCAGAGGCCGCACACACGTCGGGGAGGGCCGTGGTGGTGGCAGCTTGAACGACCGCGGCGGACGGGGCTCAGCTCTGGTAGGGTCCCGGTGACTGGGAGGGCTAGAGGCGAGGGCGAGAGGTCGGGTGAGATCACCGGAGGACGGCGAGCTCGGTGGCGGGCTCGAACGGGGCCGGGGACGGCCGGAGAGACGGATTGGGCGCGGAGGCCGAGCGGCGTCCATGGCTAAATTGCGGAGCTCCGACGAGCGGCTTGGCCGGCTGAGGGCGCCGGAGAGAGCTAGCGAGAGTGGGGAGGCTGTTGAGGTGGTGCTCGGTGCCTGGGGAGGCTTCGGGCCACGGCTTTTATAGCCGATCGAGCTCGCCGGATAAGCTCGGCCGCGACGGCGAGCTTATCCGCGCACTGGAGCTTCGGGGCGATGTGGCTGGCGTTTTGCAACATCGAGGAGCTTCGCAGAGGAGTGGAGGGGTATTGGGGATGCTCCAGAAGGCTTGGGAAGGAAAACAACGACGGTCACAAGCGGCACAGTACGGTGACGGTGATCGCTGTGGCATGAGAAGGAAGGATCCGGAGGGGAAGAGGGTTCCGGAGCGAAGAAGAGGCCGAGGGGAAACTGCTGGACATGGTTAGGTGGCGAGGGAGAGAAGGAACGCGACGAGGCCGAAGGGTTCCATCGCCAGAGCGTGCGGACGTGTATGCCAGCCACGTGGTCACCGCGTGAACTGGTGCACGCTGTGCACTCCGATCGGTCAAATCATGTCCAGAGTGTTGTCCTTCCAACAAATAGTCCCTCTGGGGTTATGGATCGATGAGACTGACTGTAGTTGGATGTGAATGATCCTCTGAAGTTTACTGCATCCAACTGTTGCATAAGACTGTAATCAATAGGAAAGGGATAAGAGGCAAATATAATGTCTGGGAGGTTTAGGGTAGGAAGGACTATAATCCTATGAAATTTGGAAATAAATGGACCAAGATTTAATATAGTTGCTTTGCAACTGACCAATCTGGTCCAGAAACTCAATCTTGATGTGCCACTCACATGGAGTACCAATTGGGCTGAAATTTGGTAGAACATGATGATTTGGTCATATGAGAGTGCCATAAAAATTTCATGCCATTTGGATAAGCCAAAATGGTACTTCCTTCACAGCTATCCTCTCTGACCAAAATCTGAGAAAAATTCTAGAGAATTATTGGTAAGATGAAATGAGCCAAAATCTTGTGGAGATAGGTTATATGGGTAGAAGAATGCTCTGGTAAATTTTCAGCAATTATGGAGCAATATAAAATATAGTTGCTTCACATTGTGAAAATCTGACCAGAAACCAAAGATTTGATGTTGTGCTCTCATAGTTGATTGGATAGGGTTTAAACTTGGTGTATAGTCATGATTTGAGCATATGAAGATGATTGCAAAATTTCAACTCATTTGGATACTCTTAGCTAGCACTTGCTTCACAAAGATTCCAGTTGCCCAGAAACTTTGGAAATTAGCCCAGAGAGATTTAATATCCAAATAAAGTTGAATTTTGGCATGTGGCAATGATATGGATAGGAAAGAGTGCACAAAAAGTTTGAGAGCAATCAAGCAAATATAAAGGGTACTTGCTTCACAAACTGCCAGCTGGGGCAGAATCAGAAAATAAATATTTGTGAAATATTTTTTAACATGGCAAGGAAGGATTTGACATATTTGTGGAAGATCTGACCCAAACAATTTATGGGAATTATTTGGGAATTTTGGGAATGATTGAAAGGTGGGTTGCTTCACAACTCAGGGCAAACAGGGTTATTCCTTTAATAGAAAAGGAATATTCCCAAGAAAAAAAGAATATTGGGATTGGTCCAAGATGGAAATGGAAAGGTCTTGGAATGGTTTTGAAGTTGGCAAGCCACTTGGGAAGAGGAATGAAGAGTGATCCCTCCAGGTTGCAAGACTACTGAGCCACAAAAAGCAAATCCGGACCAAATTCAAAAGAAAAAGAAAATGGGCAAAATCTAGGGTGTTACATATGTGCAATAATCATATGTATGTCAACCTCTCGCATGTTTTGGTCAAAAGAGCAATTTAGAACCATCATTTGCCGCACAAAAATCACATGCAAGATCACCCAGAAAGTTGTACTACTAGTACTAGTACTGCGTGTTAGATTGAAAAACATGACCAAGATTGCCAAAAAGATCGTCAAGAAGAGATATTACCTGGACTTGCTTAATGAGGGATCCCGAAGAGGGGGGCTTGGATAGGGCGATGGCCTTGAGCTTGTGTGCGGTAGTCTTGGTGGGGTGCTTGCGCTTCTTCGTACCCTGAGCCTCGACGGTTTTGGCCAGAGCCATAGACATCACTTCGGCCGGTGCTCCAGGGTCCATCAAGAAACTGTCAAATAGAAATAAAAGAAAAGAAATCATAATCACAAAACCAAAAGAAGAATAGAGAGGGAGTTATAGGACCAGTCTCGGGGTTGCAAGACCGGGCCTTGGCCAGAAGCAACACCATTGATGCGCTCACCTTTCCTTCTTTGGGAGAGAAGAACAATGGCAGAAGCGCGTCGAGGTTTTCTTGAAGAAATGAGGAACAAGATGAGGGAGAAGCGAGTTGGGGTTTTCTTCAAGAGAGGAAGATGAGGGAGAAGACTGAAATGATGGTTGCGTCGTCCGTCCAACTTACTGCTGGAAAGGTGGGGGTTTTGTGATTTGACGGCTCATTGAACATTACTGCGGCGCTTCGACCGGTGTAGTCTACCGTGCAGTTGTGCACTCTAGTACGGAGTAATTTAGTGCATGGCAAGTGGACCCTGATGCTAGCTGTCCCACACGCTAGCGAAAGTGAGTAGCAAGGTTCCCGACGACCGTCGAGGAGGATCCGCATGGTAGAGCGTGTCCACTGTTTCTGAAGAAAAAAATGATTACAACAAGCATTTCCACTCTTACGACGGAGGAGTGCGAAACACGGTAGCCACTTGAACTTACACAGTACTCCTACTACTAGGCATGTGAAGTGGTTCATACGTCAGTACTATATAATCTTGTTGCTAGTGTAGTAAGATATGACGATAACAAATGATGTTGTGCGCATGTCAACTATATGAACAGTAATGTAACATACCCCTTTTTTGACTGTCCGGTTGAGAATGAATGGTGAGATCAATGTTAACAAAACTAGGTCTACAGCGCACGAAGAGTACGATGCTACAGTACTCCACAGAACATGAACCATATGAAGCACGAATCAGTGTTAGGCAGGGTGTATGAAGGGTGCATGGGAGCAAAAGTTCCCTTCTCGACCCACTTTTGGGTGTTTGGCAGAGTGCATGAAGGGTGCATGAGTCCACAGTAGTAGGTTAACACAAATACACTAGGAGCATGCATGAAGAGGGGTGCTGAGATGAGCATGCACGAAGAGGGAACAACTATATTGAGATGAGAATGCAACCAAACACACCCACACGCTTTGTGCTACAGTGATGTTGCGCCGAGACATGGACATGCCCATGCAGAGGATGCCTAAACACCACCGAAGTCCCTCTGCTTCTCGAGGAGCACGACGTTGGTGATGCAGGGTGCCACCGCCCGCAGAGCCCGCTCTCGGTCAACGGGAACCAGCTCGTCAAAGACGGCGTCCAATGGCACGAATGGATTCCGGTGACGAAGCCCTGAGAGGATTCGCCCGGCAATGGCAACGGCCGCCCGCAACCCCTCCTTGTCCAGCTCCACCCTCACCATCGCACGGAGACGGCTCAGCTCCTCGGAGATATAGGTGAAGAAGGAGACCAGGTCAGGAAGCCACAACTCGTTGAAGTCGACAGGGTGGTCGAACGGGTTTAGCCCGACGGCCGGCAAGGTCGCGCTGGCACGACGGTAGGCATCATGCAGCCGCAACACGTGTGTGGCAACATGGTCCACCAAGTGGTTGAGGTGATCCTGGACCTCATCATGATTGGCTCGCTCGCGCTCCAGCCGGCTCGCCTGACCGCCTATCGTATCTCCCGCTTTCTGCAGCAACGCTGCCGATGCCTCGAGCATCTTTGTGGTGGACGCCTGCCACTTTTGAAGCTCCGTAAACTCTCGCACATAAAGGAGGAGCATGGCACTCCTCTCCTCCTTGAGCTCATAGAGCTCCACGTCCTTGGCCCTGAGCTCCGCATCCTTGGCATGGAGCTCCTGTGTCAGGCGCCTCACCTCAGAGTCCGTCATCTGGTGCGCCGCCATGGAACTAGGTAGAAGCAATGGGAAGAGGAAGCAAAGGGGGCGAAACGGCTGAAAGGCAATGCAATCTACGGGAAGGTGGAGGGAGCCAACCGAGGAGTGGGGTGAATCTTTTGGTTTTCACCATGGGAAAACACCAGTCGACGACTTTTCACTTCACGGAGGAGTGGGTTTTACAGGCGGAGTCATCATGACTAATTGCTGCTGCACCTGCTCCCGTCTATCAAAAAAATAAAAATCCTGCCGCACCCAAAGACCAGTGCAACATAGCGGTGGATATTTAAAATTACCTACCGGCAAGGAGAGAAAAAAAGGGGTGAAAAAACAAATGTGGCGGCGGCCTAGCTACTCGGTCGCACTAGCCCAACTAGCTAGCCACCGTGCTTCACTGATGTACTCGGCGGGAAAGGTGGGCTTTTGTGATTTGACGACTCATTTACTTGCCTCGGCGCTACGACCGAGGAGGACCCAGAAAACATGTGGTAGTGCATCCCATGTCTCGGCAAGGAAGAAAATATGCGTGCACCACCTGGGAAGACCCAGAAACCGCGCGGTAGGGTGTGCCACGTCTCGGCACGGAGGAAAAATGTGCGTGTAAAAATAAACTGTATCAAACTACCTACGGTTCGATCTCGGGACCCAGCCAGTCGGTCGAAAACACCCCACTAGCCACACAGCTTCATGATGCTAACGCGTCACGGAGGATAGGTATGGTTAGCTCCGTCTCGACCAGCCACAATGTCTCTTGTTCTAGGCGATTCATCTATTTTCCTAGCATTTTTTTAGTTATAATAACACCACGGTAAGCTCGCGCCGCTCTTCGTGTGTGCCCGTGCGTCTAAAGGTTGTACTACTAGATGGAGAGGAGAAAGAGAGATGGCAGACATGGGACCCACTAGTAAGTCAGTCAACATTAATGCACCTATTGACGAGCCACTCCCTCTACTCTACTCAACGTAATACTGTATAAAATCAAGTTATGCGACAAAGCCAACAACCGTTGCGGTTTTAGGCTATCAACGTACACTTTGTACTCCAGGTTGCCGATTCGAATCTCGTCCTTCAGTTTTGCTAGTTTTAGGTCCAAATTTGATCAATGACAAGTGGGTCTCCCGTGTGTTGTTCCGATATTTCAGTGTAGGATGGTTTTTTTGCACAAACACTTTGCATGGTTAGACAAGTTACGGCACCAGTTACACGTATTTTGCAAGTTTAGGAACAAAAATGACATCGGCATAGAATATCACATGCTCCCCGCAGCTTAGATGCTATGGTGATATGAGATTTTACGTCGTTGGATCTGAGATCCAATGGCTTGGGAGTAGTCTTTGTAATTATGCGCAATTTCCAAACTCTCCAAGGGTTTTTTTTGCAAAAAAAACCATTCAGGCCTCGCATGAGCCGCTGCATCTTGGATCCAACGGCTCCCAGTAGCTCATATTAGGTGCTCCCCGCAGCTTAATTAGCCACTATCGTGATACGAGCATCTAGGTCGTTGGATCTGAGATCCAATGCCATGTGCGTAGTATTTGTACTTTCTGCGCAATTCCCAAACTCTTTGAGGCCTATATTGCAAAAACATTCAAATCTCCTACTGCGAGCCGTTAGATCTCCAGGGAACTCATATCACCATAGAATCTACGGTGTGGGAGCACCTCATATTCCCCCGTGCGAGAAAACATCAGGTGCTCTCGCAGCTTGGATGCTACGGTGATACGAGCTTCAAGGTCGTTTGATCTGAGATCTAATGGCATCTGAGTAGTCTTTGTGCTTGTGGGCTGCGCCCAAACTCTTTGGCGGCTTTTCTGCAAAAACATTTGAACCACCAAGGAGTCGTTGGATCTCAGATCCAACGGCTCTGAGGAGCTTGTATCACCACAACATCTAAGGTGTGGTAGCACATGATATTCTTAAACACAAGAGAATATGAGGTCTTCCCTCATCTTAGATGCTACGATGATATGAGCTTCGAGGCCATTGGATATGGGGTCCAAGGGCATCTGAGTAGTTTTGGTACTAATTGTGTGCAATTCCCAAACACATTTAGGTTTCTTGTAAAAATATTAAGACATATGTGAGCCGCTATATCTCAGATCTACACGCTCCAAGGAACTCGTATCACCATATAGCATCTAAGGTGTGGGGGCACATGATATTCTCTCGGGGGGGGGGGGGGGGGGGGAGGTGACACAACACCCATCGGTGTTTGGGAGGGTGGGGACAAATATAATGTTCAAAAAATATAATCCAAACAATCCTAAACAGAGCTTCACAATTTTATCTAAGGTCGAGGGGTTACCCCCCGACAATCTACATAGCTCCGCATATGCAAGAGGTGTAGTGGGAGCGTCTATGTGTGAGAGAGACGACGCGAGAAAGCGTGGTCAATCGAGTTAATTATAGAGGGAGAGATCGAGTGAGTGTGGCCTAGCGTACACACGAATGTTAAAGACGATACACCGAGATATCATGCGGCAAAGCTGCAGTGAGGGCTGGAGGGAGATAGTTATCGAGAGTGGCCTAGATAAACTTTGTGTGTGCGTGCACGGTGAAGGTGTTTTACAAAGGCAATGTACATGTCTTGAGAGAGAGAGGGAGGGTTTCCATGGAGGGCACGACTAGGTTGTGTGTGAGAAATACATTTGTTGAGAGTGTGTGGGCGGTTGTGACATAAATGGAGATCGAAACATGAAGAGAAATAATGAGCGCGCGTGTGTCGGATACCAATAGCTCTATTAACAAAGAAATGAAGATTGATCGATACATGAGGTATGTGTGGTGGTTGGGGGGGTGTCGATGGAGAGACCTAAACACAACATTTGCATGTACATAGTACTAGACTTAATATTCATGTTTCAATTTATTGTGCATTTTAAATATTGAATTGAGGACCATGCATGGCTTACATTTTAGTTTTGAATTCGTGTCATACATGCATGGTCATACATCCACGTTGAGATCACTATATCACAAACTCACCCTAATTCAAGAACTCGTCATAAATCAATTACCGTGCCTTTTGGAATGACCAATTATTTGCAAGGAAAATACGGGCATTGTAATACATATAGATTTGTTCGGCAATTTAAAAAAAAGATTACTTTCGCATTCTCGAATGGTAGCACCTGACGGCGTACCAGCCAGACCCGGGCTCGTGTCCTAGTGGTGGCGTGCGTGGTATGCAGATTAGCCAACCCCAACCAAAAGAACCGCGATATTAAACTTCGCGCCTCCACTCGAGACTCTGCGTTTCTAGTCGAAATATCTGGCGTCCAGAATTCCAGCCCTAGGAAATTCCCCTCATGTCCCCGGTCCATAATGACAACCGATGAACAATGGAGGGATGCTTTAGTAACTAGCCCACGTTACCTACCGTGCTGAGCATGGTCCAATTCCCTTGGTCGCCGCTACCCAAGGTCACCCGTCAACTCCATTGCCTAGTACTAATAGTACTACACCAGGATGAGCACATAATGGAGCTCCGTTTGTTGATTTTGTTCATGCGTTGTTCGTGCCTACTAGAGTTACTATATCAGGCAATGCACTGGTACGGAGGGATTATCTTTTTACTCTGCAAATATAACTTGTCTGAAGTCTAACTAAGCAAAATGTTTGACCAAATCCTTTCTTAAGAAATATTAACATCTACAACAGTAAAGATGCATGGCTTGAAAATTTATTTCATGATGCAGGTTATGATATTGTTTCGAATCCTAGATTTTAAATTCCAGAAAATCCAAAACTGACCTGAAATTCATGAAACTGAGCATGGTCACGTGATATGGCACAAATAGGCTATCGTATTTTTTTTGTTCAAGAGACAAGCTGCTTATGAAAAGTTGCACAAATGAAGAGCCAAGGTATTTTGGAACAAAGACATGTCACGTTAACGCGAACGGATTCACTATTCAAACCGTGGGCGTTAGACCTAAGTGCTGCCATGAGTCCTGCTTGTCATCGGCAGGTGCCGTCCGAGCAAGCGTGTGAGTCGACGGGAGGCGTGCGAGCAGATCGCTGTGCCGGCTGACCGGGAGGCTTGCGAGCAGGCCACTGCGCAGGCTCAACGGGAGGCGAGCCCTTTGACCAGGCTCCGCCGCCCACCTTCCTCCCAACTGCCCCCACTTTTAATGGCACCGGCGCTGCAGTTTAAATCACCCCCACACTCCCCGGTCTCGCTACAATCTTCTCTCTTCCTCTCGGATTCTCCTGTCGTCTACCTCCAACCAGCCTGACCTCACCGTACGCCATGCCGCATCACGATGGTCTGCCCTTAGTCTTCCAGTTTCCTGAGGAAGACACCCAGCTGGAGTCTCAAGAACATAAGGCGCTTTGGGACGAGCTTGAACTGGCCTTGCGGGAAGATGCCGCGCATGTCCCCGCTCCTGTTCCAGCTCCCGTCGCCCCGACTGCACCAGCGCCCATCCCCGTGGCATTGATGGCCTGGGAGCCGCACATTGTCGCCGAGCTTGAAGCCACGGGGTTCCATGAGGTCCCCGCTGACTTTCACGCGCCCATGCGCCTGCCAGCGCATGCGCCTGCACGTGCACTGACGCGCGCGCCCGTGCTGGTGCTCGTGCACACAAATGTCTCTGTCGCGCCGGTGCCAGTGCCCCCCTCAGCGGATTGCTAGAGCCTGTCCGCGCGCCGGTGCCAGTGCCCCCGTCAGTGGCATGGATCGCCGCCGTCGACCACTTCCTTGCACCAACGCCGGTCGCCTCCTCCCACCAGTTGACTGGCTCTTGGAGACCAAAGTATAGAACATTCTGGCCTTCCTTGAAGCTAGGGCTAATGTCCAGGAGTACGCTAACAACGACGCAAGACACCGCCGTCGCTGCCGGTCAGTGGCCCGACGACACACATAGCACGGCAGAGGAGCCGCTTCCCACCGCAAGACGCCTCCGCCGCCGCCGCGCGATCTAAATATGCCATGAAAAACGTTCAGATTGCCATGCTTAAAATCCGAACGTTTGGAATTTATCATTTGTGTTTATTTTAGTTCGATCCTGGTATGAATGTGAAGTCACAGTCAGACTGAATGAAATCTATGGTTTGATCGATTGAATGTTCTGCTAGAGCCGTATCAAATTAAATATAAAATGTCATCAAGCGACATGTATTCCTTCTCATCGCAAACATTTCATATTAAATACCACGTTAATTCCAAATATTTTTTTAGGGAAGCCAGTTCCAAATACTTGTAGGGCGCGAGCAGTCCCCTTGTTCGAACACTATAGGCGATACATCTTTTTATCCCCGCATTTAATTGTTAGTAGATACTACTAGCCTAACTTGTCCGTCACGGTCACTTTTGTTCCTAAACTTGTTACATACTCCAATACTAGTACTAGTACTAGCAAGATGCCCGTGCGTTGCACAGAACATCAAGATGCATTTGTATGAGTAGTTTATCTTGTGGGAGAAAAGGATGAACGAGGGAAGACCTTATTTGCAAATGTGGAGAGGAGCGTGGGTATCTTTTTGCAAAATTGCCATAGTTTCCTTTCTATCTGTCAGATATAAATCGGACGGCCTATATTGCAGGATGGCAGGCACACCATCATCACCAACTCTGTTTTTTATAAGAGTAGGGATAACGTGAAACTGGTGCCGTAACTTGTGAACGCGTCCAGATTCAGTCAGCGGCCACACCGCCCGCGTGTTCTTCGTGTTTGCCCGTGCGTCTAAACGTAGAAGGAGAGGAGAGAGAGAGAGAGCAGACATGGAACCCACCAGTAAGTGAAGTGGAATAGTACGTGCTCACGAGCCGGTCCCACTAATGTACTAAAGTTAATATAAAAACATGTTGTCCATTAAATAGGCTGTGGTAATATAAAAACATTATATCAACAAAGGGGAGTACAACAAATGTTGCTACTATGTTGCCTATTGACGTGCAGCTTGAAGGCCCTGGTCGCATGTTCGATCCTCGTCCTTTTTCATTTTTAATTTATACTAGTAAGGTACACGTGCATTGCACGCTTGAGATTTGGCAACCAAATTATGAATAAATACCACTCCATAGCATGTAAGCTTTGATTCATATATGCATGATGTAGATGTTCGTTTAATTCTTATAGTTCATCTCATTCAAAATCAATAAGTTTTATAAAAAAAGTTAATCTATTTTAAGATTCATCGAATTGTGCATTGTAGAGCATAAAGTAAAAACAAATAATGGAAATTCATTTAGAAAAAATAAAATTGGGCAATTATGATACAGAAGATTCTAGAACAAAGGAGAAGTGCTTGTGTTTTGAGGTTTGTGCATTATGCTTAAGTTCAACCATGCAGTCTTCTAGATTGTACATGTGGCAGAATGTGGTGGAATGTAGAAGATATCCAATGGCCAGTGGTGCTCGGATTTGCCATCTCTGCACCGTCGGATTGGCTTCATCCAATGACCATCTTTCAAAGTTATTCGCACACTATATAGGGGTGTAGATATGGTTTCAAATTTGCTCCATGACAGTTGGGCCCCCCGGTGTGTAGTTTGTAGCACTTTAATTTCTGGGTCAAAATTTGTTCCATTACAGGTGGACTCCGGGTGTGTAGTTTGTTGTTTATTTGTAATAATTAAAGAGAACACCAAAGTTTTTTTGCAAAAATACCATGGTGCGACATGGAAGGTTAGAAAGGGCGTGCGAGAGAGCGGTGACCGATCCAGAGGGAGAACAATTGGGGGAGGGGCGGGGGTTGCAATGGTGTTTGGAGTAGTTGTGGGGCGAATGCTACAAAAATATAATCTAAACCCACCGGAATAAATGCCTTCAGAAATTAATCGAAGGTTGGAGTCCCCCTCGCAATGTAAATAGCTTCGGCTCTGCGAGGGATGGAGACGTAGCTTCAATGTGTGGAAGAGACGGCGTGAGAAAGCGAGGTCAATCGAGACATAGATAGAGAGACAAAGTGAGTGTGCCCCGACATTCGTTGAAAAGATATATATGTTGTGGATAGATATTGTTCGATTGAGCTTTTGGGAAGGGTGAGGGCTATAAGAGAGAGCTTGAGAGATGATCCAGTCATAGACAGGTACACATATCGTTTGTGCATTGGAGGAAGCAAGGTCAATCGATACATAGATAAAGAGAGAGATTGAGTGAGTGTGGGTCGTCATGCGATTGAAAGAGTGAGACAGGTTGGAGAGAGTGACCTAGATAGACAATGTGCGTGTGAGAGTATACACTATGAATATGTCGAATTAGGCGCAAACATGGAGATATATCGTTTGTGTGTGAGAAAGAGCGAGGTCAATCGAGACATGCATAGAGAGAGAGAGAGATTGAGCGAGCGTGGGCCGCCATGAGGTCGAATGAGTGGAACGGCTTGGAGAAACTGATCTAGGTAGACAATCTGCGTGAGAGAGTATAGAGTGTGTCGATTGAGGCCCAAATAGGGAGATATATCGTTTGTGTGTGAGAGAAAGTGAGGTTAATCGAGACTTAGATAAAGAGAGAGAGAGAGAGATTAAGCGAGTGTGGGCCTCTGTGCGGAAGAAAGAGTGAGATGGTCTCTCAAGAGTGACCTAGATAGACAATGTGCGTGCATGCGCACAAGAGGGAGGGAGGGTGGTCTAGATAGGCAATGCACGTATCTACCGAGAGAGGGTGGGAGGGGGAGAGAGAGAGCTCGGCATGGAGTGCAATGGCGGGTGTGTGAGAGTTAGAAATCGAAACATGGAGAGAAAGAATGAACGTGCGGAAACCAATAGCTTTGTAAGGTGGTTAGGAGAGGAAGATTGATCAATAGAGGAAGTATGTAGCGTGTGTGCCGAGACAACATTTGAATGTAGATAGTACTAGACTTAATATTGACATTTTAATTTAGTGTACATTGTAAGATTTGAATTGAGGACCATGCATATGGCTTCCGTACTTATTTCGAATTCGTGCCATACTAGGTTTGGAAAGGTTGATTTTGACTCGATTGTTGTGGTATTTTGTATGTGTGTGGTCATATGCTTGAATCCATCCAAAGTTTTCTCACTACCATGGTGTTCATCAAAGTAGCGTGGATATCCTGAAATGCGAAATCCACGTTAGAATTGCAGATCGCTATGTGTCAAACACACTCTAATTCAAAGAACTCCTCATTAATTAATTCATAGTATCTCGTTTCGAAGGACTAATTATTTGCAAGGAAAACACGGGCATGGTAATACATAGTACAAGATTCGTTTGCCAATGAAAGAAGATTCGTTTGCATTCTCAAATGTAGGTGCACCAGGCAGACCAGGGTCGTGTCGTGGTGGTCGCGTATGTCGTACGGACGCTAGCACCCCCTCCCTCCTCCCCCTCCCCCCAAAAAAAAGAACAACGACAAAAAAAGTCCGCGCTTCCATGTTTCGGATTGAAATATCTGGCGGCCCCAATTCCAGCCCTGCAAAATCTCCCTTCTGCCCCGTCCCCTTCCGCGCCCGGAGCTCTCAAATCCCTAATTCGCCCCCAACCCTAGCAAAATTTGAATCGCCCTTCGTCTCGTCTCTTTCCCCACCTCTGTGTCGGACGACGACGACGGTCGCGCTTCACCACTGCACCGGAGCTACCTCATCTACCCCCTCGTCCACCGCACTGGGTGGTCCACCCACAACGTCGGCCGCCACAGCCGACGTGCCTCAGACACCGACTTCCACCGCATCAGGTGCGCTTCACCGACGCCGTCTCCCACCTCACAGGGGCCACTTCACCGAGAACATCGTCGCACCTCCACCCCCCCCCCCCCGACGCCATTGGTGCTTCACCAACGGCCTCATCCACCGCATCGTAGCGCTCCGCTGCTGCTCAAGATCTACATCCGTACGCGGCTAGCCAGCGCCAGCGCATCACCCTCAATGGCTCTGAAGTGACCCACACTCTAGCTAGGCGAGCATGCCCAAACGCTGGCCCGAACTAGGTATCCACATATCACTCCCTTGTGCACTATTCCGACGATGTTTGGATATCCTTTTACTGCTCTCTTAGCTTACACGCCTATGCAACTCTGACTGTAACTCTTATTTCTTCTGGAGATATCATCTGAAACAAGCAAAACCATTTTTTAGCGAAGCATGACTGCGCTATGGGATCTGGTACACATCCTGCGCTGCTGTACAACCTTGTAAGTACCTGTCCTCCGGTACAACAGCAAGTTCGATTCCTCTCATTTGATCAACCATTCGCCGTGTCAAATAAGCAGAGGGGGATGCAAGGAGCACAAGGCTTGCACATCCAAGCAAGTGGTAACATGTACTTGTACATGGAACATCCCAAGTGCAAGCAGAGTTGTAGTGAGCCTATACAACGAGCTAGCGTAAGTCCCTACATTTCATTTAATTCGTACTGGCCTGCGTGTATGATTTGTGTGCAGTGGCGGATCCACGAATTCAAGTTACCAGGGGCGAAAATTTAACTTAAAAAATACGAAGGCACTTGCACTCCGGAAATCAACATAACTTGAGAAAGGTGAAGCTACATCCACTTTGAAAACCAGCTAATGATCCAAAGTAGTTCCAGATTATAAAACACTAAATGATGTAAGCACCAAAAAACACAAAATGCAACATGGTGTACAAGGACTACTAACATGGACTGTACCTGCTTGAATTATTCGTTCTCTGGCCGAAAATATCCAAGTGTAATTGCGCCTATAACCAGTGCGCAAACTGCATATCAATATATCTATCCTGCACAAGTATGCCAATAGTTTCAAACAACAGATTAGAAAAGTATTTATGCTAGGTTGTCATGATACGGGGACTTTCTGGTAGATGGCCTCGACATTTCCTCAAGCCATGAAAATGTACTATAATTTGCTTGTCATCAATTCCTGCAAATCTCTCTCTCTCTCTCTCAACATAGCAGATCATCATTAGACACTAAATCCTTCAATGGGAGCTTGCAAAATGCTTGCATTAGATTCCTCATTAGACACTATATGTTCATCACCAGGAGCATGTAAAATGTTTGCATAAAATCCTTCATTAGCAGTCTGTTCATTAGACACTTCAGGCTCAAGAACAACATGAGCTTGTATGTTTGCACCGGAAACTTGATTAGACACATTAGGTTCAGTCAGTTCAGTATTGATTGGGGGAGTTATAAAATAAGCAGAAATTGGTTTCATTTTCTTATAGATTCCCTACATACAAGCAGTTTTACAACATCGTCAGGTTTAACTATTGGCCAGAAATTGAACTGTTGAATTAGATATAATCAGGGATGTGATGTACCTGCTTGTTGCGCATGCTGCTCTTGCAAGCTGCGACCGTCCATTTGCGCAAGCTCGATGCCATGCCCGTGCTGCCGCCGCTACCTCCCACGCAGGCTACACCCAGGGTTGGATCTTCATCTTCTTGTCCGTCCATTCGCTTGAAGCCCGGCGACCGGCGTCCAACGAGGGCGCGAGGAAGTGCTATGTCGGTCTGTCCAGCCGCGGCTAGGTTAGGAGCGAACTAGACTGGAGGCTGGAGTGAACGAATTGGGGATTTTTCCTGCTGTCGATCGATATGGGAGGCGCTCGTTTGGGCCGCTATCCTGCTATAGGGCCTACCTTGCACTTACGTTATTGGCCCATATGAATTGAAATGGTTTTCTTCATTTTTTACATTGCCTGCTAATGCGTTGGGACGAACAAAACTAGCCTGGGCCAACCTGGACGACTCAAACTAGGTGCACACTTTCCAGCCACCCGAGGCGGCCGCCCATACCAGCCCCTACGGTGGCGTCACCCTTTTTTGCGTGTATGATTGGGGTAGTGAAAAATATTCCAGTGGCACTTTTGATTTACCCACAGAATGGTTGAATTGCTTGTTTCTATGAAGTGAGTTCGCCAATAATATGAAGGATGCCAGTCTTTTCGTCCTATTGTAGATTGCTTAGATCTCGATATGCCAAATGTAATCGCATGAAATATACAGTAAAAGCTAGTGTGATGTGTGTTGCTACAACTAGTCTGACAACCCGTCCTCATATAACATATCAAGGACGCACCATCTTATCAGATTAACCATTCGACTTACCAATGCAGTGTGGGAAGAAAGAAGTATTGGGACTGCGTATCCAAGCAATTGATGCGATGGACTCCTTCGTAGAAGCATGTAAGCGAAAAAGAAGTTGCAGTGTGCCTGTACAAAGAGCTAGCGTAAGTTTAGTTACCTGCTTCTCGGAATTTTAGTTAGCCACTGATTGCAAAATTGTTCAATTACGTTGCTTGGCTTAATTTAGTTTGCTACTGATTACATAATGCCATAGTCTGTTAATCCTATTATAGACTGCGCCTATCTATGTATTTGATACTTACTGTTAAGAATTACCTATTTGCCTGAACTTAAATAGCTACTTAAGCACGTAGGTAGCTGGTCACATGTACTTCTAGGGTGCAGCAAAATTCATGTGTAATTTACGCTCTGATACCCTGTTTGTTTAAATGGTTTGTTGTTATCACTTGTAGCACTAGTAATGTTTGCATGTTCATAGACAGACAACTGTCAGGTTTATATGAGGGACAACGTCTTTTTAACTTATCTATATATATATATATATATATGTGTGTGTGTGTGTGTGTGTGTGTGTGTCTGTCGTGGGAAAACACGGCCACCTATGGGGCCATCGGCCCCTTGTGGTTCAGCAGTGGGGAAGGACGCATTGCACAAAGAGTGGAGGGCGCGGAGCAGCATGATAGCGATCACACGGGCAATTTTTACCCAGGTTCGGGCCGCCACGAGGCGTAAAACCCTACTCCTGCTTTGGTGGATTGATGAGAGGACCGAGGTGGAGACGCAGCGCTCTAGCCCAGCAGGGTCGCCTCGGGGCGAGAGCAACTACGCGCGTATGAGTGTACAAGGTCCGAATCCTTTCTAAGGTTGCCATGGCCCTCCTTTTATAGATCAAGGGGTCACCACAATGGCAAATTAGTCAATGCATACTGATTAGCTAGCAAACAGTGCTATCATACCTAACTCTGCAGACAGGACAGAGTGCATTAAATGCGTTGCTTAGTGTCACATCGTAGCGTAGCCCGGCAAGCCTTGCCGTGCTGTTCAGCCACCTTCTCTCCTGCCTGCATGAAACGTCCCTGGACGGGTGTCATTTGGAGGTGGTTTCCTCTGGAAGTGGCCGCCACGTGCCAAATAGCGGCCACTTAGCCACTTGGGGGCTCGACACCGCACCGATCGATGACTTGCGTTGCTGTGAGGTGGAGCGATGGAGCCTTGGCGGGGTAATCCACCCTCGGCGCCCCTGGCAAGCCTTCCGGGGCAATCTGGAGACTTGTCTTTGGGGCAACCTCGTCCCCGCCAGGCTCGCCTGCCCGGCAAGGGAGGTTTTTCCTTAGTGGTATCTTGCTCCTTTGGTTGGTCTTGATCTTCTTGATCCGCCCTTTGATTTCTCAAGTTGCTGATCTCTTCAGCTTGGTCTTGTCTTGGGCGCTGCAACCTTGTTCTCGAGCCTGTGTACAGTCTGGGCAACACACCTGGGGTTTGTTGCACCGTCAGGAGCCCCCGGGCCTGGCCCGAACACGCTGCCAAGCGTCGTCGGGGTAGGCCCTGTCCAGTACACAGGCGGGGAGGCTGCGGTAGCTCACCCTTTGAGATCTTCTTTGCTTCTTCATTAATCTAAGCTTGAGTCAGTTTCCGGTTTTCCCGCGCGTCGTGCAAGACGTTGTGGGGGAGATTATGAGCCACGATCCATGGGCTACCCACATCCCACGTTCACGGGGTGGTAACTGCCATTCCATTATCTTTCCCACTTGCAGCGCTTCCGCCGCGTGTACTGCATGCGTTGAGCGGGGTTGGTAGCGGACGCAGAGGGCATGGAAATGCGTGCCATGGCAAAAACCTAGACACCATGGATTGGTGCTGAGGGTTGGCCTTGATTCCACGAGCCGTTGGTGCCGCGGGGAAGTCGGATTGGAGGAGTAGGGTGGCTGCCTTCAGGGAGAGGAGCCAGCCCCCTGCCCCGTTCGCCTATAAAAAGGAACGCAGGGCAGGGTGCTTCTCCACACATCTCACCCCTTCCTTCTCTTTAGCAGTTCTTGTCCACCATGGTGAGGGGCCAGGGTCGTGGCGGTTCTCCGGCAATGGCGACGCGGGCTTCTACTCGACAACACCTCCTCCTCCTGTTGAAAACGCGGGGGCGGAGCCCGCCGCGAGAGGAGGTGGGAGAGGGCGAGGTCGCGACCGCCGTGGTGCCCGGGGTCGAGGAGGACGAGGTGGTGCTCTGATTGCACCTCCGTCGGCCGCTCATCCCCCAATGGAAGGCCACGTCAGAGATCAACCGCTGGAGTTCATCATCAGGTTGTATAAGCCCCCGTGCGGCCGCCTTCGCCTCCCTACTCCATTTGCGAGGGTGATGGAGCTTGAACAACCGCGAGCACTGAAGCTGCACATGAGGGGTTGCTGTAATGGCAGCATGCGGGTGGATGTGCATTTCCCCGCCCCTCATGTCATGCTCTTTCGACGCGGCTGGAAGACTTTTGCCCGTGCCCACAGCTTGTCGAAGGGGCACGTCCTCTATTTTAAATTAATGGACACCAAGCTGCTCTCCGTCAAGGTCTTCGGATGCTCGGGTGCTCGCTTAGGGTGCTGCGCGGAGAGCTCGACCGATGACGAAAGCTCCTCCTCGAGCGATAGCGACGAGGAGGACAATGACGGTGATGACGACGGTGCCGACGGGAAGGACAACGGCTCCGACTCCGGCTGAACACCAGTCGCACCATCACCATCAAGCGGCGGCACCATCATCTGCACCTGCATCACCTTCCTGGCAAGGCGATTTGCCGGCGAGTTGGATGCAGAGGTGGGGGTGGTGCCCTCGGCTCCTCCAGCAGCCTTCCAGCTGGACCCCGGCAGGCTTCCTCTCGGGCTGCAGCTTCGTTCGCCCTGCCGCGTCCTGCTGGCCCTGGTGGCGGTGGCCAGGGTGACCCTTCCGCCGCTCTCTTCACCATCACCTTCGCCCGTGCCCTCCCGATCTTGTCGGGCTCCCTGTCGTGGGGCCCGACAGGGTCAGGCTGGGCTTCTGCCCAGGCACCCCTTTTGCCCTCTTCTCTTCTCACCGTAGTGCCTAGGAGGAGAGGGACAAGAAAGGGGTTACGGGGCACTTATCTTTTTTTAGTTTAAAATGTGCAGGCATCGGCCAAACTTTAGTCTAAATAATGTAAACTTCTTTATCCATTTTTGTGTTCTGTAAGATCTGTACTTGCTTATCAGCATATTAATGAAAAACACAAGCTTTGCCGGGCACTTGTGCATGTACCATATCCATGCAGAGGTGAAATGCCTCTATACATTTAAGTAAACAAGTTTCCCCGGCAGGCTATCCTGCCGGTGCCCTCAGTTTGTTGCCGCGGGGCTAGGCCTGCCGGGCAAAAAACTGTAAAAAGGGACCAGCCCTCCGCCGAACCTTTTCCGCCAAAGGCCACTGCGACCACCCTGACCGAAACAGCATTCGAGTCAAAGGGTAGGAGCACCTATGTTTCGAAGGTGGCGGGGTTTTCATATGCACAAGTTTTCAAATTACAAAACAAGTATGGATAAGAAGGAACTTATTTGTTTGGTCTGCCGGGGATCGTCACATAGGCTTGTCTTCATTTCTTCTCTTCGGGATCAAGTCCACGGCAAGAACCTTGCAACTTAGTGCAGATGAAAACAATGCCACATGCGACCTCATCTACATGATCATGCTATGCTTATGCATGCATGCAAGTTTCGGGGCCCCCCCAGCGCTTCGTTTATTTCTCTGTTGCTCAGGGTCTGCACCTGGCTTTGTACAAAGGGTTACATGCAACTTCGGCAAAGCTTGTACAAAAGGGTGGCTGCCGGGCAGGGCCCGATAGTCGCGCCTTACGGGTAGAACTTACGGAGATGCTCAATGTTCCATGAGTTTTGCAATTGAATGACATCTCCAGTCTCCAAACGGACTGCGCCAGGTCTGGTGACTCGTACTACCCGGTAAGGGCCTTCCCACTTCAGCGTCAACTTGTTTGCACCCTTGGCGGACTGGACACGCCTAAGGACAAGTCGCCTTCCTCAAAACTCCGGGCATGAACCCTGTGGCTGTGATAGTGATGCAGGGCTTGCTGGTAGCGTGCAGCACGCATAACAGCCCGGAGACGGTTCTCCTCAAGTAGCACAGTGTCGTCACGCCGGTGCTGTTCATGCACTACTTCATCGTAGGCAAGCACTCGAGGAGACCCGAATATGAGTTCCGTGGGGATAACTGCTTCTGCCCCAAAGACTAGGGAGAAGGGAGTCTGCCCGGTAGCTTGATTTGGTGTCGTACGGAGGGACCAAAGAACCACCGGCAGCTCTCGATCCATCACCTGCCACACTTCTGCAGCCGATCAAAAGTTCTTGTCTTAAGGCCTCGCAGCACTTCAGCGTTCGCCCTCTTAGCTTGCACGTTGCCTCTGGGATGGGCCACAGAGGCAAATGAGACCTTGCTTCCAAGCGCATGAACGTATTGCATGAAGGCATGCCTTGTGAATTGGGTGCCATTGTTGGTGATGATTTGGGCAGGTACCCTGAAACGGCACACCAATCCTTTCAAGAACTTGATAGCTGACTGCGCGGTCACCTTTCTCACGGGCTCTACTTCCGGCCACTTTGTAAACTTGTCGATTGCGACGATCAAGAATTCAAAGCCCCCGGTAGTACGGGGGAAGGGGCCCAAGATGTCGAGGCCCCAGACCAAAAATGGCCATGACAAAGGGATTGTTTGGAGAGCTTGAGCAGGTTGATGGATATTCTTGGAGTGGAACTGGCAGGCTTCACACTTGGTGACTAGCTCAATTGCATCTTGGAGGGCTATGGGCCAGTAGAAGCCTTGCCGAAAAGCTTTCCCAACCAAGGCCCTTGATCCGATGTGGGAGCCACACATACCCTTGTGTATCTCTGCCAGCAGTTCCTTTCCTTCTTCCCAGCAAATGCACTTCAATTTCACACCGTTGGGCCTTCTTCTGTATAGCGTGTCGTCAACGAACTGATACATACTGGCCCTCCGGGCTACTCTTTCAGCTTCTTCTTGCTCTTCGGGAAGTTCTCCTGTTTCGAGGAAATGAACAATGTGTCACGCCCAAGTTGGAGCCTGGGGCTCGGCAACAAGGACTAGCGGCACCTTCCCGTCGATGGGAGCGCATGCCTCGACCGCAAAGACTAGTAGTTCGGTGGGAGGGTACAGCTCACTGATCGAAGGGGAGTTGTTCCAGACAAGCTCTCTACCGGGGGCTTCGGGAAGCTCTGCCGGGAGAGGCTTGCTGGAGTTCAATTTCCTCCTCTTGCTGGCCATTGTTGCTGTGGATACGGAGGGTTGAGTTAGATGGAGAACAAAAGTCCCTGGTTCCACGGGGAGTTTTTGCGTAGCGCACTTTGACAGATGATCAGCAATGTTGTTTTCCGCACACGGTATGTGCCCTATTTGCAATCCGTCAAAGCGCTCCTCCAACTTTCTCACTTCCTCGACGTATGCCTCCATCAATGGGCTTTGATAATCCTTGTTCACTTGTCTCACCACCAGTTGTGAATCTCCGCGGATAATCAGCTTCTTGATTCCCAGTTCTATTGCAATTCTGAGCCCGGCAAGGAGCCCTTCATACTCTGCAGTATTGTTGGTAGCCTTCTCCCAGGGGAAATGCATTTGAATGATGTACTTAAGGTGCTCCACAGTGGGAGCAATGAGAAGCATGCCAGCTCCTGCACCTTGTAGGGAGAAGGCACCATCAAATATATAATCCATTCTTGGGGCGCTTCCTTGCCGGGGATGACTGTCTCCAGTACTTCTTCATCAGGAGTCGGCGTCCACTCCGCAATGAACTCTGCCAGTGCTCTGCTCTGAATAGTTGACATGCTTTCAAACTTCAAACCAAAGCTGGATAACTCCAAAGCCCATTCCACGATCCTACCAGTGGCCTCGGGGTTTCGGAGTATGCGTTGCAAGGGGAAGCGGGTGACAACAGTGATCTCGTGGGCTTGGAAGTAGTGGCGCAGTTTCCTTGAGGCCATGATGAGGCCAAAAATCAACTTTTGCACGCCGGAGTACCTCGATCTAGCCCCCTGCAGCAGGGAGCTGACGAAGTACACTGGGCGCTGCACCACCTTCTTCCTTGTCGTGATCTTGGAACTGTCTCTGCTCCCTTGCTCTTCTTTGTCTTGAACTGCATCTGACCTTGCCGGGACGGGTTCACTTTCCTCTCCAAAGGGGATGGCAGTGGTGACTGCTGCGTCATCTACCTCCCGCTGCGCCACCAGCGCTGCGCTAACCACTTGATTGGTCGCTGCTAAATATAGCAGCAATGGCTCTTGTGGTTTAGGAGCGACTAAGGTGGGAACAGAGGAAAGGTAGGTCTTCAAATCTTGTAGCGCAGCATCCGCCTCTGGGGTTGTCGTGGGAAACCACGGCCACCTATGGGGCCATCAGCCCCTTATGGTTCGGCATGGGGATGAGCACATTGCACAAAGAGCAAAGAACGTAGCACAGCACGGCAGAGATCACACGGGCAGTTTTACCCAGGTTCAGGCCGCCGCGAGGTGTAAAACCCTACTCCTGCTTTGGTGGATTGATGGTGGATTGTGGTGGAAAACGCAGCGCTCTTGCCCGGCAAGGTTGCCTCGGGGCGAGGGTGGCTATGCGCGTACGAGTGTACAAGTGTCCGAATCCTTTCTATGGTTGCCATGGCCCTCCTTTTATATATCAAGGGGTCACCACAGTGGCAAATCAGTCATTGTGTACTGATTAGATAGCGAATAGTGCTATCATACCTAACTCTGCAGTCAGAGCAGAGTGCCTTAAATGCGCCGCTTAGTGTCACATCGTGGCGTGCCCGGCAAGCCTTGCCGGGCTGCTCGGCCACCTTTTCGCCTGTCTGCTTGACACGTCTCTGGACGGGTGTCATTTGGAGGTGATTCCATAGGAAGTGGCTGCCACATGCCAAATAACAGCCACTTAGTTACTTGGGAGCTTGGCACCTCACCGATCGATGATTTGCGTCGCTGTGGTGTGGAGCGGTGGAGCCTTGGCGGGGTATTTCGCCCTCGTAACACCCGGCAGGCCTGCCGGGACGGTCTTGAGGCTTGGCTTTGGGGCCACCTCGTCCTTGCCAGGCTCGCCTGCCCGGCAAGGGAGGTTTTCCCTTAGTGGTGTCTTGCTCATTTAGCTTGTCTTGGTCCTCTTGATCTGCCCTTTGATTCCTCAAAGAGCTGATCTCTCCTTGCTTGGTCTGGACTTGGATGTTGCGACCTTGCTCTTTCAGGCTTGTGCACGGTCTGGGCAACAAACCCAGGGTTAGTTGCACCGACAGGAGCCCCCGGGCCTGGCCCGAACGCGCTGTCGGGTGTCGTCGGGGTAGGCTCTATCCAGTGCACAGGCAAGAGGGGAGCAGTTGATTGTCCCTTGAGATCTTCTTTGCTTCTTCATTAATCTAATCCCAGGTCAGTTTCCGGTTTTACCGCACGTCGCGTAACGCCAATTGTAGTGGGAGAGATAATGGGCCACGATCCGTGGGGTACCCACGTCCCACGTTCACGGGGCGGTAACCGCCACCCCATTATCCTTCCGGCCCCAAGCGTCTCCGCCACGTGTATTGCATGCACCGCGCAAAGTTGGTGGCGGATGCGGAGGGTGCGGGAATGAGCGCCGTGGCAGAAAGCCAGGCATCATGGATTGGTGCAGGGGGTCGGCCTTGATTCCTTGAGCCGTTGATGGCGAGGAGGAGCCGGACTGGGCGAACGGGGCGGCTACCTCCATGGAAAAATCTAGCCCCCTGCCCCTCTCGCCTATAAAAAGTGAACGTGGGGCAAGGCGTTTTTTCCACACATCCTTCTCCTTCCATTCTTGTAGCAGTCCTCGCCCACCATGGCAAGAGGTCGGGGGCGCGGCATTGCTCCAGTGGCAGTGACGAGAACTTCTGCTAGACAGCGTCTCCCTCCTTCCTCCGAAGATGCGGGGGCGGAGCCTGCCGCGAGAGGAGGTGGGAGGTGGCGAGGTCGTGGTCATCGTGGCACCCAGGGCCGAGGAGGACGGGGTGGTGCTCTGATTGCACCCCCACCGGTCGCCCCTCCCCCGATAGAAGGCCATGTCGGAGACCAACCCCTGGAGTTCATCATCAGATTGTACAAGCCTCTGCGCGGCCGCCTCCGTCTCCCCACTCCATTCGCGAGGGCGATGGAGCTTGAGCAGCCACGCGCATTGAAGTTGCACATGAGGGGTTGCGGGAACGGCGGCATGCGGGTGGATGTGGATTTTCTCACCTCTCACGTCATGTTCTTTCGATGCGGCTAGAAGACTTTTGCTCGCGCCCATAGCTTGTCGGAGGGGCACGTCCTCCATTTTAAATTAATGGAGGCCGGCCTGCTCTCCGTCAAGGTCTTTGGGTGCTCGGGTGCTCGCTTAGGGTGCTGCGTGGAGAGCTCGACCGACGACGAAAGCTCCTCCTCGAGCGACAGCGACGAGGAGGACAGTGACGACGATGACGACGACGCCGATGGGGAGGACGACGACTCCAACTCTGGCTGAACACCAGCCGCACCGTCACCGTCAAGCCGGGGCACCAATATCTGCACCTGCACTCCGTTCCCGGCTAGGTGATTTGCCGGGGAGTTGGATGCAGAGGTGTGGATGGCGTCCTGGGCTCCTCCAGCAGCTTTCCAGCTGGACCCCGGCAGGCTTCGTCGCAGGCTGCAGCTCTGTTAGCCCTGCCGCGTCCTGCTGGCCCTGGTGGTGGCGGCTGGTGGGCTGTCCCTGCCACTCCCTTCACCATCACCTTTGCCCGCGCCCTCCCGCTCTTGTTAGGCCCCTCGCCAAGGGGCCTGACAGGGTCAGGTTGGGCTTCTGCCCAGGTGCCCCTTTTGCGTTCTTCACCTTCCATCGCAGTGCCTGGGAGGAGAAGGACAAGAAAGGGCATCACGAGGCACTTATCTCTTTTCAATCGAAAATATGTACGCACTTGCCAAACTTTAGTCTAAATAATGTAATCTTCTTTATCCATGTTGGTGTTCTTTAAGATCTGTACTTGTTCATTAGCATATTAATGAAAAATCCAAGCTTTGTCGGGCACTTGTGCATGCATCATACCCATGCAGAGGTGAAATGCCTCTATACGTTCAAGTAAACAAGTTATCTCCGGCAAGCTATCCTGCCGGTACCCTCGAATTATTGCCGTGGGGCTAAGTCTGCCGGGCACAAATCGCAAAGTGGGACCAACCCCCTGCCAAGCCTTCTCCGCCAAAGGCCACTGCGACCATCTTGACTGAAGCAACGTTCGAGTGAAAGGATGGGAGCACCTATGTTTCGAAGGTGACGAGGTTTTCATATGCACAAGTTTCTACTTACAGAACACGTAAGGATAAGAAGAGAACTTATCTGTTTGGCTTGCAGAGGATCGTCACGTAGGCTCATCTTCATTTCTTCTTCTTGGGACCAAGTCCACGGCAAGAACCCTGCAATTTAATGCAGATGAAAACAATGCCTCATGCGACCTCATCTACATGATCATGCTATGCTCATGATATGCTTATGCATGCATGCAAGTTTTGGGGGCCCCCCAGCGCTTCGTTTATTTTTGTTGCTCAGGGTCTGCGCCTGGCTTTGTACAAGGGGTTACATGCAACAGCGGCAAGGCCTGTATAAAAGGGTGGCTGTCAGGCAGGGCCCGACTGCCGTGCCTTACGGGTAGAACTTACGGAGATTCTCAATGTTCCATGAGTTTTGCAACTGAATGCCATCTCCGGTCTCCAAACGGACTGCGCCAGGTCTGGTGACTCGTACTACCCGGTAAGGGCCTTCCCACTTCGGCGTCAACTTGTTTGTACCCTTGGCGGACTGAACATGCCTAAGGACAAGGTCGCCTTCCTCAAAACCCTGGGCACGAACCCTGCGGCTATGATAGCAACGCAGGGCTTTCTGGTAGCGTGCCGCACGCGTAGCGGCCCGGAGACGGTTCTCCTCCAGTAGCACAGCGTTGTCACGCCGGTGCCGTTCCTGCGCTACTTCATCGTAGGCAAGCACTCGAGGAGATCCGTGGGGATAACTGCTTCTGCCCCATAGACTAGGGAGAAGGGAGTCTGCCCGGTATTCTGAGGGACCAAAGAACCGCCGGCAGCTCGTTGATCCATCGCCTGCCACACTTCTGCAGTCTATCAAAGGTTCTTGTCTTGAGACCTCGCAGCACTTCAGCGTTCGCCCTCTCAGCTTGTCCGTTGCTTTTGGGATGGGTGACAGAGGCAAATGAGATCTTGCTTCCGAGGGCATGAACATATTGCATGAACGCGTGGCTCGTGAATTGGGTGCCATTGTCGGTGATGATTCGGGAAGGCACCCCGAAGCGGCACACCAATCCTTTCAAGAACTTGATAGCTAACTATGCGGTCACCTTTCTCACGTTCTCCACCTCTGGCCACTTTGTGAACTTGTTGATAGCGATGAACAAGAACTCAAAGCCCCCGGTAGCACGGGGGAAGGGGCCCAAGATATCGAGCCCACAGACCAAGAAGGGCCATGACAAAGGGATTGTCTGAAGAGCTTGGGCAGGCTGATGGATGTTCTTGGAGTGGAACGGGCAGGCTTCACATTTGGGAGCTTGACACCGCACCGATCGATGACTTGCGTTGCTGTGGTGTGGAGCGGTGGAGCCTTGGCGGGGTATTTCGCCCTCGTAACGCCTGGCAAGCCCGCCGGGATGGTCTTGAGGCTTGGCTTCGGGGCCACCTCGTCCATGCCAGGCTCACCTACCCGGCAAGGGAGATTTTCCCTTAGTGGTGTCTTGCTCATTTAGCTTGTCTTGGTCCTCTTGATCTACCCTTTGATTCCTCAAAGAGCTGATCTCTCCTTGCTTGGTCTGGACTTGGACGTTGCGACCATGCTCTTTCAGGCCTGTGCACGGTCTGGGCAACAGACCCAGGGTTTGTTGCACCGACAGGGGTCCACTCCATGGGTCCTGCCTTCTTCAAGATTTTGAAGAAAGGCAAGGCGCGTTCAACGGACTTGGAAATGAACCTGCTTAGCGCGGCATCACATCCAGTCAAACGCCTCACGTCTTTAACTATCTTGGGTGCTTGTATCTGCTCGATAGCCTTGATCTTGTCGGGGTTGGCCTCTATCCCCCAATGGGACACGAAGAAGCCAAGTAGCTTGCTAGAAGGAACGCCAAACACACACTTCTCCGGGTTCAGCTTCAAGTTGTTTCTGCGCAGATTTGCAAAGGTCTCTTCCAAATCCTGAATGAGAGTAACTCTGTCCTTGGTTTTGACCACTATATCATCCATGTAGGCTTCAATATTTATGTGCATCTGTGACTCAAAGCCAATCTGTATTTCTCTTGCAAAAGTGGATCCAGCGCTCTTCAACCCGAAGGGCATTCGTACAAAATAGTACGTGCCACATGGGGTTATGAACGCGGTCTTCTCTTCATCTTCCTTGGACATGAAGATCTGGTGGTATCCAGAGTAAGCATCCAAGAAGGAAAGCAGGTCACACCCGGAGGTGGAATCCACAATTTGGTCGATGCGCGGCAAGGGGAACGGGTCCTTCGGGCATGCTTTGTTCAGTTCTGTGAAATCTATGCAAAGCCTCCATTTCCCATTCGCCTTGCGCACTACCACTGGGTTTGCTAACCATGTTGGATGGAACACTCCTCTGACCAGACCAGCTGCCTCAAGTTTCTTGATCTCCTCGGCAATAAACTATTGCCGCTCCAAAGCTTGCTTCCGGACCTTCTGCTTGACGGGCCGGGCATGTGGGCAGACAGCAAGGTGGTGCTCGATTACCTTCCTGGGAACACTGGGGATGTCAGATGGTTGCCAAGCAAACACATCGACATTCGCCCGCAGGAAGGCAATGAGCGCGCTTTCCTATTTGTCGTCGAGGGTGGCACTGATGGTAAATGTACCGCCAGAGCCAGCCAGCCCTGCTGGGACCTTCTTCACAGCGGGTGCAGCAGCCTTGGACCTCTTGCTATTGGAACTCTCCGGCAAGTCATCAATAGGCGCAGTGCACTCCGAAGAGGTATGCTTCCCGGATTCCTTGCTGGCTTTCTTCTTTTTCTTGCTTTCCTTGGCGGGAGCAGTGGCTTCCGTAGCCTCTGCAGCGACTGCTTCCTGGTTCATCTTATCCACGCATATGATTGCGTCTTTCTTGTCTGATGGAATGGAAATGACGCCCATTGGCCCTGGTATCTTCAAAGTGTTGTAGGCATAGTGGGATGCCCCCATGAATTTGGCCAGGGCAGGGCAACCACGGATTCCATTGTACGGCAGGGGGAGGTCAACCACATCAAACATGATATTCTCAGTCTGGTAGTTTAACTCCCCCCGAATGTTACCGCCAGTGTGATCTTCCACTTCGGACGACTCCTGCCGGGGTTGATCCCATGGAACGTACCAGTAACCTTGAGCTCTTCATCTGCTATCTGGAGTTTGCTGATGACCTTTGGAGAAATCAAATTCAACCCGGCCCTGCCGTCAACCAACATCTTTGTGACCTTGAGGTTGCGGATCATTGGTGAAACCAACAACGGCAAACACCCTACCGCGGTAGTGCGGTCGCGGTGATCCTCCTCATCAAAGATGATGGGTGTGCGGGACCACTTGAGCGGCTTCCGAGAATCTGCCGCTGGCTCCACGGCATTGACCTCACGCGCCCATCTTTTGAGTTGGCGGTGAGAGGAGTGTTAGGATGCACCCCCGTCAATGCATAGGGCGTTAGTGGCTTTCTAGAACTCCTGCTCGCTGGTTTCCTCTTCATCTCCTTCATCACTCTTGTCCTCGCAATCCTTCTTCTCATGGCCTTTGGCGGGTTTCCCCTGATACTGAGGAGCCTTGCCGGGGCGACCTATTCTGCTGCCTCAGCCCTTCTCGCCAGCGCCATCTTTGTCTTTCTCCTTATCATGCTTCTCATATTCAGCCCTCTGCTTCTTGACGAGTTGCTCAACCTGATGACACTCCTGAAGATCATGGCCCTTGGTCCAATGGATCTTGCAGTATGGCCCATCACTCTTCCCAGCCTTCTCGGCAGCCATGGCTTCCCGGCAATCAGTGCACGCGGCAGCTTCCTTGCCGGGAACCTCGGTCTTGGCCTTCTTGCCGGTACTAGGTGCACTCGATCCTTCAACTATCATCACCGCTTTATCCTTGTGCTTCTTGTTGCGCTTCTTGTTCTTCTTCTTTTGGTTGGTGGTGTCGTCGTCCTCTGAGTCGATGTCGACGCCATCTTCTTCACCGGGGAGTCATCTCCCCTCTTCTACTCGGGCACACTTATCCACCAGAGTGTATAGCTCATTCACAGTCTTGGGCAACCAAATGTTCATTTTAGAATGTATCCGGCGGTTGCGCACGTTGGACTAGAACGAGGCTATCACAGCTGCCAGGTGGATGTCTGGAATATTCCTGTGCACCCGGCTGAACCTCTGCATGTACTTCCGCAGACTCTCTCCTTATTTCTGCGGAAGGAGCTGCAAGTCGCTGGGCCGCCCTGGTTCTTGATGGCCACCCGTGAAGGCGCCAACAAACTCATGGCACAGGTCAGCCCAGGTCGAGATAGAATTATCTGGCAAGTGCATCAGCTAAGACCTCACGTTTGGCTTGAGTGCCAAAGTGAAGTAGTTGGCGAACACCTTCTCATCTCTTCCCCCGGCAGCTTGAACAGCGATGGTGTAGATGCTCAAGAACTCTGTCGGGTTCAATCTTCCATCGTACTTCTCTGGTATTTCTGGCTTGAATGTGCGAGCAGATGGCGAACGGACTTGCCGCAGCTTGCGAGTGAATGCGGGGCACCCCACCTCGAAAGGTAGGTACCCACCTTCACCAGGCGTGGGCTCGTCGACGTCGGGGCCATTGCGCCTATCAGACTGGCGTTGGGTTTCGCGGCGTCGTTCGATGGTGGCGCACGCGTCTTCCCTTCGCCTGTCTTCCAGGACTCGCCGCTGGTCTCGTCGTGCTCGAGGATCGAACGAAGCCATTGATACGTCATCGGGTTCTTGGTCGCGTGGCTCTGGCTGCGGCCCTGCGCTTGCTGCCGCGGAGGGGATTGTACTGTGGGGGTGGCCCCTTCGGTACGGCCAGCGGCTCGGGCCGTTGTCGCCGCTTGCGGAGGCCGTGACGGGCCCGCTCGCTGTGATCCTCCTGCCTCGGGGAAACCAATCAGGCTCTGAATGGTGGCTCTCCACTCATCCATCTGATCGGCCGCCGGCGGAAATCTCAACAGGAGTTGGGCCCATGCCATGGCCTTCGAAGCAGTGCTCGGCATGGATGACGATGTAGACCTTAACGTCGCCTAGCTTCTGGCGGTGCTGGTAGTGGCAGCGCCGTGCTCTAGTCGCCGTGAGCCAGTCGCCAGGGTGGCGTGGTGACGAGATGGTTGTGCTTGGGGATCGGCGGCTCCGTTCAGCGCATCGGCTTGGCCAGCCCGTTCCGGGGATGGCGCGTGCCCTGCGGCCGCACCCGCAGTGGGGGCAGTCGGAGGGTTGCGGTTCGCCCCAGGGTGAGCGCCACCGCTGTGGCTACGTCCTTCGGTGGGGTGGAGAGGCGCGCACTGGATGATCTCTCCACCCGCACCTTGTGGAGCGTGGCCACTGGGAAGTTGTTGGCGCTGTCCTTCTCCGGTGCCTCCCGCTCCCATTTCGGCCATAGGGGAGGTGGTGATGACACCGCCTGCGCCGGCCACGTCCCCCGCAGCGTCCACGTCTCTGTGCGCCCCTCGTAGCCCCCACGGCATCGGCGGCCGCGTGTGAAGGGGCCTTCTAGGTGGACGGGTGAGCTGCGGCACCGGGTTTCTTCTTGGGCGCCTTGGATGATGAAGCCGTCGATGAAGAGAATGATGATGAAGATGACGCACTGCGTACGCTCTCGGGTTCGCGCAAGCGCTTCCCCCTACCTCGCGTGCCAAAGATGTCGTGGGAAAACACGGCCACCTATGGGGCCATCGGCCCCTTGTGGTTTGGCAGCGCGGAAGGACGCATTGCACAAATAGCGGAGGGCGCGGAGCAGCACAACAGCGATCACACGGGTAGTTTTTTCCCAAGTTCGGGCCGCCGCGAGGCGTAAAACCCTACTCCTGCTTTGGTGGATTGATGAGAGGACCGAGGTGGAGACGCAGCGCTCTAGCCCGGCAGGGTCGCCTCGGGGCGAGAGCAAATACGCGCGTATGAGTGTACAAGGGTCCGAATCCTTTCTATGGTTGCCATGGCCCTCCTTTTATAGATCAAGGGGTCACCACAATGGCAAATCAGTCATTGCGTACTGATTAGATAGCAAACAGTGATATCATACCTAACTCTACAGACAGGACAGAGCGCATTAAATGCACCGCTTAGTGTCACATCGTAGCGTAGCCTGGCAAGCCTTGCCGTGCCGTTCGGCCACCTTCTCGCCTGCCTGCGTGACATGTCCCTGGACGGGTGTCATTTGGAGGTGGTTTCCTCTGGAAGTGGCCGCCACATGCCAAATAGCGGCCACTTAGCCACTTGGGGGCTCGACACCGCACCGATCGATGACTTGCGTTGCTGTGAGGTGGAGCGGTGGAGCCTTGGCAGGGTAATCCGCCTTCGGCGCCCCGGGCAAGCCTGCCGGGGCAATCTGGAGACTTGTCTTCGGGGCAACCTCGTCCCCGCCAGGCTCGCCTGCCCGGCAAGGGAGATTTTTTCTTAGTGGTATCTTGCTCCTTTGGTTGGTCTTGATCTTCTTGATCCGCCCTTTGATTTCTCAAGGAGCTGGTCTCTTCAGCTTGGTCTTGTCTTGGACACTGCAACCTTGTTCTCAAGCCTGTGTACAGTCTGGGCAACACACCTGGGGTTTGTTGCACCGACAATGTGTCGGAATCATTTTACTTACATCAAAGATATTTACAGATGTCTGTGTTGCTGGTAAACGGTACCGACTTGTTACTTTAATACGTTGCCAAGAACTTGTTAGTTTTACTAGTTCATGTGTAATTAAATATGTTGCCAAAACTGGTTAGTTTTACTAGTTTGATGTTAGTTTCTTATGGCTCTTGCAACACTTTATTTATGATTGCTAACATTCAAGTTTGCAGGATCCAACTGAAACTCCGTTGGCACAACATGTATGTTTTCAAAAACTTCCTTCTTTACCTGGTTTGCTGCTGTAACTTGTTGTTGTAATCATCTTACCAACTTCAAGTTTTCAGGATCCAATTGGAACTCCAATTGCACAGCAGGTACATTTTCAAAAATATATATGTGTAACAGGTTTGCTGCTGTAACTTGCTGCTCTAATCAAGTTACTGACTACTCAACTTTTCAGGATCCAAGAGAATCTCCAATGCTACAACAAGTTCCTTTTGCAAAAATTGTTTGTTTAACTGCTTTGCTGCTGCAACCGGTTGCTCTAATCACGTTACTGGCTACTCAACTTTTCAGGATCCAAGAGAAACTCCAATGCCACAACAGGTACCTTTTGCAAAACTTGTTTGTTTAACTGCTTTGCTGCTGCAACCGGTTACAATGATGTTAATAACTACTTTTCAGCATCCAATCGAAACTCTTTAATTCCTTGTTTGTTTAACTGGTTTGTTGTTCTAACTCCCAGTTGAGATGTTTTGCTAACTTCAACTTTTCGGAATCCGATCGGAACTTTAATGGCAAAACAGGTTAGCCCCATGGACTTTGTACCATCCCACAGCAGTGGCACCGACCCAATCGTGCATCACGAATTGCCAACTGCTGATGCTCTAGAGGCTAAACTATTGGTAGAAAGAGATTATGCTTCTGCACTTAGAGATGAAGTTGACATGTTGAGGAAGCAAACAGCACAATCACAAGCAGTACTCAAGACAACCATTAAATATTTGGTGTATTTCAAAACGAAGCAAGCTGAGACTGACCGCATTGTTAAGGTCCTGAAGGAAAGAAGGAAAGTAAATTCCCACTTGGTAAATCATAGGTGAAATGTGTTTTCCATCGTTGAATAACCTTTGTGTTGTTTGTTCATGTAATCGATCAAACCATTTGTTCTAGAGATCATGTAATAATTGTTTTTTTTATTTTTTGGTTTGTAATTTTTTTTAGCACGAGTCTGTATTAATTGATAAGACTCTGAGACATTTCATTTTGATTGCTATGCCAGACCTACAAATATGCCAATCGGGCTGAATTTGCATTCATCAATAATAGTAGTATAGATGGTCCTTAAGTGGCATGCATATGAATGGGCCAAGATGTTGTACTAGCTTTGCTAAAAAAATGATGCTCTTCTAGCAAAAAAAGTACAGCGGCCTGGCTTATGTATGTTAGTTGATATTATTGATCCATATACTCTATAAGTGTATATATGTCTATTAGTTTTGTACATTATTGATTGATTGACTCTGTATTTTGAATCTTGAGACAACGCTTGTGTACATATCTAAATGGGAGTACACTATATGCTGCGTGTGTCATACATGTTTGATATGTCCATTTTGCATCATGTTTTCCTACTGTTATTTATAATGTTTTTATGCATAATAATGCTTTATGGAGTAATTATAATGCCTTTTCTCTCATAATATGCAAGGTTCACACAAGGTGGGAGAATACCGACAGCTGGAATTCTGGACCTGAAAAAGCTACGTCAGGCCACCTATTCTGCACAACTCCAAATGAGCTAAAACTTCACGGATATTTTTTATGGATTATATAAGAATTATTGGAGCAAATAACTACTAGAGGGGGCCCACCAGGTGGGCACAACCCACCTGGGCACGCCAGGGCCCCCAGGCGCGCCCTGGTGGGTTGTGCCCTACTCGGCCCACCCCCGGTGCCCATCTTCTGGTATATAAGTCATTTTGACCTAGAAAAAATAAGGGAAGGACTTTCGGGACGAAGCTCCGCCGTCTCAAGGCGGAACTTGGGCAGGAGCACTTTTGCCCTCCGGCGGAGCGATTCCGCCGGGGGAACTTCCCTCCCGGAGGGGGAAATCATCGTCATCATCATCATCAACAACTCTCCCGTCTTTGGGAGGGCCATCTCCATCAACATCTTCAACAGCACCATCTCCTCTCAAACCCTAGTTCATCTCTTGTGTTCAATCTTTGTACCGGAACCTTAGATTGGTGCTTGTGGGTGACTAGTAGTGTTGATTACATCATGTAGTTGATTACTATATGGTTTATTTGGTGGAAGATTATATGTTCAAATCCATTATGTTATTCAATACCCCTCTGATCTTGAGCATGATTATCATTTGTGAGTAGTTACTTTTGTTCTTGAGGTCACGGGAGAAATCTTGTTGCAAGTAATCATGTGAACTTGATATGTGTTCGATATTTTGATGATATGTATGTTGTGATTCCCTTAGTGGTGTCATGTGAACGTCGACTACATGGCACTTCACCTTATTAGGGCCTAAGGGAATGCATTGTGGAGTAGATATTAGATGATGGGTTGCGAGAGAAACATAAGCTTAAACCATAGTTTATGCGCTACTTCGTAAGGGACCGATTTGGATCCAAAAGTTTAATGCTATGGTTAGATTTTATCTTAATACTTTTCTCGTAGTTGTGGATGCTTGCGAGGGGGTTAATCATAAGTAGGAGGTTGGTTCAAGTAAGAACAGCACCTAAGCACCGGTCCACCCACATATCAAATTATCAAAGTAGCGAACACAAATCAATCCAACATGATGGAAGTGACTAGATGAAATTCCCGTGTACCCTCAAGAACGCTTTGCTTATTATAAGAGACCATTTTGGGCTGTCCTTTGCCTCAAAAGGATTGGGCTACCTTGCTGCACTTTTGTTACCATTACCGTTACTTGCTCATTACAAATTATCTTGCTATCAAACTACTCGTTACTTATAATTTCAGTGCTTGCAGAGAATACCTTGCTGAAAACCACTTGTCATTTCCTTCTGCTCCTCGTTGGGTTCGACACTCTTACTTATCGAAAGGACTACGATTGATCCCCTACACTTGTGGGTCATCAATGTTACACTTGAGTTGGACATAAAGTGGTTTCAAGTATTCGAATTCACCTTAAACTGGATTCTACCTTCTGAATTCGAGTATCGGCATTTGTAAATCATATTCATATATGATAGTGGAATACATCTTTGTTGTGCTTTTGAAGATATATAAAAAAACATAGAATGCTTTATAAAGATTCGTATAAGAATACAAAATGGATTTGAATTTAGTTGCAAGGGTAAATGTGAATGCTTATTGTCCCAAAATTTAAAAGAAGCGGCAAAATATCCACTCCCACGTCAGCTGCCCGAAGCTAGTCTTTGCGAGATGGAAATTACTGTCTACCCCTTACACGGACAATCCATCGGCCCGATTTCCACTGCTCTCAATAGGGGTAGGTTAGTAACTTCAATTAGATGTGACACGACCGCCTCTGAGTCCATTCAGAGACGGTGGGCGCCAAACGTGGGTGGCAAAACACATTTGATTCAAGCTCATCCGAAAGACCTCTGTCTCTCCCTCCATTTCCCCATTCATACACGGTGGGCGGCAAAACAAACTCGACTCAGCTGAAATCGATGTAGGCAAATATTTTTAATAGGGGCAGGTTTGTAACTTCACTCAGACGTGACACAACCGCCCTACCTGTCATCCCCATCCATACACCGTGGCTGCCAACCGTGGGCGCCAAAACACCCTCTCCTCGCCCGAAATCGCTCTGGGAAAATATTGGGGGAGATGCGAGATTACCGTCCTATCCCCAACCGACGAGACGTCCAAATTTTAAACGGGGGCTAAGTTCGTAACTTTCCCATATTTCAGACACGCGCGTCCCAAAAACATGGTTCCCCGTACCTCTCCCTCCATTTTCCCATTCATACAACGTCTGCGCTAGAACACCATCCCCACACCAGCCTCCTCCGTCCGCCACCCCATCCATCGCCGCTGTCCTCCATCCCATCCATCGCCACCATCCTCCACCATGCCGGAGCGCCTACCAAGCCCGTGACGTCCACTGCTAGAGATGGACGTTTCTCGTCCACGGCGACGGACCAGGAGCCTTGCATCGCGTCCTCTCGCTTCATTGGCGCCATCGTCCTCCTTGCCGGGGCCGCTCCCACGACATTCTCATCCACCACAACGGGACTTATCCCCCGATGCACCCGTCTACCATCGCAGATCTGCTTCAACGCCACCGACAGCCATCGCACCCCCGATGCCTACACGCCGCCGCAAGAGAGGTGGTACTACTTCATATCTGCTCAACTTTTTGATCTCAACCAGAAAATAGATCGTAACTTGGTTACTGTACTTTCTTTTCAGCTCTTAAAATTTAGTTCTTAGTTCAAAGCAAACAATGGTTGCTAAATAGCATTTATGCGGTTTGCAGCTTCAAATCTACCATGGCACCGTCATAATAGGGTTTAATTGATCATGCTTAGGGTTTCCCCCCTTTTATGATCACTATACGATCAACCTACGTGCTTCGTGTCATAATAGCACTGCTCCATCCATCAAGCTAAACAAGCTTAGTTGTTCAAATACGAATTTGATATTATTAAAACAGAGTCATTTAATTGGTCACCTAAATGTTCCTAATTTAGTTTCGAAAATGCATGTACGCTGCTGGGGTGTGGATCTACATGGTGCCCACGGTGGGCCGCGGCCCACCCTGGGATTTTGGGTCGGCTCAGACCCCGATTCCCCTCTGTTCTGATGCGCTTCCGATCTCTACTCGCCCCCAGCCGCCTGCCTCACCGGTGACTTGCCGTCCCCGGATGGCATGACTCTAGGAGGAGACGTCGGACTGACAGGAGGTTAGGAGCCGCTCGCCCAACAGCGTCACCGCTGCCCGAGCGCGCTGCCGTGCCTACCTTCCCAGTCCGTTCAGGGCTCAGGCGTGCAGCACCCACTAAGCCAACCCAATTTATCCTGAGATATGTCCTCAACACTCAGCAGCCACTCCTCATCACCCATTTTCTAATTGATTCATTACTCATTAGGCAGGACTGTCATTAGGGTTTGTTGTGTACTGAGTGCTACCTACACTTAATGGTTCAGATATTTCAGTAATCTTTAGTACCTGTAAAGTTCACAGGGTTTCAAAATTCTGGCCCTAGGAATAGACACTAGTCATGTTGGATTGTTGGTCATAGTGACATTAACCCAGATTACTACTAGAGGCCAGGTTTGTTGACAATTTTACTTGTCTTTCTTACTCATTCGATATGATATCCAATTATTCACGTCGATTAGTTGCAAACAATATGTGCTAGACCAACTTCTTGATTTAGATTTTGGACGGTCTCTTACTGCAGTTACAATTCTGCATACTTGTCCTAGTAAGCTCACAAGTAATGATTGATTCACTACCTCTATGCTTGCCTTGTCATATTTGTTGTCAATATTCTTTTAGGGAGGACCACCCTGTTTCAAAATACTGGAACCACAGACATGAGTGAATAGTATTTCTCTGTGTGATCTCTTCCATCATGTGTGGGCAACGAACACTGCATTGTATAGAAAGAAAGTGTCATATCCACCTTTTACATAGACTACGATCTTTTACATGGAATACAATCTGCCTACTTGCTTTTTATCGCACTACCAGCACTCCACCCATGAAGCTAAACATTATGCCACTCATAATTCCTTAGTTTATTTGTTCAAATACGAATTTGATATGATTCTAATGTTCCTACTTCAGTTTTGAAATGTGTGTCCGCCTGTTATAGAGACATAAGAGGTTTGTATTTCTGTGTGTGGTCTAGTCAGCACAGTTGGGGGATGAACTTTGTATACGCAGGGGTTTGTAGGGAGAAACTCTCCGAGTTGAATCTGCAGTGCATTCCATAGATAATCTGACTACTTTTTTATGTTTTCATGAATCTTAGATACTGAACAACATCATAATGATTATCAGCTTGCGCGCATGAAAAGAATAAAGCAGAACAATGCCATGGCTGTCAAACTTGGCATTAAGGGACTGAAATCAAGTCTGGATGCAATGCAATGCAAACGCTATCCGCCTACAGATTCGTGCTCAGAATATGATCCTAACAATGATTCTGAGCTAGAGGGAGACATAAGTCAATGTAGCTCCCTAGTGGAGGAGTCAGAGGCAGATGCCCTATCTTATTCACCCATCAAGGTGCTTGCTCTAACTTTCCAAGGTTATATTGGTCGCACATATCTTGCAACTGATGCTTTGCATTGCTTCTACTTTGTTGCACTGCCATTAGCTTAGTTTACACATCGTGTATGTGAATACGCCCTGCCTATCCATTTTCAGTACATATTCCATCTGTCATCATACCATATTTATCCATTCAAATGTTGTTCTTGTGTATCAGACGTTCAAAAGAAAGAGGGCGATTGCTGATCGCGGAGGAGCATGAACAAAGTATTTGGAAAAGGTAGTGACACCTGATAAATCAAATAGCCCATTAGGTGTAGTTGCAATATCACCAGACCCACAAAACACGGCCCCAACTCTAGCAGACTCTAGCCCTACTACACTGGTCATCTCTGATGCCCCAACTCAGCAGACCCCAACTGCAGCAAACAGTATGATGATGCCAGTTGACATAGCACCAGCTCTACAATGCAAAAGCCCCCATTCCAGCAAAGAGTACACCAAATCCAGTTGCCAAATCCCTTTTCGAACGAGAGCGAGCCCCAATTGCGGCAAATCGGACCCCTATTCCATTTCTTCTCAGTTTAGAAGACGAAGCTTATATTGTTGTCAGGAACTTTGTGCGCATCTTTCCTTCATGGGAAGATTATACCACAGACACATAACAATTTCCAATCTTCCTCCGCAACTTACGTGTAAGTAATGTACTAATGTTATTCATGGTAATTAGTGCATATGTTTCTGCTGACAGAAGACACAAGATTTCATTCTTTTAAATAGGCGACAACCAAACTGGATAGTCAAGACGAGCAAGGGTTGGTTGCGCTTTTCAAGCACTCGTTGATGAAGTATCGTTCCTACCTGAGGCAAGCGCACTTCTATGGCAAGCCTCTAAATGAAATTTCTGTAAAGTCTCTGGTGCTACATTTATCAGATAGTGACTGGAATAATCTTGTTACACATTGGTCTCGTCTGCAGCGTAAGGTACTGTCTATGATATCACATCACAATTTGAACTACATTTCTGCATGTGCCTTACTGTCTCACTTGTACAAAAAGTATTTGCAGAAGAACATTCATTCACAAGGGACCACAGAATCTCGCAACTATACTGCACACTGCATTGCTCTTGTGAGTACCTCTTGCCCTGTATGACCATACTTACTTTCATAGTTGGTTGATTATGTAGCATCACTACACATGTTAGCCTCGTTATCCTCCATTTGGTGGACATTATAAGATCCGTATCGACTCTTACATAAATTTAGAATCAACCCAATGCTTTTGAAGAGGTTTAGCTTTGCAGTCCTCTTGTAAGGACTGAACGTCGTCTATCACTGTACTTACATTAACAGCTACTCCCTCCTTCCCATAATATAAGAGTGTTTTGTACAGTACACCAATGTACAAAACACTCTTATATTATGGGAAGGAGGGATTGGTTCATTGTGTAGCATTATGCATCTTATCTCCCTCGCCCACCATTTACTAAAAAATATCAGATCTATATTTAATCTTACCAAAAAGTTGAATACACAGACAATGCCAGTGCAGAAGTGTAGCCCATTGCTCTTGTCAGTACATTTTGTCCTATAACGCTTGTACTTATAGGGATTGGTAGTTGATTATGTAGCATCAATCTGCATCTTATCTTCATTATCCTCTATCCCTTTCGGTATTATCATATCTATAATTATTCTCTACAAAATGCAGAGTACAGGTAATGCTTATGAAGAAGTTTCTGTGCTGAAATTCTTGAGTTATCCTTCCCTTGACATGGAGAAGGGCATTATAGAGCCGGTGTTAACTGTTAATGTAAGTCGGTCCTTCTAAAGCCTTTATCCTCAACTGCTGTTTAATTTGCTCATACTCCCTATCATCAACTGCTGTTTAGTTTGTTGTTTCTATCAAAATGCATGTTCGCAACAACTGTAAGTTCCAAGTTTTAGTTGTAAAACCAAATTCCTTATTCATACCATGCACATTACTCAATACTCCCTATATGTATGCTTGTTTTTGTGGATCTATAATCCAGTGTGTGGTGAAGCCGCCCACGTTTGCACCTTGTCATCTCCTATTTTATCTTACTGATGTGGTTGATGATATGAACAACATGCCATGCACATTAACCAAAATAGATACAATGATTGTCTTTGCCCTTCATCTATGCTTGTTTTGTTGACATGGTAATCCACTAGTGTGGTGAAGCTACCTGCATTATGAACAATGCCAAATTATGCTATTGATATTTTGAACTGACTCTTTATTTTCTAATTTGAAATTGGATGGAATTGACAGCACAGTTACCATCTTTGTTTATACACGTGCAAAACCTGTCATCTCTTTGCTTGTTTCAGGGTGATATGCCTGATGGCATGCACAAGTCTGCTGAAGGCTGTGAGACAAACCCAACATACATTGCAGCAAAGAAGGCAAAACATCTGGAAGATAGCGAGACAACCCCAATGTCATGTCTTGATGCAGTGTTTAAGTTACTTGAGACTAGCAGTCAGACAAGCTCACAGAATTCGCTGTCTGAATCAGTTCGACTTCTTCAGTCCCAAGTTCAAGCAGAAAGGCATTCTACAACTCAACTTCGACTTGAAGTCCTATCTCTAAGGAAGATCGCGAAGAACACCAATGAGAACCTCATTGCTAAACAGCTACAGCTGGAAGCTATGACTGACATGCTAGGCCAGTCTCACAGCCTTGCTAAGCAGCTTGCGTAGCAGCTCCTGCGCAAGGCTAACCTTTCTTGAACTGTCCTGGAAGTGGTCTTGGTTCAGTATTATTTTGTTACGCTGCAATGGCGCCCAGTTTTTGTAATCTGCTTCTTCGTTGCGCTTTATGATCACTGGTGGCGAACTTCGATGCCCAGTGGATGTAATATACCATAAATCCTTTATTGTATAGTGTAGGTTTATTCTAAGTTACTATGCCGTAATTTCTTTATTGTATAGAGTAGGTTTGTTCTTAATTCCTACTAGTTACCGTATATGCCATCATTCGCTATCTGGAAAAAAGGCGAAAATCTAATGTAGGCGACCGGGCCGAAACATTCGCCTCTAACGGGCCTGCATTTTAGCGGGCCACAATTTGGCCGGCCTGCAACTTTCTTCGGCCTGAAAGGCCATTGGGGCCTTCACACTTTGTGCCAGGCCCACAACTTACACGGGCCTCCATTCGGCCCAAAGTTTAGTTGGGCCTTTTGTGGACCTAGCGCTTAGTTGGGCCCATGTAGCTTCAGGCCATTAACAGGCTGAATATTCTTATGGCCTGTTACGACCCAGAAGATACCATGGGCCTTTAGCAGGCCGAAATGCATGTTGGGCCTCAATTTTCAATAGTCGTCCACGGGCCTTTAGCAGGCAGAAATGTAGGCCGGGCCATTATTGGTCCAGTTATATGACGGGCCATTACCAGGCCGAAACATATCTCGGGCCTTAGTTGGCCCACTGATATCATGGGCCTTTAAGAGGCCGAAAGCTAAGTAGAGGCATCAACGGGCCGAATTATACGACAGGCCTTTAACAGGCCCAAAGTCACATTGGGCTGAACTGTTGCCACCTTGATCATGGGCCGTTAGTGGGTCGGATGTCGCGTCGGACCATATATGGCCCATGGGCAGCACGGGCCATTCCCAGGCCAAAAGACACACCGGGCTGAAATGGGCCCATGTCTACATTGGGCCTCTAACAGGCCAAAATGTCACTAGGCCGTAATTGGGCCCAAATACTCGGCGAACAAATAACGGGCCAGATCTGGCTTTGGGCCATAAATGGGCCATGTTTAAGTAGGCCATTAGTTGGTTGGCCCACTAGTACCTGAGTAAATACTACGGGACTTTGACTGGGCTGGCCTTTTTGACCTATATGGGCCTCTGTTGGGCCCTGCCACGTGTCGACGTATCATAGGCACGTCTCCTCCATTGGATGGACGACATCTGGCCCACCGAGGAGCTGACACGTGTTTCCTCTGGCCAATGATGATTTTACATGTGGAAAATCCCCATTGGTCCTGGCTGTTAACGGGTTATCGGATCCAAACCGGAACCCGATAGCTTAACGGCGACCCGTTACGGTGGATGCCACGTGTCAGTTACCCTTGACGAAAGCACTTCCGTGACGCGCCATTTATCGTCATGGAAGTGGACACTTCCATGATGATAATTTTGGTATTGTCATGGAACACTTCTACGACAGCACATGTATGACTATCTTGATTCTGTCATAAAATCGTCATGGATGTATATACATGCATGACAGAAAACGTGACCTACTGTGACAAACACGTATCATCACGGAAGTGTATTTTTTTTGTAGTGCGAGGTGATGTTCCTTTCCTATTAAATGTTAATCATAAGGTAGTTCAATTTTTGACACCTTTTCCCAAGTTTACAATGACAATGTACTATGATTTCTGAAGGAATTTTGGAGGATTTCAGTACATACATGTCCCCCCCCCATATTGGTTGCTTGATCCATATGGTTACAATCCATAAGCATTTCTCCTTTGGATTCATCTGTACTAGTTTTCTTAGGGAACTTTTCATCCACTCCAACCTCTTGTGAAGAAGGCTACATTTTTCTAGATTGTAATCAAATGCCCATGTTAATCATGTCGGATCGAAGATGGCACGTTAGTTCATTTTACAAATCCTGCAAACCATATAGGCATGTAGTAGTGTTCAAAACTGCATGTAGGCACTAACACGTTTTCTTCTTTTGCAGATAAGATTAGGCCCGGTGGTGGATAATGTGATACAATATAACAATCACATCTAATGCCTAGATCTGCATCTCTCACAAATTGCTTTGAACTCCTACCGAGGGACCTTACCAGAGATTATATTCGCCAGGTTCTTTGTTGTCAGAGCAAGGGTGCTGAAGGTAATGAGGTTTTCCCTAGATTTATTTCGCAAAAATGAATGGTTTGTTGATCAGCGCCGGCGGCTGCGGCAGAATGGAAAAGGCTCCGAAAAAGCTGAATTTCATTTTGGAACTTCAGCTGACAGAGTAATCGGAAGTCATTGTGTCAACCCCATACATGACTTGTCAGTGGTTGATCCCTTTGCAGAAATGATGAGGTTTCGAAACCAGCCTTAGTAGTGGTAATATTAGTTTGAATCTCTCTTATATCCATGTTCAGCTGATCAGCGCGGGCGTTTGCTGCTAAATGAGCTGAATTTCATTTCTAATATCAGTTTGAACTTTGTAATCTTCGAATTTGAGCCATATAACTCTAGAATTTGAACCTTGTAATATTTGGGGCTTTTGTGGTACAATCGTTGAAATGGCATCGTATGAGACTCGTATATTGGTAGCACTATTTTGACCTTAATATGCAATGGACTTAGATTTTATTAACCATTCTCGAATGTGTTTCCCTTGTCGATCTCATAGCACATGATCTGTATAGCTAACTCGACTGCGATCTTTGACATTATTGCACACAGTTGGTTTCTTCAACCGTGTGCCCTGTAGAGCACAGAATTAATTATCGCACTTGAGTGTCCATCATCACCCTTCTGTGTAACTTTGACCTCATCACCCATGGGTAAAATTATGATCGAAGTCATTCCACACACTTCGTTTTTACAAAGCTTTTTGCCAATAAAGGCCCATGATTTGCCCCTCTTCTAGCCGATGCATGGCCAAACTAGCTGGGTGGGAAGCTTGCGCGGTAAACTGCGCGGTTGAGCGGGAATAGGCTTACCAACGATACATTTGGCCCCTCTTCGAGCCCACATGTGGTCAAACAAAATGCGTGTGGGGTGCCCAAGCATGCACTGGAATCCTCCGCTATGAACGCGGTGACAAGGCGTGACGATTACAGGCCGGCCGGCCCCCATTTATTACAGCGGCCATTTAACCCTTGTGCCTCTTCAACCTTTTGATTGCGCCCCAGTATTGCAAGAAGCACACCCACCACGACAAATTCTTAGAGGGCCAGGTATCCTGCGCAGCTCCAATGACGCTCCGAGCGGCTAACGACGATGAGCAGCAGTTCACCATGCATGCCGTGGTGGACACCCACAGAAGGTTCACGGAGCTCTCGGTGGTGTACACCAACAACCCGGTCTGGGTGGAGCACTCCATCCACATCATGGAGTTGTTGCTTGCTGAGGAGAAGTACAAGGTGGTCGGGTTCAACCTCAAGTAAACCCACGCTCGTGCCGGGTCTCGTCCCAAGGTCGTCGTTGCCCAGATGTGTGTGTGCAATCAAGTCCTCGTCTACCACAACTACCTGGCCACAAGGCCTTGCGAGCGTTTCGCCAGGTTTGTCAATAGCCCCCACTACATGTTCGCTACGGTGGACATCACCAGCGATGTAAAGGTGCTCAAGAATTCGGGCATCACCTGCCAGAATCTTGTCGACATCCAGGGCCAATAGAAGATCTGGGGCAGCAACGAGCATGAGAAGGACTCACTGGTTCACCTCGCCGATGCCATCATTGACCCCTACTACAGAGACTTGAAGGATTCCTGCAACAAGGACAAGTGTGCCTGGCACTCAGCCTGGATGGAGAAACTCGACAAAGCTCATGTCGTGTATGCGGCCAAGGAGGCGTACACGAGCTACGAGATGTACGGGCGGATCGTTGACATGAGGAAGTGCCTCCTTCCGCAAAACGGCCAGGGATCCAGCCAGAAGCAGAGCAATGGCAAGCGTCGTCACAACAAGAAGTAGATGATTAGATCCTCATTTCTCCTAGTTTAGTATGCATGTAATTGCTTCCTTTGGTGTGTGGAAATGTTATGTGTTTAGTCACTTGTGTAATTGTATGCTTGATTTGGTTATGCAATGCTGTCTTTTTAAGTATATATGTTGATGCTCTGTAGGCAGAGCGTAGATGTTGTGCGGCTAGAGCAAATCACATCGCACACGGACCAAACAATGGAACCCGTCGGTGATGTTTTCAACAATCACTCACAATTGTATACCAGCAATCATTTGCTCACAACACACACAGCTTGTTAACAGGAATCGTCTGTGTTGTTATCGGTCTTCCCACACATTTCCGATTACAGACCTGTTTGCCGCGTATCACACACATCTTGTTAAGTTGAACCGTTTCTGTTCTCTTGGCTCAACGCAAACAGTTCATCCGAGTGAACTGTATGCCGTATATCGCACACACATTCATCGGGCTAACCGTATCTTTTGTGTTGCCTAATCACAAACAGTTCATCCGAGTGAACTATATGTCGTATATCGCACACACCTTCATCTGGCTGCCCATTTCTGTTGTTCCGCCTCATCACAAACAGTTTATCAGGGTGAACTATATGCCATATATCGCACACACCTTGATCTGGCTGCCCGTTTCTGTTGTTCTGTCTCATCGCAAATAGTTTGTATGGCTCAACCGTATGCCCCGCATCGCACACGCATCTAAAATCTGAACCGTGTTTGATGTATCCAACATCGCAAATGTTTTGCATCTTTTTTGACAGGTTTTTTACATCACTGTTTGTGATTAATGCATCGCACACGGTTTTGTTGAAGGGTCTCTGATTGTAGTGTCGCGTTAGCAGCATCCTGCAGTAGTGAGTCAAAGCATTGATTTTAGAGTACAAAGGCTCTAATGCTTTCCTTTCCTCCTTGGATGCAAAACCAGGGAAATCTTCTAAGGCGTCCACCCTTTCATATATATAACCCGGCAACGATTTCTGCTGGTCTGGAGAGCTATTTTTGCAGTAGAACCAGGTTTTGTGTCATCCCTTTGGATGACTTGCCAATGTAACCTTGGGGAAAGCAGAATTCATCCTCCTCTCGATTGTCACTCCCCCGAGATCTAGACTTGGCCCTCCTTTACATTCTGTCTGATGGTTGAGGTAGAAAAAATCTTGGAAGAAGCGAACCATTGGAGCAATTTGAAGATATACCTCACAAAATACTTGAAAGTTGCTCAAGTTCAAAATTGAGTTGGGGCCTAGATCTTGAGGTCTAATGTTGAAAAAATGGAGCACTTCGTGGAAGAATTCAGAACCCGGCGGGTGGAAACCCCTATCCAGGTGGTCTGCGAAAATGGTAATTTCATTCTGACCCGGCTGAGGCCGGATCTCTCCCTCAGGAACTCGCCATTCTATCTGTTCCTGAGCCGGCAGAATGCCGGTTTCCACAAGATTATCAAGCACGAGTTGAGTCATGCATGATTTGCTCCAGTTGCAAGCTTTACTCGCCTTAGGAACCATGGATTGGACTACAGTAAAAGTTCAAGCTACAGGTCGAAAGAACAAAATTATGAGTTGCCATATACACATGGGTCGTTACAATTTGAGAACCGGCAAAGTAAGTATGAGCTAGTGGAAATGACATTAAGAATCAAGACCCGGTGGAGGACTACAAGAGCAACTTTTCGGGTTATAAGAGCTATTACTACAAATACCTAAAACGAATATGGATTACTATGACCCAAAATATGGTGAGCTGGAATAAGCATAACCCGGCAGAAGTTACCACTATAATTCGTGACCTGGCTAGTGACGCAAAGCAGATTCTGGGTCAGGGTGGCTACAAACAACTATTGTGCAGATTCAACATCAGCATAGATCTAAAAAATGGCTGCAAAAGGAAAATAAAAGACCTAGGTTTGCAGTCATGGTTTGTTACAGTGCAGCATTGCATTTCATCCACAAGACAAAGGGGATCTATGGGGAAAATAACTATGTTGCAAAAGAAGTCCAAGACCCCGCGGATGCAAGTCCATTCACGATTTTCAGATTCATGATTTTCAAGCAAAACTTCATAAAGATAATCAAGTGCACTCAACTCACTAGCAGTTGGTTCATCATAATTGGATCTTTTGAAAAGATTAGCAAGTGGATGAGGATCCATATCAATCACTTTTAGCAAGCGAAGATGCAAGCAAATAGGAGGCACATGGCAGCACAAGCAAAGAAGGCACACAAAATATTTTTGGCGTTTTTGATTTTTATGAGAAGTGGGGGAGATGAAAATGAGAGGCAAAGGCAAATAAAAAGTAGAGCAAGTAGATGATAGTTTGTGTGTAGGTACTTGATAGGTTTTGATGATGTCTCTCCGGCAACGGTGCCAGAAATTCTTCTTGCTACTTGTGAGCTGCGTTAGGATTTTCCCCGAAGAGGAGGGGAGATGTAGTACATTAGAGATAAGTATTTCCCTCAGTGAGAACCAAGGTTTATCGAACCAATAGGAGAATCACACAAAGCCTCATGAACAGCACCTACACACACAAAAGCAAATACTTGCACCCAACATGGGCAAGAGGGTTGTCAATCCCCTTGAACTCATTAATTGCAAGGATCAAATCTCGTAGTGGTAGATAGATAAATTGCAAAACAAAATAAGAGAAATAAAATTGCAGCAAAGGAATTTTAGTTTTTGTAATATGATAAAGGTAGACCCGGGGGCCATAGTTTTCACTATAGGCTTCTCTCTCGAACACATACCATACGGTGGTGAACAAATTACTGTTGGGCAATTGATAGAAAAGCGCATAGTTATGACGATATTCAAGGCAATGATCATGTATATAGGCATCACGTCCGAGACAAGTAGACTAACTCCTGCCTGCATCTACTAGCTACTATTACTCCACCAATCGACCACTATCCAGCATGCATCTATGGTATTAAGTATTAAAACAGAGTAAACTCAATCATAGACGTGGAATTAGGTCAAACATGATGTAGACAAAGTAATGCCTTAAGTTATTTTTGAATTGTTTATGAAAATAGATTAACACCTTAAGTTATTTCTGAATTTATAGAAGTGGAATTAGGTCAAACATGATGTATACAAAGTAAACTCAATCAATACGAATAAACCCCATCGTTTTACCCTTAATGGCAATAATACAAATATGTGTCTTGTCTCTTACTGTCACTAGGATATAGAGCACCGCAAGATTGAACCCATCACAAAGCACCTCTCCCACTGAATATAAATCAACCAAATGGATAGATCAGAGAGAAATACAAAGCGATAACAATCATGCATAATAAAGTTCAGAAGAGACCCAATTACTTCTCATGAATATTCACATCATAAACCCACAATTCATCAGATCCCAACAAACACAACACAAAAGAAGATTACATTGGATAGAACTCCAAGAACATCGAGGAGAACATGGTATTGAAGATCAAAGAGAGAGAGAGAGAGAGAAGAAGAAGAAGAAGAAGCCATATAGCTACTAGCCATGGACCTGTAGGTCTGTGGTGAACTACTCACGCATCATCAGAAGGCAGCAAGGATGATGTAGAAGCCCTTCGTGATCGATTCCCCCTCTGGCAGAGCACCAGAAAAGGCCTCCAGATGGGATCGCTGAAGAACAAAAGCTTGCAGCGACAGAAAAAGTGTTTCGGGTGGCTCTCTGTTGGTTTGAGAATATTTCTGAATTTATAGAAGTGGAATTAGGTCAAATGGAGCTATGTGGGGCCCACAAGCTCAGGGGGTGCGCCTACCCCCCTGGGGCGCGCCCCTCGAGCTTGTGGCTCTCCCGTATCTCGTCTGGTCTTCTCCCGAAGCTTCTAGAGTCCCTTCTGGTCCAGAAAAAATTAATCAAAAGATTTTTTTCCGTTTGGACTTCGTTTGATTTTGATTTTCTGAAAAGCCAAAAAACAAGCAAAAACAATAACTGGCACTAGGCACTAGGTTAATAGGTTAGTCCGGAAAAATGATATTAAATAGCATATAAATGCAGATAAAACATCCAAGATTGATAATATAATAGCATGGAACAATAGAAAAGTATAGATACATTGGAAACATATCAATCTCTTCCTGTTTTCGGGTGTGCATGTTGGCCCAATCTTCGTCCATGTAACAATCGCAAGCTCATGTTTCGCTCAAAACTGTGTGTTTTTCTTGGGTATAGTGCTCAACATAATGGTGTAAAATGCCTATATGTCTCCACTGGTCGTGTCTACATCTCTCATGATGTTGTTTTTTATGAGACCAAGTTTCCCTTTGCTGATCTTGATTCTAATGCCGCTGCTCTTCTTCACAAGGAACTTTTCCTTTTGCCTTCCCATCTCACCGGTATCGATCAAGGGGGAAATTATTGTGGTGATCAATTGTTGACTAATCCTACTAATAGCATGCATGAGTCTTGTGTTGATGATACAGGAGAAGACAACAATGAAAATATTGCTGAAAATGATGAAAACGGTGAAACAATTGCTCAACCCGAGCCATATTTGATGTGTCCCGAAATAGGAGGCAGATCCTCTTCGGGGTCCGTCCAGCAGCATTGCAGCCGATCCACCTTGGGATCCGCGGTGCAGGCATACACGCCAGATCCATCGGCGTCAGGGGCACCAGGCGCCCGCACAGCCGCCTCCGACCTGGTGCGTGACACGCGGTCGCCATTAACTAGCCACGGCACGCCAACAGCTCCGCGCCAATCACCGCTCGCCACACGGCAACCCACCGCTGGTCTGGGTGGCCCACGGTTCCGTGACCAACCCGTGTACTACAAGAGGTGAGACCCGAGTCGCCCGACCAGTGTGGGGTCCGGGGCTAGCACGGGATCCGGTGTTGGCGCGGGATCCGATGCGGATCCCTGTGCACCCACTCGCCCGACAGGATCTTCTGCGCCCACAAATCCGGCTGCACCAACGCTCCGATGCACATGGCTACAACAAGGGGTAATACAACATGTTAATTACAAACATATAACCAAATATGATATGGTTTGTTCTACAGGTGAACCACATACACTTGAAGAAGCGCTTGGTGATGAAAAATGGAAGAAAGCCATGAACGAAGAGTACATGGCACTAAAGAAAAATAAGATATGGCATTTGGTTCCTCCACAACAAGGTAAAAATCTAATTGATTGCAAGTGGGTATTCAGAATTAAAAGGAAATCTGATGGAACCATTGATCGTTATAAGGCTAGGCTCGTTGCAAAGGGTTTTTAACAACGGTATGGCATAGATTATGAGGATACCTTTAGTCCAGTTGTAAAATATGCCACCATCCATCTTGTTTTGTCTATTGTTGTTTCCAGGGGCTGGAGTCTCAGACATCTAGATGTGCAGAACGCATTTCTTCATAGTGTTCTGGAGGAGGAAGTGTACATGAAACAACCTCCTGGGTTTGAAAATAAAAATGGTCCCTCTCATGTGTGCAAACTTGACAAAGTACTATATGGATTGAAGCAAGCTCCAAGGGCATGGTACTCTCGTCTCTGTCACAAAATGCAGGCACTTGGTTTTGTTCCTTCTAAGTCTAACACCTCGTTGTTTATTTACGACAAGTCCAACACATGCATATTTGTTCTCATATATATGTTGATGACATCATTGTGACAAGCTCATCTAATGAAGCAATCACAGGACTTCTAAAGGACTTGAGTGCAGATTTTGCTCTAAAGGGTCTTGGAGATTTTCATTATTTCCTTGGGATTGAGGTGAAGAAACACAAGGATGGACTTCATCTCTCTCAAGAAAAATATGCAACTAATCTAGTAAAAAGGGTTGGCTTGCAAGGTTGTAAACCCTCACCCACTCCATCATCCAGCTCAAAAAAATTATCGCTTACAGAAGGGGAACTCTTGAATCAAGAGGACAACACAAAATACAGAAGTTTGGTAGGAGCACTTCAGTATCTGACTCTTACGAGACCTGACATTTCCTTTGCTATTAACAAAGTATGCCAGTTTCTTCATGCACCCACTACTATTCATTTGACTGCTTCCAAACGTATAGTAAGATATGTTAAAAATACTTTGAGCATTGGTCTAAATTTTAGCAAATCACCTTCTACTCTTGTCAGTGCTTTCTCTGACTCTGATTGGGCAGGATGCCTGGATGACAGGCACTCAATTGGTGGTTTTGCAGTATTTTTTGGACCTAATTTGATATCCCGGTGTGCACGAAAACAGGCTACGGTTTCCAAGTCAAGCACAGAGGCAGAATATAAGGCATTAGCAAATGCCACAGCTGAGATCATATGGGTTCAATCCATGTTGAAAGAGCTTGGTGTGAAAAGTACATAAGTTCCATGTTTGTGGTGTGACAACCTTGGTGTAACACCCCCAGTGTCATGCTACAGTGACCTCACACTAATGGTGCCATGTCATCAAGTTTGAGTAAGCCAAATTTCCACTTGTCCAAAATCAAACTCAAATTCAAATTTAAAATTCAAAGTAAAAATTTAAATTCACAAACATGGTTGGAAAATAGTTCACCATTTAGCAAATTTTCCAAAACAAATTATGGTTGAGGAAAACAACATCACTTGTTTGCTCATTTGGGCTCTAGCGTTTAAACAGTGCCAAAATAGTAGTATTAAATGCTTTTCTAAATTATGAAAAATTCAAAACATTTCATCTGCCTCCCAAACTTGTTGTGGCAGTGCCAAACATTACAGGGCATTTATATGGCCAAGTTCCATATGTTGCAAAAATCATTTGATGGCTTAAATAAATACAAACATGGCCTATTAAATGAAAAGGCAGAAAATAGAAAAGGAAAAACAGGAAAACCCACTGTACACTGGGCCTAAGTGCACAGTGCACCGGCCCAGGCCACCTCTCTCTCTCCTTCAACCTACCGCCTCTCTCTCTCTAGTGCGTGTCGACGCCGCGCGCGCTCGAGCCGGCGATGGGCACCCGTCGGCCATCCCTCGGTGTCGTGGCCGCCGTGGGGGGATAAGGTCGACCCCAGGGCAGTCCTAGGCGAACCCTAGCCACTTCCCCTCCCCCTCCTACATCTCTCCCTCTCGCTCGAGCGCCGCCATGGCCGCGCTGCCGTGAATCCCCTGGCCATTGAGCTCCCCTCGCCTCGTCTTCTTGTCCAAGAGCTCTGCCTCGACGTCGTCTACCTCTACACCAATTCACGCAAGCCCGGACCCTCTACATCGTCGCCTTCATCTTCATCTCCAACCTCAGGCACCCGAGGTCGCCACCGTCGATTCACACCATCCAAGCTCCCCGCCCCTGCCGTCTGCACCATCTGCTTCATTGTGAGCTCCGCTATTTTCCCCCCTATGCTATCCTTGACTACTTCCTCCTCTAGACGTGTTAGCCGCCGTAGCCGGAGCTCACCGCCGCCGTTCACCCCTCCACCGCAACCATAGCCGGCCAAGCTCACCCCCGAGCCTTGCGTCGTGCTCCACACCTCCCTAGGAAGCGGACGCACCCACTGGCGCTTCCCCCATGCCTTCTAGCGGCTTTCCCATTGAAGTCATGCTTCAGCCTCCGCCACGGCTCATCGCTGGTGCCAATTCTGGCTGTCCCTGGATGAGCTACTGCCCCCCATCGGTGTGCCTCATCGTAGGCGTTCGAAAGCTGCAAGCGGCGCGTCGAACCATGCCCCATAGCGCATTTTCGGCAGGCCACTGGTACAATGAGTTGCTATACAAACGGTTTTTAACCCCTTTTTGCGACGGCATTTTAAACCGTCGCCAGGCCAGTGTGGGTGATAGGGGTCCTTCCCACACGACCCAGAAACCGTCGGGGATAGGCCCTCAGGTGACACATGCTAGGCAAAATGAACTCGTGTGTGATCGGGCTAGCCATCGCATACAATTATACAGGCCCATTCGTTTTCGTTCATAAGTACATCCAACACAGTGAATCCCAGAGAAACATTTCCGTTCGTATTATTATTAGTAGTATTAGAAAAATCGCACAACTTAGTATTTTCTTGAGACATTATGACTACGCAAACAAGATCACAAAGCAAATAAAAGATCAAACAACAAAAAGGCAAACGAAAAATATTTTTGTGATTTTTGTAGAACTTCTTAGAAGTGGGGGAGATGAAAATGAGAGGCAAATGGAAATAAAGTAATTGCAAGGAGATGAAAGTTTATGCATAGGTACTTGATAGATGTTGATGATGTCTCCCCGGCAACGGCGCCAAAAATTCTTTCTGCTACTTGTGAGCTGCGTTGGGATTTCCCCAAAGAGGAGGGGATGATGTAGTACATTAGAGATAAGTATTTCCCTCAGTTATGAAACCAAGGTTATCAGTCCATTAGGAGAACCAAGCAACACTATGTAAAAAACACCTACACACAAACAATAAATACTTACAACCCAACGCGTAGAGGGGTTGTCAATCCCTCAATGGTTACGTGCAAGATGAAAATGTATGGGATTTGATAGATAGATCTAACTAAAATACAAAATAAAATAAATAAAGGAAAATTGCAGCAAGGTATTTTTAGGATTTTTATATGATAAAAGATAGGCCCGGGGGCCATAGTTTTCACTTGAGGCTTCTCTCAAGAAAATAGCATATGGTGGGTAGACTAATTACTGTTGAGCAATTGATAGAAAAGCAAATAATTATGACGATATCCAAGGCAATGATCAAACATATAGGCATCACGTCCAAGATTAGTAGACCAACTCCTGCCTGCATCTACAACTATTACTCCACACGTGGACCGCTATCCAGCATGCATCTAGTGTATTAAGTTCGTGGCAAAACGGAGTAATGCATTACGCAAGATGACATGATGTAGACAAGATAAACTCATGTATGAATAAACCCCATCTTGTTACCCTTAATAGCAATGATACATGCGTGTCATGTCTCTTTCTGTCACTGAAATTGAGCACCGCAAGATCGAACCCATTACAAAGCACCTCTTCCCATGGCAAGATAAATCAATCTAGTTGGCCAAACCAAACAAATAAATTGGAGAAGAAATACGAAGCTATATTAATCATGCATAAAAGAGTTCAGAGAAAACTCAAATAATATTCATAGATAGATCTGATCATAAACTCACAATTCATCAGATCTTAACAAACACACCGCAAAAATTCATTACATCAAATAGATCTCCAAGAACACCAAGGAGAACATTGTATTGAAGATCAAAAAGAGAGAAGAAGCCATCTAGCTACTAACTATGGACCCGTAGGTCTATGGTAAACTAGTCACGCATCATCGGAGGAGCAGTAAGGTTGATGAAGAACACCTTCGTGATCGATTCCCCCTCCGGCAGAGTGCCAGAAAAGGTCCCCAGATGGGATCTCTTGAGAACAGAGGCTTGCGGCTGCGGAAAAAGTATTTCGTGGACTCCCCTGTTGGTTTCCTGATTTGTGGGTATTTATAGAGGCGGAGTTATGTCAAACGGAGCCACGTGGGCCCCACAACCCATCAGGGCACGCCTGCCCCCCTGGGTGCGCCCTGGTGGGTTGTGGGCCCATGCTCCCACGTCTGGTCTTCTCCCGAAGCTTCTAGTGTCCCTTATGTCCAGAAAAATATCTCCAAAAAGTTTCGTGGCATTTGGACTTCGTTTGGTACTAATATTCTGCGAAACCAAAAACAAGCAAAAAACAGCAACTGGCACTGGGCATTAAGTTAATAGGTTAGTCCCAAAAAATGATATAAAGTTGCTTGTAAATGTATATAAAACATCCAAGATTGATAGTTTAATAGCATGGAACAATCAAAAATTATCGATACGTTGGAGACGTATCAAGCATCCCCAAGCTTAATTCATGCTTGTCCTCGAGTAGATAAATGATAAAAACAGAATTTTTGATGTGGAATGCTACCTAACATGTTCATCACATATTATTTTCTTTTGTAGCATGGATATTTGGACTTTAAATGATTCAAAGCAATAGTCTATAATTTGACATGAAGACATCAATACTCAAGCATATCAACAAGCAACCAAATCTTTCAAAATATCAAAGCTAAAGAAAGTTATCCCTAGCCCATTATGCTCAATCATTGATACATTCATGAAACACACTCAAATATTCACTACATCCAATGCACAAGTATGACAATAGTGTTCCCTAGTTGGTGCTTTATAAGAGAAGACGAAGACTCAAAATAAAAATAAAAAATTGCATAAAAGTAAATAGAAAGGCCCTTCGCAGAGGGAAGCAGAGATTTATAGAGGTGCCAGAGCTCAAAGCTTAAATTGAGAGATAAAATTATTTTGAGAGGCATGCTTTTCCTGTCAACGAAAACGACCGAGAATTCCCAATATCTTCCATGCTAGATAAATCATAGGCGGTTCCCAAATAGAAAATAAAGTTTATTTCCTTTCCACCATTCTTACATAATCCATGGCTAGCCGTATCCACGCGTGCCTTCCATACCAACACTTTCCAAGAAATTTATTATGAACAACATATATAATATTTTTTTTCATTTCGGGACTAGGCATCCCTATTACCTGCCACACTCTCGTGCAATGACAAGTGAATAAACACTCATCTTGAGAATAACATACCTAGCATGGAAAATATTGGCCACCCCGTACCGCTTCATGAGCGGTACGAGCACACAAAACAAAAATTTATATTTGAATATTAGAGTTGGCACATATAAATTTACTTGGAACGGCATGGAAATACCGCATATAGGTAGGTATGGTGGACTCATTTGGCACAACTTTGGTTTTGGATTTGGATGCACAAGCGTTCCCGCTTAGTACAAATGAAGGCTAGCAAATAGATTGAGAAGCGACCAATCAAAAAATGAAAACGGTCATAAACACGCATTAAACATAACTAACACTAAATAATGCACCGCAAGTAAGATGTAACTTCATTGCATAACTATTGACTTTCATGCTTGCATTGGGAATCACAAACCTTAACACAAATATTCTTACTAAATCATAATTACTCACCAACATGACTCACATATCACTATCTCCATATCGCAAAACTATTGCAAGGAAACAAGTTTATAATATCCAATGATCTTCATGAAAGTTTTTATTATATCCCTCTTGAATATCTACCACTTTGGGACCAAATTCATATCTTATGCAAATTACCATTGCTATTATCAACTCTCAAAAAGATTTAAATGAAGCACGAGAGCATAAATATTTCTTCAAAATTAATAACTCTCAAAATAATATAAGTGAAGCATGAGAGTGCGTTTCTTCAAAATTTATCAACTCTCAAAATAATCTAAGTGAAGCACGAGAGCATATTTCTTAAAAAAAATCAACTCTCAAAATAATCTAAGTGAAGCATGAGAGCATATTTCTTCAAAATTAACCCACCACCATGCTCAAAAAAAGTTTAAGTGAAGCACATAGAGCAATTGCCTAGCTCGAAAAATTTAAGTGAAGCACAAAGAGAAATTCTAGTAAATCAAGATATCATTATGACTCTCTCAAATAGGTGTGTCCAGCAAGGATGATTGTGACAAAATAAAAAGCAAAACAAGCAACGACTCATATAATACAAGGTGCTCCAAGGAAAACTCATGATATGTGACGAATAAATATATAGCTCCAAGTAAAATTATCGATGGTCGTTAGAAGAAAGAGGGGATGCCTTCCGGGGCATCCCAAGCTTAGTTGCTTGGTAGTCCTTGAATATTACCTTGGGGTGCCTTGGCCATCCCCAAGCTTAGGCTCTTGCCACTCCTTATTCCTTCATCCATCATGATCTCACCCAAAACTCGAAAACTTCAATCACACAAAACTTAACAAAACCTTCGTGAGATCCGTTAGTACAAGAATACAAGTCACTACTTTAAGTACTGTTGCAAACGCATTCATATTTTATTATTGCATTATACCTACTGTATTATAACTTTACCATGGCTTATACCCCCCGATACAATCCATAGATTCATCAAAATAAGCACACAATGCAACGAAAACAGAATCTGTCAAAAACAGAATAGTCTGTAGAAACCTGAATATTGCTCATACTTATGTAACTCTAAAAATTCTAAAAAATTAGGACAACATGGGAAATTTGTATATAAATTCTGTGTAAAAACATCAGAGCAAAAACACATTTCTATGAATTTACAAAATTCCAGAACTAGGCATAAAAGTTTCTGTCTTTTAGCAGAATCAAGTCAACTATCACCCAAACCATCCTAAAGGCTTTATTGGCATAAACACTAATTAAAACATAAAAAGCACAATCATAATAGTATCATAATTGTGTATTTATTAAACAACAGAAAAGAAACAAAAATTTAAAGGATAACTATTGGGTTGCCTCCCAACAAGTGTTATTGTTTTATGCCCCTAGCTAGGCATAATGCATAGTATTAAGTATTGTCATCTTTGGTTTTTGCTCCATAGGTTGCCCTCATGATTGAATCATATGGTGGCTTAATTCTAGTTCTAGGTAAGTGTTCCATACCCTGTGTTCCATACCCTTCTTTAACGGAAATTGAAATTTAATATTCCCTTCTTTCATGTCAATCACGGCACCTATAGTTCATAAAAACGATCTACCAAGTATTATGGGTCAAGACATATTGCAATCAATATCAAGCACAATAAAATATATGGGCACACAATTCCTATTTGAAAGAATAAGAACATCATTAATTCTTCCCAAAGGCTTTTTAATAGTAGAATCCGCCAAGTGCAAATAAAGAGAACATTCTTCCAAATTGGTAAAGCCTAACACATCACATAGAGATTTTGGAATTGTGGAAACACTAGCACCCAAATCACATAAAGCATTGCACTCATAATTTTTTATCTTGACTTTAATGGTGGGTTCCCATTCATCATATAATTTTCTTGGAATTCAAATCTCTAATTCATACTTTTCTTCTAAGGCTTTCATCATAGCTTCTAGGATATATTTAGTAAAAGCCTTATTTTGTTCATAAGCGTTGGGTGAATTTAGCATGGATTGCAACAAAGAAATACATTCAATCAAAGAACAACTATCATAATTAAAGTCTTTGTAATCCAAGAGAGTGGGCACATCACTAGTTAAAGTTTTTACCTCTCCAAACCCACTTTTATCAATTTTTTCAACAAGATTTTCACCCTCTGAATTATGGGGACGCCTTCTAGCTAAAGTTGACTGTTCTTCAATCCCCTTATCATCGAGTTTAATATTACTAAACAAGGAATCAATAGAAGAAACACCAATCATTTTAACATCTTCATCATTACTATGAAAAAAATCGGGCGGAATGGCCTTTTCTAAAAATTCTGTTGTAGCTCTTAGCATAGCGGTTCTTTTCTTACTCTCATCCATGGAGACATATAAAGCTTTAATTGATTCATTGATATCAACCTTGGGTGGAAAATTTTTAATCTTGAGATTTTCCACATCATGTATAATTCTATCAATGCTCCTAGACATATCATCAATCTTACTCAGTTTTTCTTCTACCATAGTGTTGAAAACTTTTTGAGCATTAATAAATTCTTTGATATTATTCTCAAGATCATAGGGCATCCTATTATTATTACTATAAGAATTACCATAGGAATTTCCATAATTATTAGAGGAACTTCCAGGGAACAGCCTAGCACTGGTGCAGAGACGTGCTATACAAACGGTTTTTACCCCCTTTCCGCGACGGAGTTTTAAACCATCGCCTAGTGAGTGTGTGCGATAGGGGGGTCCTTCCCACACGACCCAGAAACCGTTGGGGATAGGCCCTCCGGCCACACAGGTGGGGGCAAAATGAGCTTGTGTGCAATCGGGCGAGGCATCGAAACCCAATCGTTTCCGTTCGTATGTACATCCCACACGGTGAATCCCAGAAAAACATTTTCGTTCGTATGTATATCACACACAGTTTTTTGTGTGGAAACGTTTGTGCAAGGTGGCCTAACGCAAACAGTTCTCTGCCGGAAGCCGTGTGTGATTGTTAGTTGATCTAACACGCCTACTTTCTAGAAACCGTGTGGGTTGTTTGAGTTCATCGTCCACGGTGTTGTCTGAGTAACCGTCTGCAATAGAAAACCCCAATAAGCAGGGTAATTAGCCTATTATTGATAATCCATGTAGTAATCAAATTGACATTTCTTATAAAACACACCAGATATTTCATATCCATATAACGGCAACCAGGATTTCATAATCGAATTACATCAGATAGCTTCAGCACTCAGTCGCGCCATTACACAACAGCACCAAGTTTCACATGCAACATCGAAAACCTTTGGAAAGTAGCATCATACACGGTAAATAGACAAATGAATCTCATCTGGGAAACTACAGAAGCGGAAGGCAAATATTGAGCCTTCAGTCATGTTGAATGTCCTTGCAACTTTAGGCCAGTGGCTATGGATAATTGCCCGCCCAACCCTCGTCCTCTTTAGGAAGACTTCAATATTGTACCGTGGGTGTTGAATGAATACCTTCCTCCCCTCTTGACCATGCAGGTGGTTTGAGAGGTAATCATCGGTGAACTGCTTTGAAAAGTACTGAAAACAAAGATATGCATAAATCGCTCTTATAAATTTTGAAATGGCGCAAGGGGTAAAAACATGGTAAAAGAGTTAGTACCATCCTATAGTTGACTGATGTCTTCTTCATTGTGCAAACAAAGATCTTGCTGTTATTCGTCGCAAGTTTCTTCATCCTAACAATCTTTCTGAGTTTCTTGACTTGACTGATATTCATGGACATCTCATTTCCCCATATGCAAAATGGGTCGAATAGTGGGTCTAAGCCTCTGACAGCAGGACCTACATGTGCAAGACCAAATTGTAAGAAACCTAAATATTAGAATGATTCCTGCAACTGCACAATAATGTGCTATTAACGAAAGGACCATGCATGAGCAAACCTCGATGGTAAACCGCAGTGCCTCCCATTGTTTCCCTGAAACACATATAAGGAAGATCTTGATCAGGTTAACTGAGAATTTCCATACTATCAGTAGAATATGTATTGAGTACAGCCAAATTCGATTTATTTCTCACATGCATAACAATACAAAATTGTACCCACAGCAAATGAAAATCAAATTGCAGAATTGAACCAAACAGTTAAATGGACAGCAGACCAAATGAACCAAAACAGTTAACTAAGCACAACATTGCGGAATAGAAATATGTACTAGAAGATAAGACAGTTAACAAAATAAAATGCTTGAGAACAGTACTACGAAATGTAGCAATTGTTGGACCAAACTATTAACTGAACATTACATTTCAGAGGACCAAACTGTTAACTGAACATCAGATTGCATATTAACATTACAGAGGACAAATCACTAGAAGGCACTGGAGGTGGCCTCGAGAAAACAGCACAGACTGTATTTTAAAGTAGACAACCGCGTGGCGGTGTCGACGGTGGCCTCGATGACGAGGTGCTCCTCCAAGATCTGGCGCTCGGGACGCATGGCAGCCATAGAGACCTCGTGCGCGCATGCGGCCGCGATTTGCTTCTCCGCTGCCATATGCTACTGAGCTCCATGTTATACTGGGTGCAAAATGGCTGTGCGCGGCGCTTAATTGGAGGACGAGGCCGGTGATTTCGGCGGAAGGTGTCGCGCCGTCGGTCGGGGCATGTGGGACGGGGAAGGAGGAGGATGGTGTGGGTGGGGTGTGGATTGTGACGCCCCCGGCCCAATCGTGCACTAATCATACACGCAAATGCACACGATCAAGCCTAAGGACTCACGAGAAGATATCACAACACAACTCTAAAACATAAATAAAGTCATACAAGCTTTATATTACAAGCCAGGGGCCTCGAGGGCTCGAACACATAAGCTTGCGAACAAGCGTCAGCGGAAGCATCAGATATCTGAGTACAGATATTAAAAGAGAAACAAAAGGGCCTTTAGAAAGGCGGGGCAAAATAAAACACTACGATCGAAAGGCGTAGGCCTCCTGCCTGGGACCCTCCGATCCTACTCCTGGTCGTCAGTCAACTCGTAGTAGTATCCATCCTCTGGGTAGTAGTAGTAGTCGATCGACGAGGCATCTGTCTTAGGGGCTCCGTCATCTTGGTCATGACAAACTGATATGGGGAGAAAAGGAAAACAAAGCAACCGTGAGTACTCAAAAGTACTCAGCAAGCAAGGATCTACACTACATATGCAACATTTTCAAAGAGAGGCTGTATATGTGGACTGGGCTGCAGAAATGCCAGAATAGAGAGAAGGCCTAGTCCTATCGAAGACTAGCATCTTCAGAGGTCTTGCAGCAATAGAAGAGAGTAGCACAGTACGATATAATGTAGCAGTATCATTAAGTCTCAACCTCACCCAGAGATCCTTTCTCGACTCCCTGCGAGAAAGCAATCCCAGAGCCATACAGTCATCAACCTCGTCCGGAGATCCCTTCTCGACTCCCTGTGAGAAGCAATCCCAGAGCCTCATATCCAAGTATCCAGTTCTAAAATTGTATCAATCAGGATACAACTCCGAGTGTCCTTTACCGTAGGACCGGCTATCGATAGAAGTGTTCTTCCCTGCAGGGGTGCACCAACTTACCCAACACGCTCGATTAACTCCGGCCGGACACACTTTCCTGGGTCATGCTCGGCCTTGGTCAAACGACACACCGCAACCCTACCTACAGCTCAGCAGAGAGGTCCCCGCCGGTCTACATCCTAAGTGCTCAGGGGTCTTGGGCCATCGCCCTGTGCACTCCGGGTCGTTGCGAGCAGGGTGAAGCCAGGCACCCGGAGGGCGCCGGTCCGTCCCAGCCGCAAGGCTGAACTAGACAGCTGACAGAGCTTTCGGCTGATGCTACGATGCAGAACGCCCATACTATGCCCACGTGATGGTTAGTGTTATCAGACCAGAGGCCTGCTCGGATCAAATATCCAAATCGTTAGTACCTTGGGCTTGCGGTAACAAGCAGAGACTCACGAAAGATGTGACCCCGTCGCCCCGTCTCGAGGACTTGCTGCAAGGGTTAAGAATGCCCGGCCACGCCTCATATTCATCACTCGAGCACCATACAGGATCCCGTCTTCACAACACTCGCCTCTCAGGCGCACGCGGGTACCCCTCAGGGTCGACCCGCCTATCCAAATAACAGTGTAAAGTCCAAGTATCCGTGTGTCCATAACATCAGGGGAATCCGAGGTATCACCCTCGTTGGATTTCTACTCGATGTCTCCGTCAAGGTGAACTCGGAGGAATCACCCTTGATGGGTTCACACCTGATGTGTTGCACGACAGCGTCGTTACCGGAAGTGGTGAAGGAGGAATCACCCTCGATGACCACGACCGAATAGCTACTCTACAGAGTTAACATCAGAAGTGCTACAAGAGGTTTCACCCTCGGCACTCGATAGTAATGCTGCAGTGTCGTTACAACTAAGGGGGGTGATGTGCGGTGTCGGGGCCTGGTCTTCAATCCCGTTGATAGGGTCTTCTGACGATCCAGCGCGGCAGTCGGGATAAGTGGGGTCACTGATAGTTCTCTACCCAGCCTATACTAAATAGTTTAGGGTATGCAGGTAATTATCAACAGCAGGTTACAATAAACAGGCTATGCATCAGAATAGGTAAAGCAGCAGCAGCAGCAATTCTAATGCAAGCATGAGAAATAGAATGGGCGATATCGGGATGATCAAAGGGGGGGGCTTGCCTGGTTGCTCGGCGGCAAGGGCAAGGTTGTCAATGGTGTCTTCGGGCTCCGGAGCTGCGTCGGTACCGGCTCTATCGAGAGAGAAGAGGGGGAGGGAACAGTAAATACTAAGCAAGCAAGTGATACACAATGTATGACATGACAATGTGCAGTGTCGGGTGTGTCCTAACGTATGGTTGCACGTCACCGAGGAAGGGGGAGTCCATCCGGGAATGTTTTCCCGGTTCCGGACATTTGTCAGACAGATGACCGGAGAGCGACGGTTGCATGTTCGGATAGTTAGGGACACGTGGCGGACGAACGGAACGCGCATCCAAATTCGTCTCGTCGTTCTGAGCAACTTTCATGTACAAAGTTTTACCATCAGAGTTACGGATTATTTTATATGAAATTTTAAAGTTTAAAACAATTTCTGGAATTTATTTAATTAATTAAATTAGAATTATCCGAAATAGTGAATGCTGACGTCAGCATGACGTCAGCATGAGGTCAGCAGACTGTTAGGGTTAATTAACAGTAGTTTATTAGGTTAATTAAATCATTAAGTTAATTAAACTTATTTAGTTATTTAAACAGAATTAATTAGGTTAATTAGTTAATTAATTAATTCACTAATTAATATTTATTTATTTATTTTAAAATCCTCTTTTTTTTCAATTTTGTTTTTCGTTTTTTTATAAGTGGCGGGCCCCATCTGTCATAGGCCCATGGGGCCAACAGGGTTAACGGGCGCGGGGTGTGGGCGTGGGCGCCCGTCGAGGCCAGAGCCCGTCTGGGCGCGGCGAGGCGCAAGCAGCGGCGAGGAGCGGGCGCGGGGTGAGCACTGCCGCGCGTCGGGCTGCGACGACAGCGGCGGACGATGCCGCGGGAAGCAGCAGCAACGATGCAGCAGCGGGGCGCGCGCGGTGAAGGGCGCGTTCGGCGAGGGCGAAGGTAGCGGGGCAGGGGCACGATCATGCGCGCGGGGGGGGGGCACGCCCAGGGAGCGACAGGCGCGAGCCGGGCGAGCCCAGTGCGCGGCCGACGCGCAGTGGCCGTGCGCGGGCATCGGGACGGCCGCGGTGAGCGCGAGGACGCGGGCCGGATCCGGTGACGGGGAGAGAAGAGGGGGCGGACGAGGCTCACGGCGGGGTTGTAGGGAGACGGCAGTGGGCTCGGGGAGGGTCGGGGTGGTCCGACGACGGCGGGGACAAGGCAGACGACGGCGACGGGGACGAGGAAGTCCGGCGACGGCGCGGTCGCGGACGAGGCCTAGAGCGACGATGTCGAGGTGGCGGTGCGCTGGTTCGGGGTCGGGGAGGCAACGGTTGTCGGCGGTCAGTGACGGCGGCGTCGTGGTCGAGGCGGTGAGGTGACGGTGACGAGGCCCGGCGCGTCGAGGCCGTGAGCCACAGCGGCAGCGGGGCGGCGCTAGGAACGGGCACCGGTGTCGGGGAGCGCGGGGTCGGGAGGGGCGAGCGCCAGGGGTCGGGGCGTGGCCCGATCCATATGGGGGAAGGGGATCGAGCGGAGTGGGAGGGTCGAGGGGAGTGGGGGGTAGCAGTTAGGGTTTCGGGGGGGTGGCCAAATAGGCCAGCGGGCGTGCGGGAGCGGGCCGGCCTGGCCGGCATAGGCCAGCTGGGCCACGAGGCCCACGAGGGAAGAGAGGGGGGGTTTCTGTTTTGTGTTTTTATTTTACTTTTGTTATTTGATTTCTTTTCTTTTATTTCTCAACTTTGCAAAAAGTGTAGCCTCAAATACAGTTTTGTAAAATAGGTTAACTGGTCCAATAAATATAGTGCAGTATCTAACACTGACAGAAAAAGGTTTGGAGCCAAAATGATTTTGTTTGCATTTTAATTAATGTCAAATGGAGTTACAGATTTCTGTTCCTAGCTGTTTGAGTCATTCAACTATTCTGATTAATGTTGGTTACAATTCTATAATTGCCTCTAGATTATTTGCTATTTAATGAACATTTTAGTTTCTATGTTGCACAACTTTTATATTTCACTTTCATTTAAATTTGAATTTTGACTTAGGAGTTGAAATGCAATATAATGCTAATGATGGTCATGCACTGTTAAACATGATGATATGGCATAACCAAAAGTGGGATTACTGTGGCTAACCACTGGGGGTGTTACAAATCTCCTCTACTAACAAGAATTCTCGTCCCGAGAATTAAGAGGTAGAAGGAAAAAGTTTGGGGTATTCCGCACGAAGATTATCCTCGCGTTCCCAAGTGGCTTCATCTTCAGTATGATTTGACCACTGCACTTTGAGAAACTTGGTAACCTTCTGACGGGTCCGACGTTCAGATTCATCGAGAAGGCGGATCGGATGCTCCTTATAAGAAAGATCATCATGCAATTCGAGCATCTCATGATCCACTTCTCGGTGCGGAGATTCCTTGAAGCATTTACGAAGTTGCGACACATGGAAGACATCGTGGATATGAGAGAATTGCGGCGGCAACTCCAATTTATATGGGATCGAAGGCATAAGAGTATCTCTCGAGTTGAACAAATGAAAAACATCGAGAGCAAAGTAGGAAGGGACAATAAGAAGTTTCAAACAGATAGATAATCGTTCGATGTCTGAACAAGGTGTGAAAGGGGTCCAGAGCAACGAGAATAAGTATTGTGTCTGGTACCAGAATAGATCACTAGGATGGTGGCCCGTGAATTACATACGAGGCCACGTGCAAAGGACACATTAGAATCAGGGTTGAACAGGAGAGTCAGGTTTCGATCCAGTGGACCTGTGGGTTATGGGCCCACCATGTGGTTCGAAAGTAGGAAGGACGTGGACGTACTGCATGGTCATGGTAGCAAGGTATGTCAGAGGATAGCCTGTCATCTATGTCGGCGACAACATCGGTACCAAGGGCGAGGGACGAAGAGAACTATTTTCCTGCTCGTTGAACGAGGCGGACCAATAGGCAAAGTTCTCGTCCATCGGTGGTTTCCGGAATGTCATCAACATTAGTAACAGAGTCTCACTGAGAAGGTTGTACATCGGGGTGTTATGTAAGCAGGGAATTATTTCTGCTTAGATCATATAAATCACGATAAGGTTAAACAAACCAATGGAAAGGAAAATGTGTTTACACACAAGAATTGGGAGTAGATCATGCTCAATGAAAAGTGGAGCAGGATATACATGATAGGACAACAGGTTCAAAAGTATGTAGAAAAAGGGGCGAGGAAAGTTTCATGATATTACCCATACAACGGTGTTTGGACAATTGATCATGAAGCATTTAGCATTGCGCTTTCAATGTTCTCGATGATATTCGGAATACCATAGTCATGCTTCGAGGTAGCAGTAACATGGTGTTTCAAGCAAAGATTGCAATTGAAGATCACAAGAAATATTCAAGAAACAGTTCCAGGGATAACAAGGAACTCAAGGTATGACCAACACATGATCAAGTCTGTGTTGAGAGGAAGTCAAGGATGTTGTAGATGGTATCGCAATTCAACGAGGGCAAGGATGGTATTTTTAGCCATGAGTTTAATTGACATCTCTGAAGAAGCCAAAGTGTTGACGGTGATCACAACAAATTTTGTCGAGAGACTCTATGAAGATGCCATCGAGCAGCGACGACATCAAGTAAAAGGAAGGATGAAGTGAAAGGCTATGAGAACCGCGGATTCGTCACAAGCTCGAAGTCAAGCTTGTTCGAGGTGAAATGATAAGATGAGAAGAACGACGTAAGCTTCGCTCATCGTCGAGAAGTTGCTCCGGGCACAAGGACCAGGTAGCATAATTAAAAATCGACACGATAATGATATAGCCGATCGGGCTAGTAATGATGTGATGGAGCATCATTCCAATAAGAATTCACGAGAGGTAGTGCAATGACACGATAATCAAGAGATAACATGGGGCAATACTTGAAGGTAGATCAGAGTTAGAGGTTGGACAGGTGAAATGATCTACAAAAGACAAGTAATTTTAACTTGTCCGAGAAATGGGATCAAAGAAGAACAATCATGGTTGGAACCACGATTGCAAGGGGTCAATTCACAGATACAAGATGAATTTATAACAAGGGAATAATTATTATTACAAGAAGCTTCCACGATAGGATCTACATCATTTCCATGGGCATGAACACAAAGGTTCAAGGTCGACTCCCAGTTCTTCAATGCATAACCTTCCATTCACTCCTAGCTTTTGAAGAAATTGTAAGGTTAAAAATTTATCTGACGAAACACTAGTAGAGTATAACCCACATAACTTTTGGGTTCACATGTTCTGGGGGAAAAGCATAGGTTCAACCCATTGGGGCATCTTAGGAACGTATACCACGAACGTCAGGAGTAAATAACTCAAGCTCAAGAGCGGAGCAAGGTTGGCAAAGCAGAGAATACAATTTACCAAAGGCAATATGTATCAGGGGAAAACTCACAAGACTTTGGATGTTAAGGACAATATCGGATGATAACTCATCAAAGGATCTGAGAGTCCATAACGGAGCTGACGTGAGCATAGGCACACAACCAGAAGAAGAATCAATGCAAAGGCATTAATTCAAAGCTCAAATGCAAAGGAGTTATGATTTCCAAAGCAAGGGATCAGAAGCAATCGCTCTGATTAAGGATGGTTAATTGAATAGACTTAGGGGTACAAGCGACGGCAAATAGATTGGTCGAGAATCCAGCTCATGTTCGGGACGATGTTTGAGCTGGAAAGAAAATTTCTAAGGATTAAGTGATGATTGCGATTATTCGCACACACATTGAATCCATAGGAACAGAATGACAGTCACAAAGGATTTTAGTAAATATTGCTAGACATGTGGAATTAACCATAGTGCAAGTAGGCAAGGAAAATCAAGAGCAATGGGCTGCACAGGATTTTCGGGAGATCAGATAGCAATTCAATGTGTTCTGGAAAGCACTTGAATAACTGGGGATGAACGGATCCCCGGTAATGTGAGGAATTATTCATAAGTGTATTCAGGCGGAAAGGAACCGCAAGGCAGTAGGTTCAGAGAATTCTCGAAATGTCGAATAGTATTTCGATATGTCGGATATAACCCGAGAGTAATTTGAACGATTATATGAACGACAGGGGGAAGTAGTTTTCCATTGGAGTTTATCGGTGGTCAGGAACTGCAAAGTAGTGGGCACAGGGTTTCGAGAAACATCGAGGAGTATCCGTAGAATCTTCTGGCGAAGCAAGCGATCATCGGTAATGTCGGGGCTCTCTGGGAGGAAGTATTTACGAGAACCTAGAGTTTAGAGTTAGTAAAATCATTTAACCCGAATAGAAGAGAGATCAGAGTCTCAGATTAAAGACGAGGAATAAAAGATCCTAATACCACCCAATTGGTGACGTGGGCCCGTAAGCCACACAGCCAAGTTAGCAAAATAGTTTTGGTCCACTAGACTCAACTTCGGCCAAGGAGTTGGAAAGGGGAATTCCTAGAGGCAGTCAGCTCTGATACCAACTTGTGACGCCCCCGGCCCAATCGTGCACTAATCATACACGCAAATGCACACGATCAAGCCTAAGGACTCACGAGAAGATATCACAACACAACTCTAAAACATAAATAAAGTCATACAAGCTTTATATTACAAGCCAGGGGCCTCGAGGGCTCGAATACATAAGCTTGCGAACAAGCGTCAGCGGAAGCATCAGATATCTGAGTACAGATATTAAAAGAGAAATAGAAGCGCCTTTAGAAAGGCGGGGCAAAATAAAACACTACGATCGAAAGGCGTAGGCCTCCTGCCTGGGACCCTCCGATCCTACTCCTGGTCGTCAGTCAACTCGTAGTAGTATCCATCCTCTGGGTAGTAGTAGTAGTCGATCGACGAGGCATCTGTCTCAGGGGCTCCGTCATCTTGGTCACGACAAACTGATATGGGGAGAAAAGGAAAACAAAGCAACCGTGAGTACTCAGAAGTACTCAGCAAGCAATGATCTACACTACATATGCAACATTTTCAAAGAGAGGTTGTATATGTGGACTGGGCTGCAGAAATGCCAGAATAGAGAGAAGGCCTAGTCCTATCGAAGACTAGCATCTTCAGAGGTCTTGCAGCAATAGAAGAGAGTAGCACAGTACGATATAATGTAGCAGTATCATTAAGTCTCAACCTCACCCAGAGATCCTTTCTTCGACTCCCTGCGAGAAAGCAATCCCAGAGCCATACAGTCATCAACCTCGTCCGGAGATCCCTTCTCGACTCCCTGTGAGAAGCAATCCCAGAGCCTCATATCCAAGTATCCAGTTCTAAAATTGTATCAATCAGGATACAACTCTGAGTGTCCTTTACCGTAGGACCGGCTATCGATAGAAGTGTTCTTCCCTGCAGGGGTGCACCAACTTACCCAACACGCTCGATTAACTCCGGCCGGACACACTTTCCTGGGTCATGCCCGGCCTCGGTCAAACGACACACCGCAACCCTACCAGCTCAGCAGAGAGGTCCCCGCCGGTCTACATCCTAAGCGCTCAGGGGTCTTGGGCCATCGCCCTGTGCACTCCGGGTCGTTGCGAGCAGGGTGAAGCCAGGCACCCGGAGGGCGCCGGTCCGTCCCGGTCGCAAGGCTGAACTAGACGTCTGACAGAGCTTTCGGCTGATGCTACGATGCAGAACGCCCATACTATGCCCACGTGATGGTTAGTGCTATCAGACCAGAGGCCTGCTCGGATCAAATATCCAAATCGTTAGTACCTTGGGCTTGCGGTAACGAGCAGAGACTCACGAAAGATGTGACCCCGTCGCCCCGTCTCGAGGACTTGCTGCAAGGGTCAAGAATGCCCGGCCGCGGCTCGTATTCATCACTCGGGCACCATACAGGCACCCGTCTTCACAACACTCGCCTCTCAGGCGCACGCGGGTACCCCTCAGGGTCGACCTGCCTATCCAAATAACAGTGTAAAGTCCAAGTATCCGTGTGTCCATAACATCAGGGGAATCCGAGGTATCACCCTCGTTGGATTTCTACTCGATGTCTCCGTCAAGGTGAACTCGGAGGAATCACCCTCGATGGGTTCACACCTGATGTGTTGCACGACAGCGTCGTTACCGGAAGTGGTGAAGGAGGAATCACCCTCGATGACCATGACCAAATAGCTACTCTACAGAGTTAACATCAGAAGTGCTACAAGAGGTTTCACCCTCGGCACTGGATAGTAACGTTGCAGTGTCGTTACAACTAAGGGGGGTGATGTGCGGTGTCGGGGCCTGGTCTTCAATCCCGTTGATCGGGTCTTCTGACGATCCAGCGCGGCAATCGGGATAAGTGGGGTCACTGATAGTTCTCTACCCAGCCTATACTAAACAGTTTAGGGTATGCAGGTAATTATCAACAGCAGGTTACAATAAACAGGCTATGCATCAGAATAGGTAAAGCAGCAGCAGCAGCAATTCTAATGCAAGCATGAGAAATAGAATGGGGGATATCAGGATGATCAAAAGGGGGGGCTTGCCTGGTTGCTCGGCGGTAAGGGCAAGGTTGTCAATGGTGTCTTTGGGCTCCGGAGCTGCGTCGGTACCGGCTCTATCGAGAGAGAAGAGGGGGAGGGAACAGTAAATACTAAGCAAGCAAGTGATACACAATGTATGACATGACAATGTGCAGTGTCGGGTGTGTCCTAACGTATGGTTGCACGTCACCGAGGAAGGGGGAGTCCATCCGGGAATGTTTTCCCGGTTCCGGACATTTGTCAGACAGATGACCGGAGAGGGACGGTTGCATGTTCAGATAGTTAGGGACGCGTGGCGGACGAACGGAACGCGTATCCGAATTCGTCTCGTCGTTCTTAGCAACTTTCATGTACAAAGCTTTTCCATCGGAGTTACGGATTATTTTATATTAAATTTTAAAGTTTAAAACAATTTCTGGAATTTATTTAATTAATTAAATTAGAATTATGCGAAATAGTGAATGCTGACATCAGCATGACGTCAGCATGAGGTCAGCAAACTGTTAGGGTTAATTAACAGTAGTTAATTAGGTTAATTAAATCATTAAGTTAATTAAACTTAATTAGTTATTTAAACAGAATTAATTAGGTTAATTAATTAATTCACTAATTAATATTTATTTATTTATTTTAAAATCCTCTTTTTTTCAATTTTGTTTTTCGTTTTTTTATAAGGGGCGGGCCCCATCTGTCATAGGCCCATGGGGCCAACAGGGTTAACGGGCGCGGGGTGTGGGCGTGGGCGCCCGTCGAGGCCGGAGCCCGTCTGGGCGCGGCGAGGCGCAAGCAGCGGTCAGCAGCGGCGAGGAGCGGGCGCGGGGTGAGCGCTGCCGCGCGTCGGGCTGCGACGGCAGCGGCGGACGATGCCGCGGGAAGCAGCAGCAGCGGTGCAGCAGCGGGGCGCGCGCGGTGAAGGGCGCGTGCGGCGAGGGCGAAGGTAGCGGGGCAGGGGCACGATCATGCGCGCGGGGGGGGGGGCACACCCAAGGAGCGACAGGCGCGAGCCGGGCGAGCCCAGTGCGTGGCGGGCGCGCAGTGGCCGTGCGCGGGCATCGGGACGGCCACGGTGAGCGCGAGGACACGGGCCGGATCCGGTGACGGGGAGAGAAGAGGGGGCGGACGAGGCTCACGGCGGGGTTGTAGGGAGACGGCAGTGGGCTCGGGGAGGATCGGGGTGGTCCGACGACGGTGGGGACGAGGCAGATGACGGCGACGGGGACGAGGAAGTCCGGCGACGGCGCGGACGAGGCCCAGAGCGATGATGTCGAGGTGGCGGTGCGCTGGTTCGGGGTCGGGGAGGCGACGGTTGTCGGCGGTCAGCGACGGCGGCGTCGTGGTCGAGGCGGTGAGGTGACGGTGACGAGGCCCGGCGCGTCGAGGCCGTGAGCCACAGCGGCAGCGGGGCGGCGCTGGGAACGGGCGCCGGTGTCGGGGAGCACGGGGTCGGGAGGGGCGAGCGCCAGGGGTCGGGGCGTGGCCCGATCCATATGGGGGAAGCGGAGCGAGCGGATTGGGGGGGTCGAGGGGAGTTGGGGTAGCAGTTAGGGTTTCGGGGGGGGCGGGTTGGCCAAATAGGCCAGCGGGCATGCGGGAGCGGGCCGGCCTGGCCGGCATAGGCCAGCTGGGCCACGAGGCCCACGAGGGAAGAGAGGGGGGGTTTCTGTTTTGTGTTTTTATTTTACTTTTGTTATTTGATTTCTTTTCTTTTATTTCTCAACTTTGCAAAAAGTGTAGCCTCAAATACAGTTTTGTAAAATAGGATAACTGGTCCAATAAATATAGTGCAGTATCTAACACTGACAGAAAAAGGTTTGGAGCCAAAATGATTTTGTTTGCATTTTAATTAATGTCAAATGGAGTTACAGATTTCTGTTCCTAGCTGTTTGAGTCATTCAACTATTCTGATTAATGTTGGTTACAATTTTATAATTGCCTCTAGATTATTTGCTATTTAATGAACATTTTAGTTTCTATGTTGCACAACTTTTATATTTCACTTTCATTTAAATTTGAATTTTGACTTAGGAGTTGAAATGCAATATAATGCTAATGATGGTCATGCACTGTTAAACATGATGACATGGCATAACCAAAAGTGGGATTACTATGGCTAACCACTGGGGGTGTTACATGGATTACCTGACCATATCGACAAGGCCGCGCAGCAAGAAGAAGGGTCGGCGGCGAGGAGGCCGTGCAGCAAGAAGAAGGGTCGGCGGCGAGGAGGCGGCGCTGCAAGAAGAAGGATCACCAGTGAGGAGGCTGAGCTGCCAGTAAGCAGCAGTGAAGGTTTAAACTTGGAAAGCAAGGAGGAACAATGGAAATGTGGCTTTTGGTGGGAGGGAGGGGGCGGGGAGATAGATATTTCCATGGTGGCAGAAAAATTTCGCTCGGTGCCGCGAGAAACTGGCGCGCAAGTGTGGTTCAAGCGCGGGCGGTGGACTGTAGATGACGAAGCTTCCTGCGTAAGCCAGACAAGATGGTGCGCCAAGATATTTTATATCGCATCCCACACGATTCTTGCTAGTAAACTGTTTGTGGTATACCTGATTTTTTCATTATGTTTTGAAAGACAAAATGGTGTTACGGAGGGAAAGGATGGTGTTTGAATTGCTAGAACATTTACGTACAGTGAACATGCAACTACATGAGTGTCGTGTTTAAATTTGGAATTATTCCGGGTTCGTTTGGCATTTTTATGCATTAATTGAGTTTCTAGGCATTTAATGTGCATAATTCAAATTTGAACTACAAGCACATGCTCCAGTGCACCAAAGTTTGTTGAAAAATCACATGTGTGTCTTTGGGTGAATTTATAGGTCCCATGCAAGAATGGGAATGAAATTCAAACATCTGGGCGTCACGGCTCGGCCGGGAATATTGAGAAACTTGGTTTTTAAATTCCTGTAAATTCAAAACTCGCCTGAAAACCATGAAACTTGGCATGGTGTCATTTCATGGCACCAACATGCTGTGGTAAAAAAATTGGCCGCATTTGGACAAGTTTTGGTATAAGCTTCTTGCAAACCGGAGCTTCTCTCGAGAAGACTCATGGTTCCCGAGGGGGGACGTGTCACCCTTGTGTGCGAAATGATATACGCTGCCTCCCCCCCTTGATTTTTTGCAGAGGCAACATAGAACTATATGAGTGTCATGTTAAAATTTGGAATTATTCCGGGTTCGTTTGGCCTTTTTTATACATTAATTGAATTTATGGGCATTTAATGTGCATAATTCAAATTTGAACTACAAGCACATGCTCCAGTGCACCAAAGTTGGTTGAAAAATCACATGTGTGTCCTTGGGTGAATTTCTAGGTCCCATGCAAGAAATGAGAATGAAATTTAAACATCTAGGCGTCGTGGCTCGGCTGGAAATATTGAGAAACTTGGTTTTTTAATTCCTGTAAATTCAAAACACGCCTGAAAATCATGAAACTTGGCATGGTGTCATGACATGGCACCAACACGCTGTGGTAAATTTTTTGGCCGAATTGGGACAAGCTTTGGTATAAGCTTCTTGCAAACCGGAGCTTTTCTCAAGAAAGCTCGTGGTTCCGAGAGGGAACGTGTCACCTCCGTGTGCGAAATGACATACACTACCTTCTCCCGCCTTAATTTTTTTACACAGGCAGCTTAGACCAAATAGGAGTTTCGTGCCAAATTTTGGAATTATTCCGGGTTCGTTCGGCCTTTTTTATACATTAATTGATTTTCCAGGCATTTAATGCACATAATTCAAATTTGAAGTACAAGCGCATGCTCCAGTGCACAAAAGTTAGTTGGAAAATCATTTATGTGTACTTGGGCGAATTTCTAGGTCCCATGCAAGAAGTGGGAATGGAATTCAAACATCTGGGCGTCTTGGCTCGGCCGGAAACATCGAGAAACTTGGTTTTAAAATTCCCGTAAATCCAAAACTCGCCTGAAAATCATGAAACTCGGCATGGTGTCATGACATGGCACCAACATGCTGTGGTAAATTTTTTGTCTGATTTGCGAAGGCGCACACATTAACAATCAACAAAGTCATTTTGGAACAAGTGTTGTCACGTTACAAATCAGAAACACAAGAATTATTGAAACCGTGGGTGTTCTACTTACCATTTACATGCCGCCACACGTCCCCTTTTTTTATTGGCTAGGAGGTGTCATGCGGGGTAGCTATTTGAGTACGGGAGGCGTGCGATCAGACCCCTGCGCGTGCTCATCGAGAAGAGAGCCCTTTGACCTCTATCTGCCGCCCACCTCCCTCCCAACGTCTCCATTAATGGCGCCTGACCCCTGTTTCATGGCGTGGCTATGTCTCACTCGACTGAGGTTTAAGAGAGAAAAAAGAAAATCTGAAAAGAAAGTTTTGCACGGATCTTGATGTAAGATCCGACGGACCTATATAGCATCGACTGCGACTTATAGCAAGACTGATGAATATAAGGACGATGACAGTGGATAATAATAGTCTTGCATATTTAGGAAGATAATTAAAAAAGCCACATGCGGCAACGCCCGAAATACACAAGGGCAAAAGAAGAAGGAAGACAACGATCTGGCTCACTGATCTCTACTTTGTTGATGCGTTGCTGCAGGCCGCAGGAACTAGTCTCCGCGGCAAGCGGCGATGAGCTCTTTCGTGTCCTCAAGACGCTGCTTGAGAGCATCCACGGATTCCTCCACCAGCCTTTGGCGCTCGATGCGGAGCATGGAATTCTCGTCCATTAGTTTCTTGACAATGACGCCAGTCCTCTGCAACAAGGCAGTGGTCTCCTCGTGCTGCTTCGTCGTTTCGGCGATCTTCGCCCTCAGCAGGTCGCACTCGGTGCGGAGCTTTGCCTTGTCCTCCCCTAGTCCCTGGATGATGCTGGTAGCATTTTCAAAGGAGCCATTCATCACGTCTTGCTGCTTCATCCAGTCGGAAATCTGACCCATCTGGTCATCGAGCATAGCGCGCATGCGCCTGTCAGAGTCCTCGCCTGCTCGCGAGACATTTTCCCAGGCCGCCGCGGCATGGGAGGACATCTCTGGTGCATTCGCGGCGCGGCGGGACATCTCTGCTGCTTCTGCGGCGCGGCTGGACCAATCTGCTGCATCGACGGCGCGGTGGGACCTCTGTGCTGCTTCGGCGGTGCAGCGGGACCTCTGTGCTGCTACGGCCACGCGGTGGGACATGTCGGCTGCTTTCGTGGCGAGGCGGGACATCTCTCGTGCTTCCGCTTCCATGCTCGCCTCTCTCTGGTGGTAATCTCTCGACCCAGAACTCACGCTGGCCATGGCAGACGCAAGGGAACGATGATGAATGACCTGTTTGTTTTTGTGGATGAGGAGTTGAGGAGGAATGTGCAGTCATCTTGTAGTAGTAGTATTTATAACCGAGTACTAATACGCTCCTAAGTGGGAAACCGTTTAGGTTTTGATCGGTGTGAACAGGTTTGCAATTAAATATAGCGTGGTAGTAATTTGGAATGTGACGGGATGCAGGCTCCAAATTTATTGACGGTTCTATAATTTCTAAGTGCAGCACTATTCCCGGACGGCGTAACATGGGCACGCTTTCTCGGCCGCGTACGTGGCGTTTGCACCATAGGGTGCACTGCAATAGGCAATGTCAGCACACGTCTTGTTCCAACAATCGTGCGCGCTCGTTATTACCATCGTGCACGCTTCTTTTAATTAGAATGTGTGCCCTTCTAGCGCACACACGTTGATCTGTCTAACTATTTCTGTTTGTTGTGGCTAATCGCAAACAGTTCATCCATGTGAAGTGTATGCCGTCAATCGCAGACACGTTGATCTGGCTGACCGTTTCTGTTGTGTTGCCTAATCGCAAACAGTTCATCCGTCTGAAGCGTATGCCCTCAATCGCACACACCTTCATCTGGCTGCCCGTTTCTGTTGTTGCCTCATCACAAACAGCAAATCCGACTGAACTGTATGTCGTATATCGTACACGCCTTCATTTGGTTGCCCGTTTCTGTTCTTCTTCCTCATCGCAAACAGTTCATTGAACTGAACCGTATGCCATCGCAAATGTTTTGCATCTTTTTTGATAGTTTTTTTATATCATCATTTGCGATTAATGCATCGCACACAGTTTCGTCGAAGGGTCTCTGATTGTAGTGTAGCGTTAGCAGCATCCTGCAGTAGTGTAGGATTGAAATTACCCCTATAAGCATTATTATTAAAGGTGTTTAGTGAGACAAAATTCACATCTACGGGGTCATTATTTTGCTCAATCAAAGTAGACAAAGGCACATCATTAAGATCAATAAGAGCATTTTTACTAGCAACCAATTTCATAAGTGCATCAACTTTTTCACTCAAAGTACCAATTTCTTCAACAGAATTAACCTTTTTACTAGTAGGTGCTCTTTCAGTATGTCATTGTGAATAATTTACCATGATATAATCAAGTAATTTAGTAGCTTCACCCAAAGTAATTTCCATAAAAGTACCACCCGCAGCGGAATCTAAAAGATTTCTAGAGACAAAATTCAATCCCACATAATTTTTTTGTATGATCATCCATAAATTTAAACGATGAGTAGGGAAATTTTTTAACATTAGTTTCATCCTTTCCCAAGATTGTGCAACATGTTCATGTTCAAGTTGCCTGAAATTCATAATTTTATTTCTAATGGAAATAATTTTCGCGACAGGAAAATACTTAGTAATGAAAGCATCTTTGCACTTATCCCAAGAATCGATACTATTTCGTGGCAAAGATGAAAACCAATTTTTTGCACGATCACGCAAAGAGAACGGAAATAATTTTAATTTCACAATATCATTGTCCATATCTTTTTTCTTTTGCATATCACACAATTCTACGAAAATGTTTAGATGGGACGCGGCATCCTCAGTAGGATTGCCGGAAAATTGCCCTTTCATAACAAGATTCAATAAAGCGGCATTAATATCATAGGACTCCACACTAGCGGTGGGAGGAGCAATTGGAGTACTAATAAAATCATTTTTATTAGTATTAGAAAAATCACACAACTTAGTATTTTCTTGAGACATTATGACGGAGTAATGCATTAGGCAAGATGACATGATGTAGATAAGATAAACTCACGTATGATAAACCCCATCTTGTTACCCTTAATAGCAACGATAGATGCGTGTCATGTCTCTTTCTGTCACTGAGATTGAGTGCCGCAAGATCGAACCCATTACAAAGCACCTCTTCCCATGGCAAGATAAATCAATCTAGGTGGCCAATCCAAACCAATAAATCAGAGAAGAAATACAAAGCTATATTAATCATGCATAAAAGAGTTCAGAGAAAACTCAAATAATAGTCATGGATAGATCTGATCATAAACTCCACAACTCATCAGATCTCAACAAACACACCGCAAAAAGTAATAGATCTCCAAGAACACCAAGGAGAACATTGTATTGAAGATCAAAAAGAGAGAAGAAGCCACCTAGCTACTAACTATGGACCCGTAGGTCTGTGGTAAACTACTCACGCATCATCGGAGGGGCATCAAGGTTGATGAAGAACCCCTCCGTGATCGATTCCCCCTCCGGCAGAGTGCCAGAAAAGGTCACCAGATGGGATCTCTTGAGAACAAGGCTTGCGGCGGCGAACAAAGTATTTCGTGGACTCCCCTGTTGGTTTCCTGATTTATGGGTATTTATAAAGGCGGAGTTAGGTCAAACAGAGCCACGTGGGCCCCACAACCCATCAGGGCATGCCCTGGTGGGTTGTGGGCTCATGCTCCCATGTCTGGTCTTCTCTCGAAGCTTCTAGTGTCCCTTATGTCCAGAAAAAAATCTCCAAAAAGTTTCGTGGCATTTGGACTTCGTTTGGTACTGATATTCTGTGAAACCAAAAACAAGCAAAAAACAGCAACCGGCACTAGGCACTAAGTTAATAGGTTAGTCCCAAAAAATGATATAAAGTTGCTTGTAAATGTATATAAAACATCCAAGACTGATACTTTAATAGCTTGGAACAATCAAAAATTATCGATACGTTGGAATCATATCAATTAGTTTACTATTAATAATTCAAGTATTAAGCAAATTCACATGTTATATCGAATAGCTGTTTGCCAATTTCATATTAGGCATAGAAATATATTTTAACATCACAGTACGATAGCTATATGAAAACACCACAGTACAACATATAGCTAGTTCACCTTCATAAGCACAATATTAGAACAATATATTCATTTACCTAATCGACTAATGCATGATTAGCCAGGTTCGTCTTCTCCACCTCTGCTTTCAGTTCAGTAAGAACCTGTTTTGCACTGACCAACTGGGAAAGTGCCTCCTCCTTCGCCAACACCATCTTAGCAAAGTCTAATTTAAAAAATCTAAGCTCATTCTCCATCTTCCTCTTTTTTCCCGCATCTTGAAATATTCTTCAGCGTTGACAACACTTTCGCTAAGCCTATCTATGTTCTCTTCCTCATACATGCTCCAGAGCTTTGCTAGGAACATCTTCAAAGACTGTGCCCACTCTTGATCAACCCACTCTAGGTAAGAACACTTTTGTTCATCCTATAATATTTAAAACTAAATCAGTAACAATTGTAGGGAAAATGGGTTTCTAGCAACATAGAAAATCACCACATACATATTTTGAAAAACTGAAGAAACATGTTAATTATGACATATCTTCTCAAAAAGATCAATGTGCAAATGAATTAATTGCTACCGAGACAACAACCAAATTCAGAAACATCACAAGCTATAATTAACTGCAACGCTACAAGTTCTTAGTCATATACTATAAATAACAACTTGAAATTTTTATGAGGAAGCTAAATATAACTGCAACAGCATAGCGACAGTGTTTGGATGACATCAAATTGATACTAACAGGTGTGTACATGTACAAATTTAGTAACATAGAACTAATAGCACTAAGGCCGTCCACTATGTATGCCAAAACCAGTGCCAAGACAACTGTTGCTACATTTGGCACCGGTGCCCTGCACTGCTGAGCTGATACCAGAGGAAAAATTCAAGGAACCGGACTCCGGAGCACCTAGTTGCTCCGATGCCCAGTTCCTTCATGCCATAAAGTTTTAGTATTTTACTGCTTGGCTGCTCGGATGTGTGGAGCAAAGTTGGCTGCACAAACTATTGAAGTGGTGCCAAATAATTTTCTATTGGCATCGCTGATGAGATGGCAACATTTTTAGATGCTAGGTAGAAACTGTAACACTGTCTTAATCACATCCAACATAACATAGCACAGTGAGATTGTCTGAATCACATCTAACAAATGATTTGTAACAACGAAAGTGGGGCTAACCTTCTCTGCACATGCCAGAAACTTCCTCCCACTGTCCATAGATTCAAACGCAACTAGCTTCACGCATGAAGATTGATGGTGACAACGAGCAACAGATCTCCAGCCACCCCGCTCCATTCGTTGCAAGTGATGGTCCTAGGGAGCTACAAGAGGAAGAAATGACACAAATCGGCCGCCGGGTTAAAATCCTTAATTCCAAATCATAACCTGAGAGAGAGGAGAGAGGCATACCCGGGTGGTGAAAGAGTCATCATCGGAGGAGGAACCGCTGGAGAGGTCATTGAAGAAGACCATGGCGACCGCAGCGGTCGGATGCGAGACGGCGAGAGCGAGGAAGGAAGCAGCTATAGCTTGGGAAGGAAGGAAGGAGGAAACAGGGGAAATGTGACTTGTAGTCGGGGAGAAAAGGGGGTTGGAAGGGGGGAAGAGTTAGATATTTCGGCGGTAGGCCAAAATTTTTGAAAGGTGCAGGGAAACTTTACGCGCAGTGCCGCCGGACACCATTCACTTTGAACGAATGTGTGCATCGCAAAAGATTCTTCTGCTTTACGCGCATGCGATGAGTTTGATCATTCAAATTTTGGTTGAAATTTCCCTGGGTACTGTGCTCATCCACGTCACTGCATAATTTAACATCGCTTGCTAATTTGGGTACACAAAAGAGCCTACAACACACAGACCACACTTACTGAATCGAGCAATTTTAGTAATTAAACAGAGCCAGTTGACCTAAACATTGCTCTAACAAAAGATCAGCGTTATAAACAAAGGCTAAGTACGCATAATTTTAATAAAGCCGCCGACGCACCGCCCTATGCCTCGGCGGTGTAAGATGAGACGTCGATGACTTGTCCTGGCGACAAGCCGCCGTTGGTGGACTCTGTGTCCCCCAGGCTGAAGTTGACCGTGTCATCGTCATTGTCCTCGTCCTCAACGCCGCCCTCAAGGTGGTAGTACTCGTAGTAGTGGTTGCGCCAGATCTCGTGTTGGTACACCACCACCGATTCCTCGACGGACAGGCTCTTCTCTATCTCCTCCTCAGCCACACGCAACTCCTCCTCCCGGCGGTCCTTGGTCTCTGCCACCTCCTGCATCTCCAGCTCTCGCTCGGCGATCTCATGAGGAAGCAGGTGCTCCATGGCCTTCGCCGCCGTTTCGGATGTGGGTTGCATGCTGGATTCCGAGGAGGCCTGGAATATCTTGGCGTGGGCGTCCTCGATCTTGGCGTGGATGGCCTCGACCCGGGCCAGGGCGACATCGGTGGCACGGACGGCTGCTCGAGTGCTCTCGGCGTTTGCAGCCGTCATCGCAGCAGCTGCTGCAGCTGCCCTGTCGACTGTCGCAGATGCCCTCTCGACGGGTGCGGCCGCGCTCAATTCGGATGCAGCCGCGCTCTCGGCGTAGGCGGCCGCGCTCTCTACGCAGGCGGCCGCGCTCGGGGATGACGCAGCCACCGTACGGGCCCTCATGAAGCGTCTCCACGGCGTCATTCTTTGCAAGAAGGGGTTGGGGAATGGGGATCGGGGATTCGTGGATTTGGGGGTGATCGGCACTAGAGCAGACGAAGCCGGCGAAGCTTATGGAGTAAGACTTAAATAGACCCACGAATTTTTCATCACAAACGGTTCGTACATAAAATGTGTGTGATGTTGTTGATTTTTTGTAATAGCTCTGAAAGACGAATTTGGAGTATAGTGGCAACGGATGGTGTTTTAAATGTACAAGAAAATTTTGTACCGCTAAAATATACTAATACAACTGTCATGTTAAAATTTGGAAATTATAAGGGTTCATTTGACCTTTTTAAGACATTTAAATGATTTTATAGTCATCTAATGACTGTCATTCAAATTTGAACTACATGTACATGCAATAGCTAACCATAACGGTTTGAAAAATCATATTTGTGTACTTGTGTGCGAGTTAATTTCATGTGCAGTAAATTAAAAAGAATTTTCAAATATATTGGTGTCACGGCTTGCACACAAGCATCGAGTGCAATGGCATTTAAATTCCAAAAAAATCAAAAATGACCAGAAATACATGAAATCTTGCTTGACGTGATGGTATGGCACCAAGATGATGTGGTAAAAAAATTGGCCTGTTGGCGAAAGTTTGGACACACACTCACAAACCGGAGCAAACTCACTAGAAGGCTCGTGGTTCCGAGAGGGAACAATGGATGTTTGATGACGAACCGGCGATACCTTCCTCTTATGGCCTTCAAACTTTTTCTACCGTTAACATGCACTAATCCAACTGTCATGTTAAAATTTGGAAATTATAATGGATCATTTGGCCTTTTAAAGATATTTAAGTGATTTTCTAACCATTTAATGACCGTAATTTAAATTTGAACTACATGTACATGCAATAGCTAACCATAACGGTTTGGAAAATCATATTTGTGTACTTGTGTGCGAGTTAATTCCATGTGCAGTCAATTAGAAGGAATTTTCAAACATATTGATGTCACGGCTTGAACGCAAGCATCGAGTGCCATAGCATTTAAATTCCAAAAAATTAAAAAATGATCAGAAATACATGAAACCTTACTTGACGTAATGGCATGGTATCAAGATGTTGTAGTAAAAAAATTGGCCTGTTTGGCGAAAGTTTGGACACACACCCCTCACAAACCGGAGCAAACTCACTAGAAGACTCGTGGTTCCGAGAGGGAACAATGCATGTTTGATGATGAACTGGCGATAGCTTTCTCTTATTGCCTTCAAACTTTTTATACCGTTAACATGCACTAATACAACTGTCATGTTAAAATTTGGAAAATTTCAGGGGTCGTTTGACTTTTTTAAGACATTTAAGTGATTTTCTAGCCATTTAATGACTGTAATTCAAATTTGAACTACATGTCACTAGTAGAGAAAGGGCTAGCCACAACTTTAATTGGTGGCGCCTCATTTTCAATCCACGCCATCACTATTTTTTTTTCAAATAGTGGTGACGTTGGCTTATTTCGTACGCCATCAGTAATAGATTACCGATGGCGTGCTGTCTAAAATTCATGTCATTGGTATTTAGGATCCAGCAGTCTGTCCGAGCGCAAATTAGTGCTGACGTGTAAATTTTTGCCACGCCATAAGTATCTTGCACACCGATGGCGTGTGTGGTAACCAGCACGACATTAATAACCAGACTGGTCTGTTTAATTATTGTTTTCTTTTCGGAACAAGTATTGATGGCGTGGAGTGGCTTATTTCTTTTTGCGAACGCCATAAAAAAAGTCCAACCTCACGCCACCAGTGATTGGAAAAGAAGTTTGGCCCGCAGCCCACACCTATCTCTCCCGTGATTCTTCTCCAACCTCTGTCTCTCACCCGCCGCCACCGCCGTCGCCGTCGCCGTCGCCGCCCTCTTTTCACCTTCTCCCACACCGCCGCCGCCCGCACCCTCTCCCCCATCGCCATCTGATCCTAGTCCGATCCTGGCACCCCCCCCCCCCACCCAATCAAGAGAAGAAAGAAAAACTCAAAAATAACCCATGAGGCCAGATCGAGCAGCGTCAGTGGACGGACATGGCGCTCCCCGATTGCCAAGGCCAGGGCCGCGTCGTCGCCGTCGTCGAGGACGAGGCCGAGCAGCTGGTCCTCCAAGACTCCGCAACACGGACCTCGCCACTGACATCACCCGGTCGATGGAGTCCGTCCTGAACGCCCGGCGCAGCGTGTTCGACGAGGACGAGCCTTGCTGCCGCAAGATCGAGCGCCTCATCGCCAGGTACCACCGAAAATTGATTCTCCACCCTCGCTGTGAGATCTCACTCCGTAGTTCGCCCACTCTTCTTTTTTCCGTTGGCTTGCTGAGATTGATTAGGGTTGACTAAGTTACTAAGTGAGATATTCAGTGCGATTGCTGGGTGGACTAACTGACTAAGTGAGATATTCAGGTTGGATGGACCAAGTGACTTAGCACATATTCAGTCAGGCTTCATGAGAGTTTCAGTTCAGTTTGTACTTTCAGTTGTTTTTTTCATTATGTTTGAGAGGTAGTCAGGCTTTAGGTTCTAAGTTCATACAAGGAACCGAATCTTACCTTTGTGCTTGAGTTTCTACTGATGCATATCACAGTAATTGATGCATATCATGGTCTGTAATGTTAGAGCATCTCCAGCCGTTGAGCCCCCCAGGAGGCATTTTTTTCGCCGCTTGGGGGGCTGCCGGCGAGAAATTTGGCCTGGGGGTGAAAAAATTTCCAGCCGTGTCCACCCCCAAGCGAGGAAAGAGACAGCGAGCCCGCGCCCTCGCCCGCCGCGCCTGCCGTCCAGGCCGCTCGTCGAGGCTGCGGTAGGAGGCGGCCGGCACTGCGAGCGGTGGACCTCAGTCCACGGAGCCGCGCCCCGTCCTCGCCGCGCCGCCCCGTCCGAGGCCGCTCCCAGCCAGGCCACGGCCGCCCAGGCCGCGCCCGCCCCGGGCCACGGCCGGCCCGGCCTCGCCCCGAGCTCCATGGACGCCGAGCTCGAGCAGGCCACGGCGGAGACGGCGTCCTGAGCTCCATGGACGCCGAGCTCGAGCAGGCCTCGCCCCGAGCCCCGAGTTCCAGGGCGAAGACGGCGTCCTTCTCCTTGAGCGTGTCCAGGCCACGGCCGCCCCGTCCCAACCACGTCCGCGCCGCCCCGTCCCAGCCCCGTCCACGCCGCCCCATCCCAGCCTCCTGTACACCATCGCCATCACGGACGTCGGGGCGCAGGCGCCGCTCCTCCTCGACCTCGCCGGCACCGCTCGTACAACCCAGTCGAGGGGCGCTGCGCCTCGCGAGGCCACGGCCGTGCCAGCGCGTTGTCCAGCCGCGCCGCGCCGTCGACGGCCACGGCTGCTCCACCCGGCCGCCTCCTGCGTCCCGGTCCCGGCCATCCACCAGGCCACGGCTGCTCCACCATGGCGCCACGGCCTCGCCCCCGCCCGGCGAGCTCCGGCTCCCAGGCCACGCCCGACGTCCACTCCATTCTCGGCTTCGTCCGTGAAGAAAAAGTGAAAAGATAGGAGAGAGGAGAGAGGACAGAGGACAGAGGAGAGAGAGAAAGGAAAAAGACGCTGACCGTGGGCCAAAAACGCCTAAAATATAGCGCCGGCGTCCCCAAGAGCCCCCCGGCGGGCTGGGTTTCGCCTGGGACCGCCGGACGAATATTTGGCGAAATCCGGTGAAAAACGAGACCCTGGGGGTCTAACTGGGCTGTTTTTCTATCGCCGGATGTAAAAAAGTGGTCCAAAAGGGTCTGTTGAGGGGACGGCTGGAGATGCTCTTAGTACTAAACGTGAGCATAGGAAACGAGATCATGGAGTTGGCTCCTTGCCGTGCTGGCTGCTATATGTAAGATCTGCATTGATTGAATGAAAACAGGGCCGTGAGGGCAGCAGCCACAATGTAGTTTGTGTAGCCACCAAGGAGTGTCTCTTTGCAAAGCCAAAGTTAATTCTCCCTGGTAAAGTGTGTGTGAGTACGTGTGAGTTTCTTCTCCATTATGTAGTTGGATGTATATGAGCAGGGGATCAAGTGTCGTTTGGATGTACTGTGTCAATCTACGATGTTGTGTTTCCTGGTGTGAATTATATTAATCTGTCACTAAAAATGTGAAATTAGCATCATGGTAAATTTCTGCTGCTATACTACCTACTGTCATGTTTTTTATTTTTGTATACATGGAGAATGCTTTGTACAGTATGAACTTCTATCTACTGATCTCCTTGGATCTTTGAAATTTGTAAGAAGACATCTTCAGGGCACTTCCTGCTAGTATATATGGAGGGTTCGTTTGAAAATATACTATAGCACATCTCTGAATTAGGAGCGACAGTGTGCATTTTTCCTGAAAATTAGAACTTGTTGCTGCTGCTCTGTTTGTACATTCTTCCCGGTCTTGATGGTTATATATGAAGTTGTATATGCTAGTACATCTGGGTGTGCAGTGAGTATGTTAGCACTCAAACAATACACCATTTTTATTTAGAAATCATTTACATTTTATGCTATGGTTTTTCTCGTAAGATAAGATTATTTCATTAACAGATATAAGTTAGAATCCAGAGTTATGTTATCTAGCAGGTTAATCTCACATCAATTATTCTACCAGTAATAATTATTACTCCCTCTGTAAAGAAATATAAGAGCGTTTAGTTCACTAAAGTAGTGATCTAAACGCTCTATATTTGTTTACGGAGGGAGTATTATGCTACATGTAATTATAATGAAGTCCAATTTGAGTGCAGCGCCATTAGTTAATAGACATAGAAAATGCAGAACTCCTTTTTAGTATTCATATGTATTCATCTTCTGTACTTCTTGATGATATTTCCTTCTCTCCTTTCAAAATCATGTACTATAAAAAAGATAAGAAAATAACAAAAAATATTTGCTTAAGTCTGTTAGTAGTTACCATCCAAAACAACCACCATTGTGATTAAGCATCTCCTACGCACACACATTTTTCAGGAGTGAGCCAAAATCTGAGTCAGACCTATACTTGTTCTCTAGATGAAAGATGTAGATGTTGAATTATATCCTGATCTTGTACAACACTCCAAAGTCGATTCAACAGTTTACACCTTGTAACTTTGAGCCTTGTTAGAGGCTGAATTAAAATAAAGTGACAACATGAAAGATGTAGGTTGTTTTGTAGATGCTTAAACACATTATATTTGCTAGATTTCGTTTGGTGTATTAATTCCTATGAAATTATCTTCTGTATAGTCTGTGGTCCATGGTTTGTAGTATTACTAGTGATATTCTAATCTTGTCCAAGTGCTTGTGATGTGCTAAAGTGAGGTATGCATTAGAAAATACCAAGTGTATTTGCAGTGCATGGTTTCTGCATAGTTCTAGCAGATAATGATATAGTTCTATTGCCATGTTTATGTGGGTGCAAAGTGATCATCCATATACTTTTTTCTTGCCTTATTTATGATGCTTGATGGTTTGTGTTATGAAACAAATGCCTTCTTTATTCTGATGATTGCATTCTATATTTTAACTAATAGGTAATACTTCATTTCCATTGGAAGTTGGTGCGGCGACGACGACATTGACACGGGGCTGTGACGATATATCCTTGACACGGGGATGCGGCGATGATGACATCTACACGGGGCTGTGGTGGTGGCTACTACGGCGGTGGCGACGACGACGATGACATCAACACGGGGCTACGGCGGCGGCGACGACGATGATGACATCAACACGGGGCTACAACGGCGATGACGACCACATTGTAATGTATGAATTGTGTAACTGAATTGAACATATGGATGAATGTATAAATATTTGGATGCATGGCTGAGTTGTATAACTAATTTTTTTTAAATCCACAAATGCTTAGTGGTGGCGTTGGTGGGTTTTGCTCACGTCACTACTACTAATGAATAGTACTGCCGTGGGTAAATATCCACGCCATTGCTATTTCAAATAATGGTGGCGTGAGCGAACAGTGCCATGCAACCAGTATGTAAAATACCAATGGCGTGGCAGCCCGAACGCCATCAGTAGTACGTTAACAATGGCGTCATATTGGTGGCGTTGACCGTCCACGCCAGCAATGTGGTTTTTAGAACGTCGGCACTAACGTTTTTTGCACTAGTGTGTACATGCAACATCTAATCATAACGGTTTGGAAAATTATATTTGTGTACTTGTGTGCGAGTTAATTCCATGTGCAGTAAATTGGAAAGAATTTTCAAACATATTGTTATCACGGCTTGGACACAAGCATCGAGTGCCATGGCATTTAAATTCCAAAAAATTCAAAAATGACCAGAAATACATGAAACCTTACTTGACATAATGGCAAGGCACCAAGATAATGTGGTAAAAAAATTATCCTGTTTGGCAAAAGTTTGGACACACACTAATTACTTGTATCTGCGTTAATATTTCCCCGAAGAGGAGAGGATGATGCAGCACCGCAATGGTAAGTATTTCCCTCAGTTATGAAACCAAGGTTATCAATCTAGTAGGAGAACCAAGCAACACTATGTAAACGGTATCTGCACACAAATAACAAATACTTGCAACCCAACGTGTAAGAGGGGTTGTCAATCCCTCCTCGGTATTGAGATAGATTAAATTGTTTGAGATTGGATAAATAGATCTACGAAAAACACAAAATAAAATAAATAAAGAAAAAGTGCAGCAAGGTATTTTTGGGTTTTTGGAATAATAGATCTGAAAACAATATGATAGAAAATAGACCCGGGGGCCGTAGATTTCACTAGTGGCTTCTCTCGAGAAAATAGCATACGGTGGGTAAACAAATTACTATTGGGTAATTGATAGAAGAGCAAATAATTATGACGATATCCAAGGCAATGATCATGTATATAGGCATCACGTCCAAGATTAGTAGACCGACTCATGCCTGCATCTACTACTATTACTCCACACATCGACCGCTATCTAGCATGCATCTAGTGTATTAAGTTCATGAAGAAACGGAGTAATGCAATAAGAACGATGACATGATGTAGACAAGATCTATTCATGTAGGAATAGACCCCATCTTTTTATCCTTAATAGCAACGATACATGTGTGCCTCGCTACCCCTTTTGTCATTGGGTGAGGACACCGCAAGATCGAACCCATCACAAAGCACCTCTTCCCATTGCAAGAAAAATCAATCTAGTTGGCCAAATCAAACCAAATTTTCGGAGAAGAAATACGAGGCTATAACAATCATGCATATAAGAGATCAAAGAAGACTCAAATAATATTCTTGGATAGAACTAATCATAAACTCACAATTCATTGGATCCCAACAAACACACAACAAAAAGTCATTACATCAAATAGATCTCCAAGAACATCAATGAGAACATTGTATTGAGAATCAAAAAGAGAGAAGAAGCCATCTAGCTACTGCCTACGGACCCGTAGGTCTGTGGTGAACTACTCACACATCATCGAAGGAGCACCAATGAGGATGATGAACCCCTCCGTGATCGTGTTCCCCTCTGGCAAGGTGCCGGAATAGGGCTCTAGATTGGATCTCGTGGTTCTGGAACTTGCGGCGGCTGGAATTGTGTTCCGTCGACTCCCCTAGGGTTTCTAAAATATTTTGGTATTTATAAAGCTGAGAGGCGGTGGAAAGGACTCCTTTGGGCCCCACTACCCACCTGGGCGCGCCAGGGGCCTCTGGCATGCCCTGGTGTCTTGTGAGCCCCACGGGCCTCCCCTCTTGCACTTCCTTGGCTCCAAGTTGTCTTCTGGGCGGAAAAATATCTCCACAAAGTTTCGTGGCATTTGGACTTCGTTTAGTACTGATATTCTGCGAAGCAAAAAACAAGCAAAAATAGCAACTGGCACTGGGTTGTATGTCAATAGGTTAGTCCCAAAAAATGATATAAAGTTGCTATAAAATGAATATAAAACATCCAAGAATGATAATATAACAGCATGGAACAATCAAAAATTATAGATGCGTTGTAGACGTATCACACACCCCTCACAAACTGGAGCAAACTCACTAAAAGGCTCGTGGTTCCGAGAGGGAACAATGCATGTTTGATGACGAACCGGCGATGCACTAATACAAGTGTCATGTTAAAATTTGGAAATTATAAGGGTTCATTTGGCCTTTTTAAGACGTTTAAGTGATTTTCTAGCCATTTAATGACCGTAATTCAAATTTGAACCACATGTACATGCAACAGCTAACAATAATGGTTTGAAAAATCATATTTGTGTACTTGTGTGCGAGTTAATTACATGTGCAGTAAATGAGAAGGAATTTTCAAACATATTGGTGTCACGGCTTGGACACAAGCATCGAGTGCCATGGCATTTAAATTCCAAAAAATCAGAAATGATCAGAAATACATGAAACCTTGCTTGACGTAATGGCATGGTGATACGTCTCCAACGTATCTATAATTTTTTATTGTTCCATGCTATTATATTATCCATCTTGGATGTTTTCTATGCCTTATGGTACTATTTTATATCATTTTTGGGACTAACCTATTAACCCAGTGCCAAGTGCCAGTTGTTGGATTTCCCTTGTTTTTATCTTTTACAGAAAATCAATACCAAACGGAGTCCAAACGGAATAAAACTTTATGATGATTTTTCTTGGACCAGAAGACACCTAGGAAGCTTCAGGAGGAGGCCAGAAGACCCACGAGGAGGCCACAAGCCCTAGGGGTGCGCCCTAGGGGGGGGCGCCCCCGAGGCTTGTAGGCCCCTCGTAGACCTTCTAACCCTAATTTCAACTCCATAAATACCCAAATATTCCCCCTACACCATAGGGCACACCAAAAAATAGTTTTTCGTCGCCGCAAGCTTCTGTTCTCATGAGATCCCATCTTGGGGCCTTTTCTGGCACTCTACCGGAGGGAGGTTAGATCACGGAGGGCATCTACACCAACCTTGATTCCCTTCTGATGATGTGTGAGTAGTTTACCACAGACCTACGGGTCCATAACTAGTAGCTAGATGGCTTCTTCTCTCTCTTTGATCTTCAATACAATGTTCTCCTCGATGTTCTTAGAGATCTATTCAATGTAATCTTCTTTTGCGGTGTGTTTGTTGAGATCCGATGAATTGTGGGTTTATGATCAGATTATCTATGAATATTATTTGAGTCTTCTCTGAACTCTTTTATGCATGATTAAGATAGCTTTGTATTTCTCTCCGATCTATTGATTTGGTTTGGTCAACTAGATAGATTTGTCTTGCAACAGGAGAGGTGCTTTGTGATGGGTTCAATCTTGCGGTGTCCTCACCCAGTGACAGTAGGGGTAGTGAGGCACGTATTTGTATTGTTGCCATTAAGGATAAAAAGATGGGGTTCATACCATATTGCTTGGATCTATCCCTCTGCATCATGTCATCTTGCTTAAGGCGTTACTCAGTTCTTGTTAACTTAATACACTAGATGCATGTTGTATAGCGGTCAATGTATGGAGTAATAGTAGTAGATGCAGAATCGTTTCGATCTACTTGTCACGGACGTGATGCCTATATTCATGATCATTGCCTTGGATATCGTCACAACTATGCGCTTTTCAATCAATTGCTCAACAGTAATTTGTTCACCCACCGTATGTTTCTTTCAAGAGAGAAGCCTCTAGTGAAACCTATGGCCCCCGGGTCTATTTACCATCATATTATTTTTAGATCTATAAAACCAAAAATAGAAAAATACCTTGCTGCAATTTATTTACCTTCACTTTATTTTGCACTTTTACTTATCTTTTATACCTATCTCTATCAGATCTCACTCTTGCTAGTGACCGTGAAGGGATTGACAACCCCTTTTTCGCGTTGTGTGCAAGTGTTTGTTAGTTTGTGCAGATGCATCTATTGGAGACTTGGGTGTTCCTCCTACTGGATTGATACCTTGGTTCTTAACTCAGGGAAATACTTATCTCTACTTTGCTGTATCACCCTTTCCTCTTCAAGGGAAAAATCAACGCAAGCTCAAGAAGTAGCAGGAAGAATTTCTGGCGCCGTTGCCGGGGAGGATATACATCAAGCCTACCAAGTACCTACCATAAACTCTCATCTCTTGCACTTACATTATTTGCCATTTGCCTCTCGTTTTCATCTCCCCCACTTCTAAAACATTTTCAGAAAAACACAAAAATATTTGCCTTCTTTCCGTTCTCTTTTTCGCTTGCCTTTTGTTTTCTTGTGTGCTAGATTGCTTGCTTTGTCACGATGTCTCAAGAAAATATTCATGAGGTTGCTAAAGAAAAAATTGATGATTTTGCTATCGAAGATCCTCATGATGAGGAAAATATTATCATGCACACTATAAAAAACTCCGTGTGGGTAGCGGTAATATTATTGGAAAATGTGTTATTCAAGAGTTCTTTACTTGTGCCGGTACGTTACCTATGTTAGGGGGTTCTATTCTTAATAAAACTTCTAGTCTTGCGGATGCAATATCTTTGCTTATAGTTGAACTTAAAAGACAATTTGTTCACATGCATCCTGCCATACAAAGGATTTTCCTAGAATTTTCTAATATTCACAATCCTTCCATTAAGCGTGTCACCACTATATTTTTAGCTCATGAATTTGGGCATATCATGAAAGAAGCTAGTGAAATATTTGCACATTATAATATCAATGGTGGTTGCCCTCCTATAGAGGAGATTCTCTTTAATCAAGAAGAAGTAAGGAGATTGCAATCTCCGGATTATGCCGCTTATAATGAAAACCTAAGAAAAAGGGTCCCTACCGATGTTTTGATTGATAAGATTTCTGAACTCAATGATAACTTTTCTATACAAAATAATGGATTAGGGTTTGTGCTTAGACATAAACTTAGGGAGTTTAATCAAAGGAACGTTTATAATGAAGACATTATTATCAAATGTCGAGGGCCAAAAGAGGAACCTATTCCTCCCAAACATGATCTTATAGGTCCGTACCCTATTAAATTTAGCCCCTTTGATTATTTTTGTTTACCACAAAGAAAATTTGCTGCTGAAAGGAGGGAGTATGAGATGAGCATGGATGATCTCCCTCACTTCTATTACAATACCTAGATCTATGCTTTATGCCTAGCTAGGGGCGTTAAACAATAGCGCTTTTTGGGAGGCAACCCAATTTTCTTTTGTGTTTTTTGTTTTTACACAATATTACTTCTGTAACAATTGTGTTTTAGTGTTTTAATTAGTGTTTGTGCCAAGTAAAGCCTTTGGGATGATCTATGGTGATAGTTGATTTGATTTTGCTGAAAAATAGAAACTTTTGCGTTCAGTAGCAGAATTACTAAAATTCACATAAGCGACTAAAAATTCAGAATTTCTTACACAAGATTGATATACAAATTTCCTACGTTGTCCTAATTTTTCAGAATTTTCAGAGTTACAGAAGTATGAATAATATACAGATCTTCCCAGACTGTTCTGTTTTTTGACAGATTCTGTTTTCTATGGATTGTTCTCTTTTTTTGATGAATCTATGGGTAGTATCGGGGGGTATGAACCATGGTGAAGTTGTACTACAGTATATATAATGCTAATATGAATTTAGAATGAGTTCACAACAGTACCTAAAGTGGTGGTTTGCTTTTATTATACTAACGGAGCTTACGAGTTTTTTGTTGAGTTTTGTGTTGTGAAGTTTTCAAGTTTTGGGTAAAATTTTGATGGACTACAGAATAAGGAGTGGAAAGAGCCTAAGCTTGGGGATTTCCAAGGCACCCCAAGGCAATATTAAAGGAGAACCAAGCATCTAAGCTTGGGGATGCCCCGGATGGCATCCCCTCTTTTGTCTTCAATCCATCGGTAAATTACTTGAGACTATATTTTTATTCACTACATGATATGTGTTTTGCTTGGAGCATCTTGTGATATATGAGTCTTTGCTTTATTTTCTTTTTAGTTTGCCACAATCATCCTTCCTGTACACACCTTTTGAGAGGGACACACATTTATCATGAATTTATTAGAATAATCTATGTGCTTCATTTATATCTTTTGAGCTAGGCAGTGGCTCTAGTGCTTCACTTATATCTTTTTAGAGCACGGCGGTGATTTTATTCTGAAGAAATTGATGAACTCTCATGCTTCACTTATATTATTTTGAGAGTCTTATAAATAGTATGGCAATTGGCTTAGGTTATGAATTTAGTCCTAATATGATGGGTATTCAAGACGGATATAATAAAAACTTTCATGAAGATCATTGAATATATGAGAAGTTTGATTCCTTGCATTTGTTTTGAGATATAAAGATGGTGATATTAGAGTCATGCTAGTGAGTAATTGTGGATTATTAGAAATTTTTGCGTTAAAGTTTGTGATTCCCAAAGCATGCACGTATGGTCTCTCATTATGTGATGAAGTTGGAGCATGATTTATTATTGATTGTCTTCCTTATGAGTGGCGGTCGGGGACAAGCGATGGTCTTTTCCTACCAATCTATCCCCCTAGGAGCATGCGTATTAGTACTTTGTTTCGATGTCTAATAAACTTTTGCAATAAGTATGTGAGTTCTTTATGACTAATGTTGAGTCCATGGATTATACGCACTCTCACCCTTCCATCATTGCTAGCCTCTTCGGTACCGTGCATTGCCCTTTCTCACCTTGAGAGTTGGTGCAAACTTCGCCGGTGCATCCAAACCCCGCGATATGATACGCTCTTTCACACATAAGCCACCTTATATCTTCCTCAAAACAGCCACCATACCTACCTATTATGGCATTTCTATAGTCATTCCGAGATATATTGCCATGCAACTTCCACCGTTCCGTTTATTATGACACATATCATCATTGTCATATTGCTTTTCATGATCATGCATGAGGCATTCATATAGAATTATATCATTGTTCTAATACCGAATTGTAATTCTTGAGTTGTAAGTAAATAAAAGTGTGATGATCATCATTATTAGAGCATTGTCCCATGTGAGGAAAGGATGATGGAGACTATGATTCCCCCACAAGTTGGGATGAGGCTCCGGGCGAAAAAAAAAGAGGCCAAAGAGCCCAAAAGAAAAAAAAGAGAAAAAAAAGAAGAAAAAAATGAGAGAAAAAGAGAGAAGGGGCATTGTTACTATCCTTTTTCCACACTTGTGCTTCAAAGTAGCACGATGTTCTTCATATAGAGAGTCTCCTATGTTGTCACTTTCATATATTACTAGTGGGAATTTTTCATTATAGAACTTGGCTTGTATATTTCAATGATGGGCTTCCTCAAATTGCCCTAGGTCTTCATGAGCAAGCAAGTTGGATGCACACCCACTTAGTTTTCTTTTGAGCTTTCATACATTATAGCTCTAGTGCATCGTTGCATGGCAATCCCTACTCCTTGCATTGACATAAATTGATGGCCATCTCCATAGCCCATTGATTAGCCTAGTCAATGTGAGACTTTCTCCTCTTTTGTCTTCTCCACACAACCTCCACCATCATATTCTATTTCACCTATAGTGTTATATCCATGGCTCACGCTCATGTATTGCGTGAAAGTTGAAAAGGCTTGAGAATGTTAAAAGTATGAAACAATTGCTTGGCTTGTCATCGGGGTTGTGCATGATAAATACTTTGTGTGATGAAGATAGAGCATGACAAGATTATATGATTTTGTAGGGATAACTTTCTTTAGCCATGATATTTTGAGAAGACATGATTGCTTTATTTAGTATGCTTGAAGTATTATTGTTCTTATGTCAATATTAAACTTTTGTTTTGAATATTATGGGTCTGAATATTCATGCCACATAAAAGAAAGATTACTTGATAAACATGTCAGGTAGCATTCCACATCAAAAATTCTGTTTTTATCATTTACCTACTCGACGAGCAGGAATTAAGCTTGGGGATGCATGATACGTCTCCAGCGTATCTATAATTTTTTATTGTTCTGTGCAATTATATTATCCATCTTGGATGTTTTATATGCATTATGGTACTATTTTATATCAATTTTTGGGACTAACCTATAACCCAGTGCGAAGTGTCAGTTGCTGTTTTTTCCTTGTTTTTGTCTTTTACAGAAAATCAATACCAAACGAAGTCCAAACGGAATAAAACTTTACGATGATTTTTCTTGGACCAGAAGACACCTAGGAAGCTTAGGGAGGAGGCCAGAAGACCCACGAGGAGGCCACAAGCCCTAGGGGCGTGCCCCCCAGGCTTGTGGGCCCCTCGTAGACCTTCTAACCCTAATTCCAACTCAATAAATACCCAAATATTCCCCCTACACCATAGGGCACACCAAAAAATACTTTTCCACAGCCGTAAGCTTCTGTTCTTGTGAGATCCCATCTTGGGGCCTTTTCTGGCACTCTGTCGAAGGGGGATTCGATCACGGAGGGCCTCTACACCAACCTTGTTGTCCTTCCGATGATGTGTGAGTAGTTTACCACAGACCTACGGGTCCATAGCTAGTAGCTAGATGTCTTCTTCTCTCTCTTTGATCTTCAATACAATGTTGTCCTCAATGTTCTTGGAGATCTATTCGATGTAATCTTCTTTTGCGGTGTGTTTGTTGGGATCCGATGAATTGTGGGTTTATGATCAGATTATCTATGAATATTATTTGAGTCTTCTCTGAACTCTTTTATGCATGATTAAGATAGCTTTGTATTTCTCTTCGGTCTATTGATTTGGTTTGGCCAACTAGATAGATTTGTCTTGCAATGGGAGAGGTGCTTTGTGATGGGTTCAATCTTGCGGTGTCCTCACCTAGTGACAGTAGGGGTAGCGAGGCACTTATTTGTATTGTTGCCATTAAGGATAAAAAGATGGGGTTCGTACCATATTGCTTGGATCTATCCCTCTACATCATGTCATCTTGCTTAAGGCGTTACTCAGTTCTTGTTAACTTAATACACTAGATGCATGCTGGACAGCGGTCGATGTGTGGAGTAATAGTAGTAGATGCAGAATCGTTTTGGTCTACTTGTCACGGACGTGAGGCCTATATTCATGATCATTGCCTTGGATATCGTCATAACTATGTGCTTTTCTATCAATTGCTCAACAGTAATTTGTTCACCCACCGTATGTTTCTTTCAAGAGAGAAGCCTCTAGTGAAACCTATGGCCCCCGGGTCTATTTACCATCATATTATTTTCAGATCTATAAAACCAAACATACAAAAATACCTTGCTGTAATTTATTTACCTTTACTTTATTTTGCACTTTTACTTATCTAATACAACTGTCATGTTAAAATTTGGAAATTTTCAGGGGTCATTTGACATTTTTAAGACATTTAAGCGATTTTCCAGTCATTTAATGACTGTAATTGAAATTTGAACCACATGTACATGCAACAGCTAACCATAATGGTTTGAAAAATCATATTTGTGTACTTTTGTGCGAGTTAATTCCATGTGCAGTAAATTGGAAGGAATTTTCAAACATATTGGTGTCACGGCTTGGACACAAGCATCAACTGCCATGGTAACACAAAATAAGCATTCGTGCCTTATATGAGTAAAGAAAATGTAAATATCTGGCAAGACAACAGGGCCCCACACGATTGGCACTCTATTTCGTGCCTTGAGGTTTGGAAGGTGAGTGGTGCGGGTTATTAATCAGACGCAGTTCTATATTGGAAACCGTCAGCGATTAAATTTACACACGGCTTTTATTGCGGGAATCTTATGCAATTCAAACTACAGTAGTCGTAAATTCCGGCGACCGGCGTGTGTACTATTCCCGTCGATCTAGATTCCGACCACCAATAAATACTACATTGCTCATGTCGTCCCGCCTGCATTCTCATCTACATCCCCTCCTTGCTCCCCCCTCCCTCTCTCTCTCTCTCTCACAAATCTCTGCCATGGCGCCGTTGATCTGCTGACGCGCCGACGAGGAGGCGCCGCCGCCCGAGGACGTTCAGTTGAAGAGCAGCGATGAGGAGGACCCCTACACACCGTCGGACGAGGTTGCGCCGGACCCCCCAACTTTGAAGTGGTTTTTGGGCCAGTACAATCTTTGTCTGTGGAAGTCGCTGCCGCTGGCTGAGAAAGCTAGGCAAGTGGCGTTCAAGAAGGAGATGGCGGAGGAAGAAGCCAGGTACCAGGCGGCCTATGAAGCCTATGAGGCCACCTGGAAAAAGGAGGTGGTGGAGCTTTGGGGGCGGACGCGTCGACGTGTTGAAGAGGTGTATGAAGATGGGTACTTCGCCAGGAAGGCCAAAAGCGGTAGGCACCTCATCACTGCATGGAGGTGGGCCGATAAGCTCCAGTGTGCCACCAACGAGGAGCTCCGATGGGCGCCCAATGAAATGGCAAGATCGTTCGCGCTTGTCCGCCAGCAAGAGGCAGATCGGTACGTCAAGCGCTGCGAGGGAGAGGAGGCAGAGTACTACCTCTGCGCTGGGAAGACGCCGCGCACCAGGGAGCTGCTGGCGAGGGGCTGCCGGAATACTGCCCCCTAAGGAGGGATTATTAGTTTTAGTATTGTTTGTTTTCAATTTTATGCATTGTACATAGTATTTAAGTATCATCACATATATGTGATGATATTATATATATTCTATGATGAACTAATGAAATTCATAATATATATAGATATTATATATATTCTATGATGAACTAATGAAATTCATAATATATATAGATATTATATATATTCTATGATGAACTAATGAAAAATTAATATATATATATATATATATATATATATTATGAATTTCATTTTTCTATCTGTTTTCATATACTAATTTGTATCTAGCTATTATCATCCACATATACAGAATGGAAAGCATATATACACACACATTAAAACAGAACAATATATAAGAACGAAAAACAAAGTACACATTCAAACAGAGCAATATTATGATTGTTGTGAATACATAGTGATCCACGTCGAAACGACTCAATAAAATAAAACGCGTCCATGACCAGCAGCCCTTGCCTACGGTAGCTCTTGGCTCTGCCTGAACTCATGCAGGCGTTCGTCCAAGCGGTCGACGCACTCGCGGTACATCTGGAATGCGATCTTCTCCAAGTTGGCTATTTCATCATAGATCACCAGCTCGAGGATGCGACGGCCATGTTCCTCTACTACGCCTAGGTGGACACCTGGGCCAAGGAGGTGGTCGAGCCTAGCGGCCAGCACGTTGGCATCAAGCGGGCCGCAGACAAGGCGAACGGCACGACATATGCGAACGCCGCGGCGGGCGTCCGGTGCAAGTATGGCGTGGCCGGCCTCTGGTGCAAGTACGGCGCAGACAGCCTCTGGCCACTCCTGGCAAGGAATGGGGCTACTCACGGGCCGTGTATCTAGCTGCGATGCCCTGCCGACAGCAGGCAAGCGTCGATGGGTCCACTCTTGTTGTGCGGCGCGCCGCGCCTCTCGCTCTGCGGTGCTCCAACGGTCTCGCTGTGCGGCGAGCCATAGCCTATCGATGCGGACGCGCCTAGCTTGCTCTGCAGCGCACCATCAATCATGTTGTGCTGCGAGCTACAACCTCTCGGTGCTGACATGCCTATCTTGATCTGCGGCGCTGAAGCGACGTGTGCCAAGGGTCTGCTCAACCCTAGCGATGACGCGCAACACGGCGTCGTCCATCGCATTGCCGGGGACACCCTCGGCCTCGATGGGCCGTGGCGCCTTCTCATTTTCCTCATCGAAGAGGTTGATGGCAGACGCGGCGCTTCAGTGGGTTGGCATGCTTGAAAAGGTGAATGGGCTAGGCTGCGTTTGTTGCCTCGGTGTGTCACGTGTCGCCTAGGTTTATGCACAATATCGCTGGGTGGCGGCGGGAAACCGATGAGGAAATGGTGGGAAACTGTGGCGTGTTCATAAAACACCAGCAATTAACGGAAACTTAGCATAGAAGGAACAACGAGCTAGCACGACGCATGCGGGCACATTGCTCGCCCAAGGCTATGATCCATATACTTGTGTGCCCAACAGAGCACACTATTCACAGTAAAGAATACTGTTCTATACAAAAAGAGTGTAGATGTTGTGCAGACAGAGCAAATCATGGCAAATGGTTAAACTAAGGAACAGGTCGATGATGATTTCAAGAATGATAGACAATAATTTACCAGCAAGCATCGTTTGCCAAGAACACACACAGCTTATTAGCAGGAAATGTCTTTGTTATTATCGGTCTTCCCACACAATTAGCCGGTGCACCCTTGTCAGTTGCTCGAGTTCACCTCATCGTGCCGGCCTCTGCTCGCCATTAGGCATCGTGGTGTGCTCTGCTCGCGTCCCTCCATGCGCTCGGCTTGTGGACGGCTTTTCCCTGCATGTTCAACTGCTATATGCATGTGGTTGCTCGCCGTTGAGGCAGCTGTGGAGCGCTCTACTGGCTTCCCTCCGTGCGCTCTGCTCTCGCGTCCCTACATGCACGCGCGCGCTCTACCAGCGGTTGGGGCTGGCGCATCAACCGATCACCTTGGGGGCCCATATGCATGCAGTTGCACCGCGCGCGTCGCCACGATGCAGTTACATGCGGCATGATGGAGTTACGCGCTGCAAAAACTATCATCCGGGCGTGCCGGTATTCCAAGCCGTACGGCTTCCCCATTAATTCCCATGGCCATTATAACCTTAGTCTCTTCAACCTTTCGATCGCGCCCCACAACACAACAAGCACACCCACGACGACACATACAGAGAGGAAATCTAGCGGCGCTCTAATGGAGTTCGGCGTGCATCAAGTGGAGACCCACGCGAGGGAGATGGATCTCTCGGTGGTATACACCATTGACCCGGCCGTGGTGGAGGACTACATCAACACCGTGGAGCAGTTGCTTGCTCGAGATAAGTACAAAGTGGTCGGTATCAACCTCCAGTACACCGGCGGTCATCCCGGGAAAGATCAGAAGGTTGCCATCACCCAGTTGTGCGTGCGCCATCATGTCCTCATCTACCACTAGTGCATGTCCACAGAGCCTTGCGACCGTTCCGCCAGGTTTGTCAACAACACCGATTACAAGTTCTCTACAGTGGAAACCACCGACGATGTAAAAGCGCTCAAGGTTACGGGCTTGGCCTGCAAAAACCTTGTCGAAATCCATGACCACTACAAGGTCTGGGGCAGCACGAAGAAGGACTCCCTAGCTGAACTCACCTGGGCCATCATCGAACCCTACTACGAAAAGATGAAGCAGGATGCCAACAGAACACATCCTGTATCCTGGCACGGGGCCTGAATGCGGTAACTGGATGAAGCTCACCTTAGGTTCGCGACCAAGAACGTGTACACATGCTACGAGATACACAGGCGGATCGCTGACATGAGGGAGTGCCTACTTCCCGTAATCGACGAGGTCGGATCGAGCCACCAGCAGAGCAGTGGCGGCAAGCGTCACAAGAAGAAGTAGATGATGATCAGATGATCATTTATCCTAGTTAATTAGGCATGTAATAGTTTACTTTGGTGTGTGCAAATGTCATGCATGTACTAGCCACCTATGTAATTAGATGTTTAATTTGGTTATGCAATCATGTCCTTATAAGTACATATGTTGTTGTTCTGTATGCAATCACATCGCATACAGACCATACTAGGGAAACCGTCGATGATGAATTCATCAATCGCTGACATTTGTATACCAGGAAGTGTTTGCCCACAACACACACGGCTTCTTATTAGCAATCTTCTATGTTATTATCGGTCTTCACACACATTTCTAATTACGGGCCTGTTTGTTGTGGTGCCCCACCTGATTACCACTGTAGCCAGACGGTCGCCACGCATACCAGCCCAGGAAATCACTCTGGCATGCGCTTTTACAACAAGTATCATGAACACAGGCATTTCTATTAATGGGTATATAAGTCTTACATGATAGTTACAAAGGGGTGGCAGCGGAAAAGCTCTATCTAAGGCAGCATGGTCCTGGTGCGGCTCCAATCCACAGGGATCTGACTGGGTTACACTCCTAGCCCACGAACGCTCCGGCTCCTTGTCGACGGACGACGGATCCTTAGGTGAACCTGGCCACATTGAAGGCCGCTGAGTACTTTTGAATGTACTCGCAAGCAAACCAAACCAACATATACACCAAGCAATGCATCCATGGCATTCAAGCATGCATTAGAGCATCATTAATTCTCATGACATGGCATAGTATACCTATCTAGCAAGATTAACCATCAAGTCATAACAGGTTTATCCAGCAAGATAACTACTGAAGTAAAGTACATTGAAGTAAAGCATATTAAGTAAAACATGGCAAGTAAATAATTCATACTCCGACATTCTCACGATCCAATCCTATGTTGAACCAAATCCAATCCAAGTCTTTCGGTCATCTGACCATTCCTCATATAGGCATCCCATGGCTAACATACCATATTCCTGACAACATCGGATATCTATGCAGGACGGGTTCTTCCACCATTATTATCATCATTACGGTTGACCACCTAGTGAGGTCTGGACGGGCTGTCCAATACCGTGGACGCGGCTATTTGAATAGATTTTACACTCTGCAGAGGTTGTACAGTTTACCCACACCATGGAGCACCTGACCTCGTGATCCCATTCGGGTGGACCAGCGTTGCTCCAACGAAACTCGCCTGACCCGTGACTCCCCCATCGTACCACCGGCAATCATCCTCCCCCGAAGTCAAGCCCTGGGTAGCCCCTGTGTCACCTCGTGACACCTGCCACCGTCGTGGCCAAACTAAACTGTCCCAAACAGGGACCGCGCGCAAACAACCAACTAGGCTCACAGGGTTATCGCCGTCTACCTGATCAGGGTAGCACGCACGCATAACCCTCCCTACATGGAGGTACTGGTGAAAGAGCACGGAGCCAGACCAAGTCAAGGCCGTCCCATACCGGCAAATGTGGTTGCACGAATAAGCCCGGACAGGTGACTCAGGGTCAACCAACTATGTTCAGTTTTAGCAAGTACTTAACTGGCAGGTATATCCATCATGAATAACTTGACCTGGTGTTAACTATGTATGGAGTAACAACTGCATAAACATAACAAACTATCTCCGTATAACATCATAACAAGTCATTAGCGTGGTAATGGTAAACATGATCAAGTAATGTAAACGATGAACACAAACCAACAGGAATTTAAGTAGTTCTAGCACGGGCATCATTATTAGGTTAAACACACAAGGATAACATAGAGCAATGCTTTAGGGCATATATCAGATGGTCGGCTTGCCTGGGGTCGAAGAATTACTCCGGGAGGAAGTGCGGTGAAGCCACGGAAGAATTCGCCGGAAACCGTTCTCTCTCGGAGGGGGCTGAATAGAGGCAAGGGCAAAATGGTCATTTCCACTATGTGACCACCTTGTGAAAATGATACCAAAAGAACGGGCTCAACGAGACAAAGAAGTGGGCGTTGGTTTCACCTGAATCGGAGTTGAGAGTGAGAAGATGTAAAGGTTTTTATGTCAGGGACCTATTTGTAAAAAGAATATTCACATTCGGGTCCCTGTCAGCACAACCGGTCGCGCACTTGGGAGAAATACATTTTCCTGCGCGGAAAATGTACCGCTAGCTGGGGTGCCTCCACTTAAATGACGTGGCGGGGCGGGGCCCGGCTGCTGGTCACTTACGGATGGGTCCCGCGCCACCTTCTCTCTCCTCCCTCCCCTTCTTCCTCCTCCTCCTCTGGTTTCCCCGACGCGGCGGCAGGAGCTTCGACTCCGGTGTGGCCCCGGCGCTCCGGTGGCCCTCCAGGGCGGCCGAGGCCATCGACGGGTGCGCCGGCGAGCACCTCGTCCAGGGGTGGGTCGCACGGCCGGCGGGGACGGTCGGAGATGCGGTGGCGCAGGGCGGCAGAGGCTCGGCCCCGATGGGATTCCGGTGACCTGGGGGTCTTCCGGGGCGGCCAAATGGATGGGCGGGCTCGCCAGAGGACGGCACGCACGGGGATGAGTTCGGGCGGAGCCGGAGACGGCCATGGCGATCAAATTTTGGCGGCGGCCGGCGATGGTCACGGCGGTAGTGGAGGCGAATTGGAGAGCTAGGGCTCGAGCACTTCGGCCAGGAGGGATCCAGAGAGGGGAAGGGGAGTGGTGTGAGCTCGAGGGCTGCGGCGTAGGCTATATATAGCCAGACGGTGGAGATAGATAGGCACAGCCGACGCGGCATTCCTATCGGCACACTGGCACTCGGAGACACGCGGAGGGGAGAGGCGATGTCGGCAGGGTTTCTGGGAGGGCGTAGGAGCTCGTGGGAGCTTCGAGTGAGCTCGGGCTCGTCCGTATCTGGCGGCGACTGCAGGTGAACAAAGGCGGTACGGCGACGCTTGTCATCGTCCGGCGAGGAAGCAAACGAAGGGGGAAGCTGATGGAGAGGGTGCACGCGGCTGCTGCGAAGCCACGGGACACTCCAAGACAGGCCACGGCCGACCGGAGGTGACTCCCCGAGGGCAGAGCGCCGGTTTGGCCTTTCCTGAGCGTGGTCACCACCGGCACCACGTGGCCCGGAGTGCACCTGCATGTCCTGCCTTATCAAACAGTTGCCTCATTGCTCAATTAGATAAGAGAAGTGACTGGAAAAAGCTAGGAGGCTCTGAGGTGGGAGGAACTTGCAAAAACCGATTCCAGCAGCCAACTTGACTGGAATTTTCTGGAGAAATGGATGAGGGTGGGGAGTTGAAACCTTGTCAGGGTGCAATGGGGTAGGAAGGACTATGTGCTGATAAAATTTGAGGTCATTTGAACAGGATTTGCACACACTTCCTTTGTAATGCACAAATTGGTCCAGAAAATGGAATTTGAAGCTGCACTCATATGGCTTGATGAAATGAGCTGACTTTTGGTGGAGGGTAATGATTTGGTCATATGAAGGTACTGGAAAAGTTTCAGCCCATTTGGAAATGCCTATATGGTACTTCCTTCACAGCACTTCCAAATGGACAGAAACTTGAGAAAATTCCTGTGGATGAGTGGATGGATGGATTGAGCTGATTTTTGATTTACATGAGTGATTTATCAATATTAACCACCATGAAAAATTTCAGCTCAAATAGATCAAGGGTTCAAACACTTCCTTTGCAAACTGGAAACCTGAACAGAATTTGCAAATGGATGCTGTCCTCAAACCTTGAACTTTGGGACTTGGGTTTTGATGGAAATGGTGAATATATGCATAGTAGAAGCTCCATAATTTATTTGGGATTTTTCCTGGCTACCAAAATGGTAGTTCCTTTAGCAAGTGCCCAAAATGCAATATTGGCATTAAATAGGAAAATGAGATTTCCCTTATTTAACTATGGCCAATATTTTTATGGGAGCTCAATATGATCACAAAGAATATCTCCACAAGTTTTCATGAACTTTGGAGATGGATAGATATTTTCCTGGATTTAATTCCTTTAAACAGCAGAAAAATGAATTAATTTTAAATGAAAAATATTGCAAATGACTTGGCAATATTTTTGCATATCCAGGGTTTATAGATGAAGGATGATCACTGGGGAAAGTTTGGGAAGCAACAGATCAGAGGAAATTGGGGTTCCTTCGTAACTGAGAGGATCAGGGTTTCCCTTCCGGCAACTCGAAAGGTAGGTTTTCGGCGGCAAAATCCGGAGAATAGATCTTGGGTGGCAAGGTTGATCTGAAGAGAATCTCTGGCTGGATAGGAAAGGCAAGGCTATATGACCATCTTCATATTCCCAAGAGCTAGAGAAATCCGATAACGCCAAGAAAAAAGACGGGAGTCAAATCCCGCGAAGGAAAAAAAACAGGGAGCGAAAACCAGGGTGTTACATTTACCGCGTATCACACACATCTTGTTTACACGAAACGGTTATGTTCTCTTGGCCCAACATAAACAGTTCATCCGAGTGGACTGTATGCCGTATATCGCACACACCTTGATCTAGGTGGCTGTTTCTGTTGCGTTCCCTAATCACAAACGGTTCATCCGAGTGAACTGTATGCCGTATATCGCACACACCTTCATCTGGCTGCCCGTTTCTGTTGTTCTGGCTCATTGCGAATAGTTCATTGGAGAGAACTGTATGCCACGCATTGCACACGCAACTATAATCTGAATCGTGTTTGATGTCTCCGCCATCGCAAATGTTTCGTGTCATTTTTTATGGTTTTTTACATCACCGTTTGCGATTAATGCATCGCACACAGTTTCCTTGAAGGGTCTCTGATTGTAGTGTCGCGTTTGAACCATCCTGCAGTAGTGGGCGCCCGAACTCCCCGCCGCATTTTGAAGTCACCAGCAGCTAAACGCCGGCGCCGCTGACCTGGCATCATTAGCGCTAAGCTAATCCCGCCCAGAGGCACTGACACGCGGGTCCCGCACCCTAATTAACCTTGGATTTAATTAAAAATCTAATTAGGTAACCTACTGGGTCACTCACATGTGGGTCCTCCCCACTAATTAACCCTTGGGTTAAATTAACTCTGTTAATTAGGCCACTGTCACTGACACGTGGGACCCCCTTCACTATTTTAGTGGATAGGGTTGACCTAGTCAGCCTACTGACTCAGCAGGGGGCCGACCAGTCAGCCTCTGCTGACTGGGTAGTTGACCCAGACAACTGGCCCCACTGTCAGCCTCTCTAGCACATCTCTGGGTACACTTCTGTGTACCCATACACTTCTGTGTACCCATAGCATTTAGTATTTAATATAATTTCGAATTAATTTAATTACAGAAAATCATTTAAGCTTTGAAAAATCATATAAAATAATCTGTAACTCGGATGAAAATAATTTATATATGAAAATTGCTCAGAAAAATATGAAGAATCCAAATATGCTACCCACATACCTATCACATGCCTCTAGCACTGCAAACATGGAACCTTTTCCTCTGTTTCATCTGTCCGAAAACTGCTTAAAGCCGAAAAAACATCCCCAGATATTTTCCCGCTCCATCTGTAATGTGTAGCACTTCGTTAGGTCACCCCTAGCACAACATATTGCCATGTCATGCATCATGATGCATTTGATTGCTTTATATTTACTGTCCCCCCCCCCTCTTCTCTCCGGTAGACACCGAGACCGACGCTACTCCTGAGTACGACTACACAGCTGACGACCAGTCCCTTTCAGCAGAGCTTCCAGGCAAGCAAAACCCCCTTGATCATTCCTATATCGCCCATTCTTTTTCTCTCATGTTTGCATTAGATTTTGCTACTGTTGTTCGATAGCTCCTATTCTGATGCATAACCTGCTTTTGAACCTGTTATTGTTACCTTACCTGTTATCCTATATGCTTAGTGTAGGTTGGTTAGTGATCCACCAGTGACCACTCACCTTGTCCCTGTTGCCCCTGCTGTATTACCAGATGACTCGAGCAACGTGATCGAAGTATTGAGACCCTCGCATCACCAACACCCCCTTAGTTGTACGACTCTGCAGAGTTACTATCGAGTGCCGAGGGTGATACCTCGTAACGCACTCCTGATGATATCTTTGTAGTGTAGCTGATCGGTCATGGATTCCGGAGGGTGATTCCTCCTTCTCCACTCCCGATACGACTCTATCGTGCAACACATCAAGTGTGAACCCTTCGAGGGTGATTCCTCCAAGGCCACCTTGACGGTTGAATCGAGAGGGAATCCATCGAGGGTGATTCCTCGGATTTCCCCCTTGATGTTATGGACACATGGCTACCTTGACTTTACCACAGAACCTTGAAGTCGGGTCGGCCCCGAGGGGTACCCGCGAGAGATGTGAAGTTGGGTTGACCGTGAGGTTACGCGTGAGATAATTACGTGGCACGGTCGGGCAGTCTTAGCCCTTGCCGCAAGTCCGCGAGACGGGGCGACGGGACCATAGATCATGGATCATTGATCGTCTCCGCATGCTCCCAAGACAGTAAAGGGTTTGAATATGTGATCTGAGTAGGCCTCTGGCCTTTTCGCATTAACCACCACGAGGAAATCAGTATGGGCATTCGACGTCGTACGATTCTTCCGAAAGCTCTTAGACGTCAGTAGTTTAGCGGCGCGCGCCCAGTTGGATGGTAACCACCTACTCCAGGCCGGGTTTGCAACGTGCATGATTGCAAAGGACGATTGGCCAATGACCCCTTCGCATGTAGGATGTAGACCGGCGTGCTGGCCTTTCTATTGAGTCTAGGTGGGACTATAGTGTGTCGATCAGCTGAGGCCGGGCATGACTCGGAAAAGTGTGTCTGGCCAAAGTTAATTGAGCGTATTGGGTAAGTTGGTGCACCCCTGCAGGGAAGTTAATCTATTCGAATAGCCGTGTCCACGGTAACGGACGCTCGGAATTGTATCCCAATCTATTACAACTAGAACTGGATACTGGAGACACTAAATGCATATGATGGCTCTGGCATCGCTTTCTCGTAGGGAGTTGAGGAAGGATCTCTGTGCGATACTAAATTATACATGTTACTTTATAATATGCACTCTTCTAATGCCGCAAGACGCTGCAAGATGCTAGTCTTTGATAGGTGATACATCTCCAACGTATCTATAATTTATGAAGTATTCATGCCATGTTTACAACAATTTTATATGGTTTTGGTATGATTTGCATGGAACTAACCCGGACTGGCGCTGTTTTCAGCAGAACTACCGTGGTGTTGTTTTTTGTGCAGAAATGAAAGTTCTCCAAATGAGCTGAAACTTTTTGACAATTTTTTTTGGAACAAAAGAGACCCCCGAAGCTTTGTGGAAGGACCAGAAGGTGAAGGAGTAGGGCACAAGACACCGGGGCGCGCCTGGGCCCTTGCCCGTGCCCCGATGGGTTGTGCTCACCTCGAGGCCCATCTTAGCATGAAACCAACGCCAAAAATTCCTATAAATAGAGAAACCATTAGGGGTAACCCTAGATCAGAAGTTCCGCCGCCGCAAGCCTCTGTAGCCATGAAAAACCAATCTAGACCCCGTTTCGGCACCCTGCCGAAGGGGGAAATCATCACCGGTGGCCATCTTCATCATCCCGGCAGCCACCACGATGAGGAGGGAGTAGTCCACCCTCGGGGCTGAGGGTTTATACCAGTAGCTATGTGTTTAATCTCTCTCTCTATCTCTCTCTTGTTCTTGAGATGTCACGATCTTGATGTATCGCGGGCTTTGTTAATATAGTTGGATCATATGGTGTTTTCCCCTCTCTATCTTGTTGTGAATTGAGTTTTCCCTTTGAGATTTTGTTTTATCGGATTGAATACTTTTATGGATTTGAGAGCACTTGATATATGTCTTGCATATGAATACCCGTGGTGACAATGGGGTATTATATTGATTCACTTGATATATGTTTTGGCACTAAACTTGCGGATTCCCGAGGTGACATTGGGGTAATCTATGCATCGGGGTTGATGCATGTTTTCGTCCTTGTTTCTCTGGTAGAAATCTTGGGGCACTCCTTGAGGTTCTTTGTGTTGGATCGAGTATTATGAATCTGAAATTGTTTGATGCGTATCGTATAATTAACTCATGGATACTTGTGGTGACATTGGAGTATCTAGGTGACATTAGAGTTGGTTGATGCGTATCATATGGTGTTATTTTAGTACGAACTCTTGGTTAGATCGATCGGAAAGAATAGCTTGGTGTTATTTTAGTACGAACTCTAGGATAGATTGATCGAAAAGAATAGCTTTGAGGTGGTTTCGTACCCTACAAACAATTTCTTCTTATGTTCTCCACTAGATAAGAACTTTGGAGTGATTCTTCATCGCACGTTGAGGGAAGGTTATATGATCCAATTAGATTAGCATTGTTGAGAGATTGCACTAGCGAAAGTACGGACCCTAGGCCTTGTTTTCAAGCATTGCAATACCGTTTGTGCTCCGTTTTATCACTTGCTACCTTGCTGTTTTTATTTATTCAGATTATAAAAATATATTTCTACCATCCATATTACACTTTTATCACCATCTCTTCGCCGAACTAGTGCACCTATACAAATTACCATTGTATTTGGTGTGTTGGGGACACAAGAGACTTTTTATTGTTTGGTTGCAGGGTTGTTTGAGAGAGACCATCTTCATCGTACGCCTCCCATGGATTGATAAACCTTAGGTCATCCACTTGAGGGGAGTTTTCTACTGTCCTACAAAACTCTGCGCTTGGAGGCCCAACACTAGTCTACAAGAACAAGTTGTGTAGTAGACATCAAGCTCTTTTCTGGCGCCGTTGCCGGGGAGGTTAGGTAACCGGCACTAACACCCCGTTAACGAAGCTCTTTTCTGGCGCCGTTGCCGGGGAGGTGAGTGCTTGAAGGTATATCTTTAGATCTTGCAATTGAATCTTTTAGTTTCTTGTTTTATCACTAGTTTGGTTCGTAAAAGAAAAGTACAAAAAATATGGAATTGAGGTGGTCTCATATTATTCATCTTTATCATGTCTTTCGTGAAAATGATGGAAAGGAAAATTGTGCTCAATTGATAGAAGAAGAATTCAATAAAATGTTTGGCATAAATGATGAGCATGATTGCAATGTTGTTAGTATGAATTCTTTGAATATCCATGATGCTAATGATATGCAAAGCCATAAGCTTGGGGAAGCTATGTTTGATGAAGATGATATTTTTAGTCCCCCAAGTTTTGATGAGAATATTTACTATAATGAAAGCATGCCTCCTATTTATGATGATTATGGTGATGACATGTATGCTATAAAGAATAATGATAACCATGAAACTTGTCATCATGATTTTAATTTTCAACCCCATGATAGTTATTTTGTTGAGGTTGCTGCCACTAGTATTCATGATAATAAATTTGCTTATGTGGAGAGTAATAAAAAAATTATGCCTGTGGATCATGAAAAGAATGCTTTATGTGATAGTTATATTGTTGAATTCATTCATGATGCTACTGAAAATTATTATGAGAGGGGAACATATGCTTGTACATATTGCAATAATATCAAGTTTCCTTTCTATGTGTTGAAAATCTTGAAGTTTTGCTTGTTTTGCCTTCCTATGCTAGTTGATTCTTGTTCCCATAAGTTTTTTGCTCACAAAATCCCTATACATAGGAAGTGGGTTAGGCTGAAATGTTCTTGTCATATGCTTCATGATGCTCTTGTTATGTTTCAATTCTTATCTTTTATGCGAGCATCATTGAAATCATCATGCCTAGCTAAAAGGCATTAAAGAAAAGCGCTTGTTGGGAGACAACCCGACACTTACCCCTACTGTTTTTATGTGTTAACATGATTAGGCTACTGTAGTAATCATTTTTATAGCTTTTGTTTCAATAAAGTGCCAAGTAAAGCCTTTGGGATAGTGTGGATGATAGTTGACTTGATTCTGTGCAAAAACAGAAACTTTTGCTCACAGAATTGTTTAAATTCACTCGAGCGTCGAAAAACTCTGTTTCCTACGTTGGCGTAAATGTTCATAATATTTCAAGTTACATAAGTATGACCTTAATTCAGATCTTTACGTACTGTTCTGTTTTTGACAGATTCTGTTTGCAATGCACAGTTTGCTTGTTTTATGGTTTCTATGGATTATATTGCTTAATATAAATTGTAGAAATTGTAGAATACAGTAGCATTGTGTGAGAACAATTATGAATCTTGTCTTTGACAGTACCAAAGTGAATGATTTGTCTTTATCATACTAACCCATCTCACGAAGTTCCGTTAAGTTTTGTGTGATTGAAGTTTTCAAGTTTTGGGTGAGATATCGATATGAGGAGAATAAGGAGTGACAAGACCCTAAGCTTGGGGATTACCAAGGCACCCCAAGGTAATATTCAAGGAAGATCCAAGCAACTAAGCTTGGGGATGCCCCGGAAGGCATCCCCTCTTTCGTCTCCGACATTATCGGTAACCTCACTTGGAGCTATAATTTTATTCGTCACATGATATGTGTTTTGCTTGGAGAGTCATTTTATTTTATTTTTATTTTCTTTCTGTTATTTATAGTAATGTTTTTAATCTTTTACTTCAATAAAAATGTCAAGTATAGCCTTTTCCGTGCTTATTTTGCAAGTATATGAGTTGCTGTTTCAAAACAGAAACTTTATCGCTGTTGCAAAAATTCTCTAAAAAAGTTAGAATGTGATAAAAGGTTGTAATTTTTTGCATATAAGCTATAATAAATTTTCTACAGTGTGGTAATTTTTTAGAAGTTTTGGAGTTAGGGAAGTATGATGAATATTGCACTCTTTACAGACTGTCCTGTTTAGACAGATTGCTGTTATGTTTGCATATGTTTGCTTGTTTATTGATTCTATTTGAGGATAGGAGTATTAAATATGCAGAGGCATTTAGTATGCAATGTTAAATAATAATTTTAGTGATTTGTTACAGTAGAGAATGATAAGGTGTTGCATTGATTTATACTAACATATCTTACGAGTTCTTGTTGAGTTTTGTGTGGATGAAGTTTTTAAGAATTAGGGAAACCGTGTTATGAGAAGAATGAAGAAGACACAAGAGCTCAAGCTTGGGGATGCCCAAGGCATCCCAAGTTAATAATCCAAGGAGTCTCAAGCATCTAAGCTTGGGGATGCCCCGGTAGGCATCCCACCTTTCTTCTTCAACAATTATCGGTTAGTATCGGTTGAGCTTAAGTTTTTGCTTCTTCACATGAGTTGTTCTATTTTTGGAATTTCATTTTGTTTTGTTTTGCTTGCTGTTTTAATAAAATACTTGGATCTGAAACTTTTAAATAAGAGAGAGACCTCACATAGCTACCCATTTACTTAACTACTCATTTCATCTTCACTTATATCTTTTTGGAGTAGTTTGTTATTTACTCTCATGCTTCACTTAGATTATTTTGAGAGTTGAAAATTTTGAAGAAATACTTATGCTCTCGTGCTTCACTTAAATTTATTTGAGAGCTTATTAGTAGCATTGGTAATATATGAATTTAGTCCCAAAGTAATGGATATTCAAGAGGGATATAATAAAAACTTCCATGAAGATCATTGGATATGATAAGTTTGATTCCTTGCAATAGTTTTGCGATATGGAGATAATAATATGTGAGTCATGTTGGTGAGTAATTATGCTTTAGTAAGAATATTGGTGTTAAGGTTTGTGATTCCCTATGCAAGCACGAAAGTCAATAGTTATGCAATGAAATTACATCCTACTTGTGGTGCATTATTCGGTGTTAGTTATGCTTAATGCTCGCTTATGAGAATTTTTGCATCTTGGTTGGTTGCTTCTCAATCTTTTTGCTAGCCTCCATTTGTACTAAGTGGGAATACTACTTGTGCATCCAAAATCATCAAACCCAGTTTTGCCACATGAGTCCACCATACCTACCTATATGCGGTATTCCCGTGCCGTTCAAAGCAAATTTGTATGTGCCATCTCTAAAATTTCAAAATAATTTCCTTTTTGTGTGCTCGTACCGCTCATGAAGCGGCAGGCGGTGGCCAATATTTTCCATGCTAGATGTGTTATTCTCAAGATGAGTGTTTATTCACTTGTCATTGCACGAGAGTACGGCAAAGGTATTAGGGATGCCCAGTCCCGAAATGAAAAATGAATTTACTTTATGTTGTCAAATAATAAATTCCTTGGAAAGTATTGGTATGAAGGACACCCGTGGATACGGCTAGCCATGGATTGTGAAAGAATGGTGGAAAAAGGAATAAACTTTATTTTCTGTTTGGGAACCACCTATGATATATCTAGCATGGAAAGTGTTGGGAATTACTCGGTCATTTTCATTGACGGGAAAAGTATGCCTCCCAAAATATTTTATCTCTCAATTTAAGCTTTGAGCTCTGGCACCTCTACAAATCCCTACTTCCCTCTGCGAAGGGCCTATCTATTTACTTTATGCAATTTTTATTTTTTATTTGAGTCTCCATCTTCTCTTATAAAGCACCAACTAAGGGGCACTATGATCGTACTCGAGGATTGGATTTAGCTAATATGCGAGTGTGTTTCATGAATGGATCAGTGATTGAGCATGATGGGCTAGGGATAGCTTTCTTTAGTGTTGATTGATACGTCTCCAACGTATCTATAATTTATGAAGTATTCATGCTGTTATATTATCATTCTTGGATGTTTTACAATCATTTTATAGTAACTTTATATCATTTTTTGGGTCTAACCTATTGACCCAGTGCCCAGTGCCAGTTGCTGTTTTTTGCTTGTTTTTTACATCGCAGGAAATCAATATCAAATGGAGTCCAAACACCGTAAAACTTTTTGTGGATTTTTTATGGACCAGAAGACATCCAATGGGCTAGAGCAGCACCTGGGGGTGCCCCGAGGGGGGGCACAACCTACTAGGGCGCGCCTGGGGGCCCAGGCGTGCCCAGGTGGGTTGTGCCCACCTCGGTGGCCTCCCGTACCCCCTCTTTGCCCTATAAATTGTTAAATATTCCAAAACCCTCGGGGGTAGCCATAGATCAGAAGTTCCGCCGCCGCAAGACCTCTGTATCCACGAGATCCAATCTAGACACCGTTCCGGCACCCTGCCGGAGGGGGAGATCATCACCGGTGGCCATCTTCATCATCCCGGCGGCCACCACGATGAGGAGGGAGTAGTCCACCCTCGGGGCTGAGGGTTTTTACTAGTAGCTATGTGTTTAATCTCTCTCTCTCGTGTTCTTGAGATGTCACGATCTTGATGTATCGCGGGCTTTGTTAATATAGTTGGATCATATGGTGTTTTCCCCTCTCTACCTTGTTGTGATGAATTGAGTTTTCCCTTTGAGATTTCGTTGTTATCGGATTGAATACTTTTATGGATTTGAGAGCACTTGATATATGTCTTGCATATGAATACTCGTGGTGACAATGGGGTATCATATTGATTCACTTGATATGTGTTTTGGCACTCAACTCGCGGATTCCCGAGGTGACATTGGGGTAATCTATGCATAGGGGTTGATGCACATTCTCGTCTTTTGTTTCTCCGGTAGAAATCTTGGGGCACTCTTTGAGGTTCTTTGTGTTGGATTTAGTATTATGAATCTAAATTTGCTTTGGTGTTATTTTAGCATGAACTCTTGATAGATCGATCGGAAAGAATAGCTATGTGTTATTTTAGTACGAACTCTTGATAGATCGATCGAAAAGAATAACTTGGTGTTCTTTTAGTACGAACTCTTGGATAGATCGATCGGAAAGAATAGCTACAAACAATTTCTTATTATGTTCTCCGCTAGATAAGAACTTTGGAGTGATTCTTCATCGCACGTTGAGGGATGGTTATGTGATCCAATTAGATTAGCATTGTTGAGAAATTACACTAGCGAAAGTACGGACCCTAGGCCTCATTTTCAAGCATTGCAATACCGTTTGTGCCCCGTTTTATCAATTGCTACCTTGCTGTTTTTTGTTGTTCCTATTACAAAAATCAATATCTACTATCATTGCTACGCTTTTATCACCATCTCTTCGCCGAACTAGTGCACCTATACAAATTACTATTGTATTTGGTGTGTTGGGGACTTAAGAGACTCTTTGTTATTTGGTTGCAGGGTTGTTTGAGAGAGACCATCTTCGTCCTACGCCTCCCACGGATTGATAAACCTTAGGTCATCCACTTTAGGGAAAATTGCTACTGTCCTACAAAATTATGCGCTTGGAGGCCCAACACGAGTCTACAAGAACAAGTTGTGTAGTAGACATCAAGCTCTTTTCTGGCGCCCACACCGTCAACGAAGCTCTTTTCTGGCGCCGTTGCCGGGGAGGTGAGTGCTTGAAGGTATATCTTTAGATCTTACAATCGAATCTTTTAGTTTCTTGTTTTATCACTAGCTTGGTTTATAAAAAGAAAACTACAAAAAAATGGAATTGAGGTTGCATCATATTATTCATCTCTATAATGTCTTTCGTGAAAATGATGGAAAGGAAAATTGTGCTCAATTGATAGAAGAAGAATTCTATAAAATGTTTGACAAAAAATCTTTGAATGATGAGCATGATTGCAATGTTGTTGGTATGAATTCTTTGAATATCCATGATGCTAATGATATGCAAAGCTACAAGCTTGGGGATCCTATGTTTGATGAAGATGATATTTTTAGTCCCCCAAGTTTTGATGTGCAAATTTGTTATAATGGTAGCATGCCTCCTATTTATGATGATTATATTGATGAAAGTGGATTTGGAGAGGTCATGACTTTATTTAATGATGAATCCACTATTTTGGACGAGGTTGCAATTGATTTTGACAACAAAGTTCCTATATATGATGATTATGGTGATGACATGTATGCTATATTGAATAATGATAACCATGAAACTTGTCATCATGATTTTAATTTCCAATCACATGATAGTTATTTTGTTGAGTTTGCTCCCACAATTATTGATGAGAATAAATTTGCTTATGTGGAGAGTAACAAAATTTCTATGCTTGTGGATCATGAAAAGAATGATTTATGTGATAGTTATATTGTTGAATTCATTCATGATGCTAATGAAAATTATTATGAGAGATTGTGCACATCTACTGTTGTGGTTCTAAGTCTGACAGTAGAATAGGGGGTAGGTATGAGGAGGCAAGATCCTAGCTACGATGAGGTTGTGCACGCTAGATTTACGAGTTCAGGCCCTTCTCGGAGGAAGTAACAGCCCTACGTCTCGATGCCCGGAGGCTCGGTCGACTGAATTATGCGTGAGGTTACAGGGGGTGCGAACCCTTGTGCCTGAGGAGGGGGTGGCTTATATAGAGTTCGCCAAACCCCTCCAGCCCTCAGTTACACAGGATTTAAGGTACATAAAGATGGGACGTTACTGGTAACGCCAGCAATAAAGGGTTATAAATGATCATTAAGACTCCGGAGTGAACGCCTGACCGTTGCCGTTCTGAGTGACTTTAGATCTTTTGTCTTCCGAGTAATTTCTGATGTGGTCGAGTGAGTACACTCCGGTCGAATGGAATTGGGTTTTTTGAGTGGAATGCTTCTGGTCGAGTGAATGGTATTGTCCTTTGAATATCCCTGACTTTAAGGTAATGTCCTTGGGAAGGGTGTCTAGGTCAGGCCTATTACCCTACCCCAGGTACATGTCATCGTCATTAGCCCCCGAATGGTTCAGGGTTCGAGTGACAAAAGGAGTTGAAGATGGTTCCGACCCAGTTTTCACGCTTCGGGAGCGTTTTGCTTAGATTAATGAACCACGAAATGACTTCGACTTCATTTTCAGTCGCCTTGATCCATTCCTAAATTGTCAAGTGAATTTTGTTGATAAGCTTCAATTGTGGACATGGTATGAGATCTTTGGCGCGATTGACTGCACTGTCAATCCCGGATCTCATGGGATTCGAAATTTGGAGAAGCGCGCGGGACGGAGAGGCCCGCAGTAAACGGAACAGATTTGGCAGGGACGCCTCGATCCTCGCGCCACCTTTCTCACCATGTACCGAGTGCGCGACTGCTGCGGGATTCGATGGGACTGCTTGGGCCCACAAGTCAGTCACTCGGTAACAAGTCCATATAAGGCATCTAGGCCGGTGCGTTTGGCACTGTGCTCTTTATCCCCTCCTTCTTCCTTTGTTTCTCCACCGCATTCGCCACCATCTTCGACGCCGCCGCCCCGTCCAAGCGCAGCCTGCTGCGATGGGAAAGGAGAAAACTGCGGCCCTGGAGCGAGCGAAGAAGGTGACGGCGGCAGCGAAGGGCAAGAAGACGAGTCGGGGCGGGTCGTCATCTAGGTCCGGCCTGCCGCCTGGCTGGATCCAGGGCGACTGGATTAGATCCATGATCCGGAAGGAAGACATGGAGGATCTGGTCGAAGGGGGCTTGATTGCCCACCAGTCCTGGCGATTGCCGGGGAATGAGACCGAGCCGCAGCCGCAAGAGGGTGAGTGCGTCCTCCTCGCGACTCATGTCGACCGTGGTTTCTCCTTGCCTCCACACCACTTTTTCCGGGCTTTTTTGAATTTCTTTGGAGCTCAACTTCATCACTTTTCCCCCAACACCATCACATATCTTGCTGCATATGTTTCCCTGTGTGAGAATTTCTTGGGCTGTCGACCGCACTGGGGTCTTTTCAAACATATATTCACATGCCACTCTCAAGCCGTAAAAAAAGTCCAATCCGAGTGATGAGAGAACACATGTGATCCAGATGTGCGGGGGTCTGGGAATTCAGATGAGGGGTAGGAGCACTTTTCCGGCTATGACGCTCCCCGATTCAGTTAGAGGGTGGCAGTCGACCTGGTTCTATTGCAAAGACCAGCCGACTCCTGGTTAGTCGACTGGGCTTCCTCCCTTTTCCATGGATCCAGTCCAGCCGCCCTCTACTTTGAAAGTGAACCCAGAGGAGCGAGCAGAAGTGAATATGCTAGTTGTCCGAGTAGTCCAGTTAGTCCGCGATGGGGTGACTGGTATGGACTTGCTTGAAATATTTCTCAGTCGACGCATCCAGCCACTCCAGGCTCGTGATCATCCCATGTGGATGTACTCGGGTATTGATGACACCACTCGGATCCACCCGGAGGAGGTCACCGGGGAGGTAGTGGAGCGGTGGCTGCAAGGCATCACTGGTAACAAAGATAACCCCAGGGGGTCCAAGAGGGTCCCACCATTCGACAAGACCAACGAACCGGATAAGGTACAATCTTCAGTGTCGAATGTCCTTTGCTCTGATTTCCTATTTAGGCTTCAATCCGATTGATATTTGTATGATTCTTTGCTCTGCAGATATATACTGAGATGTACTCGATGCCCAACGGGGAGCAGATCCAGGAAGGAGAGGAGAGCGGAGGCGACAGCAGCGATTGGAACTCTGATGACGAGAGTGATGAAGAGCGTGAAGACTCGAGCAGTGGTGAGGAGGTCGATTCTCCACCTCGCGTGGAAAAGCGTTCCAAACAGAAGCACGACCCAGCAAGTATCCAGGGTAAAGTGGCGGCACCGACTGGACAAACTTCGAAGCGCACTCGGACATCTTCTCCGGTGCTGAGTGAGAAAGCTCCGAAGCAGCTCAAGACTGCGCCGTCAAAGCCACGGAAGGCCTTGCCCAAGATCAAGGTTGATGTTCCCGTCGCCTCTGCGTAAGTGTTTCATTTTCACCCTTTGCTCCAAGAATCTTATATCAGTCGTCGACACATTCTCTTGCTTGACCGAGTGAACCTTGAAATTTGCAGTGCTGCTACCTCTGGGACTTCTGCTTATAAAGATGATGACGACGAGGAGATGGAGGACGCGGTCACATCCAATGCGGGTATGACTCCTGTTATCTTGTTTTTTCTTCGCTAACCACTTCTACAGTCGACTGAACTCTTGTGGTCGATTCTTTTGCAGCTCTGCAAAATGTTATTGAACTTCCAGATGACGACGAAGATGTGCCACATCAGCTCTTGGGAAAGAGGAGCAGGACCTTGGGCAAAAAGGCACCAGCTAGCAAGACGCCTCAGTCGACGCCGGCGGCAGAACCAGCTACCCAGCAGCCTGGGGACCTCAACCGTGCTTCTGTTACTTTTGCGATTCCCTTGTCGAGTAGTCGTCCTTCAGCGTCGACTGCACAGGCCCCTGTATTGGTCGGCTCCTGCAGTAACTTCGTCCCCTGCCATTAGTCGTCGCAAGCGATCCAGTCGGTTGCGGCTTCAGCGGTGGGTGAAGCATGCGGTGGCGCGTCAGTCGGCCACCCCTCAAGTCGCGGCGATCGAGCCCGATGAATCACTCTACGGCCTGTTCGATCTGTCGACTGGCTCCGTCGAGACCCTGTCCGAGTGCGACAGCAGCGACCCTGCAGCGGAGGTCCTGATGGTCGACACACCGTGCGACCCACCTGGCATGCGTCGCAACGGTGGCGGCGACGGCGGTGGCGATCCGTCGCATGTTCACGAGGAATATCACCCCGAAACCCTCTCTTCGCAGCGGAGGGAGGAACTCCACCGCCGCAACAAGGAGGCACTCCACACGCCCATCGTCGGAGAGACCTCTGAGGCTCGGGCCTTGGAGGCAGCGCGCTTGGCCACTTTGGCTGAACGCACTCGACTGGAGAACCTTCAGCATGCACTCGACGAACGTGCTCGGCAGCAGATTCCTGAGTCCAGTTGACAGCGGCAATTGTTCCCGCCTCAACCTCAGGTATACCGCACTCCTATTCAGAATCTTACGGTCGTAGCTCATATAGCAGAGTCCATCCAACCATCCCAGTCGGAGGCTGGACGAGGTTTGATGCAGATCCGGGCTCTGCTCCGGGCAGCAGGAGAGCAAAATACTGCAGTATCTCAGTCGCGTAACAGAATCCATAGCAGATCTGTGGTGGCCGACACAGTTCAATCGGCTCACAGCCCAAGATCGCCTCCGCGGCGTGAGGGACGTGGGCATCGCCAAGAACAGTACTTGGGTCGGAACCACGAGCAGTACGATCATCGGCTCGGCCATGGTGACCACCGTCGAGTGCCTACGCCCCCTCTGAGAGGCGGATCATATGTGCCCCGGCATTATGATGACAGGCACCCGAACAGCGAAGAGCGGAGGGTGCCAGTCGACCCAAGAGAGCCAGGGTTTGATGCGAGGTCAATTTTGGTGCAAGGTTTGGTCGACAGGAACCGAGCACACAGAGAAGGGTGAGACAGAGATCACCCGAGTGGAAGCAGAGTACATGTTTCAGGCCCCGAGTGTTTTAGCAGGGCCATCAGAGCTGCTGAGATCCCCCCAACTTCAGGTTGGCGACTAGGGTTAGTAAGTTCACCGGTGATTCGAAGCCTGACACTTGGCTGGAAGATTACCGGGTAGCTGTTCAGATCGGTGGTGGAAATGATGAGGTAGCTATGAAACATCTTCCTCTCATGTTGGAAGGATCGGCCAGAGCATGGCTGAATCAGTTGGCTCCGGGCAGTATATTCAGCTGGGAAGAGTTAGCTCGAGTGTTTGTCCGGACATTCGAGGGCACGTGCAAATGACCTGCAGGGTTGATAGAATTGCAACATTGTGTACAGAAACCGAATGAAACTCTGAGGGATTACATCCAAAGATGGACCACTTTACATCACACAGTAGAAAATGTATCCCATCACCAAGCAGTTTGCGCCTTCAAGGAGGGCGTTCAGTATCGAGAGCTTAACCTGAAATTCGGTCGGACAGGAGATATGTCTCTGACCCGAATGATGGAAATAGCCACTCGGTACGCTAATGGTGAAGAAGAGGATCGACTCCGCAGTGGAAAGGGCAAGCCAGTCGCCCAAGACACCGGAGGAGGTCGGAAGAAGAAACGCAAAACCGAGCCAGCAGGTCCTGGTGAAGCTGCAGTTGTAACTCAAGGAAAATTCAAGGGGAAGCCCAAAGGGCCCTGGATCCCCAAGAAGTTGAAAGATCAAGCAGGGAATGATGTGTTGGATTTGCCATGTCACATTCACACCAAGAAGGATGAAGAGGGTAATCTGATTTATCCCAACATACCACTGGACAATGTCGGCTCTTAATCCAGCAGTTCCGAGAGAAATAGCCCAATGAGAAGGAAAAAGAGTCTGACAAGGATGAGGACAAGGAAGAAGATGATGACAGTTTTCCTAACGTCAATTCCACTTTGGTTATTTTTGCTGACATTGAAAGCAAAAGTCGACTGAAAGTCATCAACAGAGAAGTAAACATGGTTGCTTCGGCAACGACGACATATTTGAAATGGTCAAAGACTACCATTACATTCGACCAATCTGACCACCCAGCGCATGTTGCCATGCCCGGGAGGCAAGCGTTGGTGGTCGACCCAGTCGTCGGGGGCACCCGACTGACCAAAGTCCTGATGGATGGTGGTAGCGGCTTGAACATTTTGTATGCTGAGACCCTCCGTGGGATGGGCATTCCGATGTCCAAGCTCAGTGAGAGCAACATGCGATTCCACGGTGTCATTCCAGGAAAGAAAGCTGATTCACTCGGCCAGATCGCTCTTGACGTGGTTTTCGGTGATTCAAAGAATTACCGTAAGGAGAAGTTGACATTTGAAGTTGTGGATTTTCACAGTGCATATCATGCTATTCTGGGCAGAACTGCATATGCCCGTTTCATGGCTCGACCATGTTACGTGTACCTCAAGCTGAAGATGCCTGGCCCCAGGGGCATGATCACAGTCACTAGTAATCAGCAACGAGCAGAAGAGTGCCTCCAGAAGGGCTCTAAGATAGCCGATGAACAGATGGCAGCAGTAGAAATGGAAGAATATAAGAAGACTGCAGATCCGAGTGATTTGTTGCATGCTAAGAAGCCTGCTTCAGAGTCTGCATTTCAGTCGTCCGGTGAAACAAAGCCTATTCACATTCACCCGACCGATCCCAGTGCTGCTCCGACTCATATCTCAGCAACACTCGACAGCAAATAGGAAGAAGCGCTCGTCCAGTTCCTCCGTGAGAACTGGGACATCTTCGCATGGAAGCCGTCTGACATGCCGGGTGTACCCAAGGGACTGGCTGAGCACCGTTTGCGAGTTGATCCAAAGGCAAAACCTGTGAAAGAGCATCTCCGTCGGTCCGCTGTGGAGACGAGAAAGGCAATCGGCGAAGAGGTGGCTCAGCTTCTGGCAGCTGAGTTCATTCGCGAAGTTTACCACTCCGAGTGGCTCGCCAATGTTGTCATGGTTCCCAAGAAGGACGATTCACTTCGTATGTGCATTGATTTCAAGCATATCAATCGGGCCTGTCCGAAAGATCATTTTTCTCTCCCCCGCATCGATCAGATAGTCGACTCGACTGCGGGATGTCAGCGATTGTCCTTCCTGGATGCATATTCCGGGTACCATCAGATCCGACTGTATGGACCTGATGAAATAAAAACAGCTTTTATCACCCCATTCGGGTGCTTTTGCTACGTCACCATGCCCTTTGGTCTCAAGAATGCTGGTGCCACATTCATGCGCATGATACAGAAGTGCCTGCTAACTCAAATCAGTCGGAATGTGGAAGCATACATGGATGACATCGTGGTTAAGTCGCGTAAAAGTTCCGACCTGCTGACTGACCTTGCTGAAACCTTTGCCAATTTGAGAAGATATGATATCAAGCTTAATCCGTCGAAGTGTACATTTGGAGTTCCAGGTGGAAAGTTACTCGGTTTCCTCATTTCCGAACGTGGGATCGATGCAAACCCAGAGAAAGTTGGTGCAATCCTCCGAATGAAACGCCCTGTGCGTGTACACGACGTTCAGAAGCTTACTGGTTGTTTGGCCGCTTTGAGTCGATTCATCTCTCATCTCGGTGAAAAGGCATTGCCTCTTTACCGACTGATGAAGAAATCTGATAAGTTCGAGTGGACTCCTGAAGCTGACGCAGTGTTTGCAGAGCTCAAAGCCCTGCTTTCCACCCAGCCGGTGCTTGCTGCTCCAATCAGCAAAGAGCCTTTACTGCTTTATATAGCAGCCACTGGACAGGTTGTCAGTACAGTACTCACGGTCGAGCGGGAAGAAGAAGGTAAAACCTACAAGGTTCAACGCCCAGTGTACTATATTTCTGAAGTCTTAATCCCATCCAAGCAGAGATATCCACATTATCAGAAGCTTGTATATGGAATTTACTTGACCACAAAGAAGGTTGCACATTACTTCTCAGATCATTCGATTACAATCATCAGCGACGCTCCGTTGTCAAAAAATTTGAACAACAGAGATGCAACTGGTCGAGTGGCAAAGTGGGCGATTGAACTCCTTCCACTGGATATCAAGTTTGAGGCAAAGAAAGCGATCAAATCTCAAGCAATAGCGGATTTCCTCGTCGAGTGGGTTGAACAGTAGCTACCGACCCAGATACAGTCGGAACATTGGACTATGTTCTTCGACGGGTCCAAGATGTTGAATGGTTCAGGCGCTGGAGTAGTCCTGGTATCTCCACGAGGCGACAACCTCAGATATGTTCTCCAGATTCACTTTGATTCCTCCAACAATGAAGCTCAATATGAGGCACTCCTGTACGGGTTGCGTATGGCCATTTCACTCAGCGTCCGTCGCCTAATGGTTTACGGCGACTCAGATTTAGTGGTTAATCAAGTGATGAAGGAGTGGGATGTCAGGAGCCCAGCTATGACTGGTTATTGCAATGTGGTGAGAAAGTTAGAAAAGAAGTTTGAAGGGCTAGAGCTCCACCATATACCCCGACTGAAGAATCAAGCAGCTGATGAGTTGGCGAAAATAGGTTCCAAGCGGGAGCCTATTCCCAGCAATGTGTTTTTGGAGCATATTCACGCACCATCAGTTCAAGGAGATCCCTTCACTGAAGAGCCCCCACAGCCTAAGAGCTCCACTGATCCGACTGAAGTTGAAGTCCCAGCTGTGGTCGACTTGATCATGGAGGTTTTAGTCGTCATTCCCGATTGGACAGTGCCATATATTGCATATATTCTCAGGAAAGAGCTTCCAGAGGATGAAGAAGAGGCTCGTCAGATTGTCCGTCGATCCAAAGCCTTCATGGTAATGGGTGGACGGCTCTACAGAGAGAGTGTTACTGGGGCCGTTCAGAAATGCATCACTCCAGAAGAAGGCTGAATGATCCTCAATGATATCCACTCAGGGACCTGTGGTCACCATGCGTCCTCTCAGACCATCGTGGCCAAAGTATACCGAGCAGGGTTTTACTGGCCACGGGCAAATGAGATGGCAAAGGAAATAGTTGACAAGTGCGAGGGCTGTCAGTTCTACTCCAACATGTCCCACAAACCTGCTTCAGCCTTGAAGACTATTCCACTCGTCTGGCCATTTGCTGTTTGGGGATTAGATATGGTCGGACCTCTAAGGACTGGCAGGAGTGGCTTCACCCATGTGCTTGTAGCAGTCGACAAGTTCACTAAATGGATTGAAGCTAAACCTATCAAAAACCTGGAAGCAAGTACTGTTGTCAGCTTCATCAGAGGGTTAACATTTAGATATGGAGTTCCGCACAGCATCATCACAGATAATGGGTCAAACTTTGATTCAGATGAGTTCCGAGCTTTCTGCGCTTCCCAAGGAACTCGTGTCGACTATGCTTCAGTCGCCCACCCTCAGTCGAATGGACAAGCAGAAAGAGCGAATGGTTTGATTCTCAAAGGGCTGAAACCTCGATTGATGCGCGACCTCAAGCATGCAGCCGGCGCTTGGGTAGATGAGCTACCGTTAGTCCTTTGGGGATTAAGAACAACACCAAATCGGTCAACCGGTCGAACCCCCTTCTTCATGGTCTATGGGGCTGAGGCTGTGCTGCCGAGTGACTTGCTTCACAATGCACCCCGAGTAGAACTTTTTTCAGAAGCCGAAGCAGAACAGGCTCGAGAAGACGCTGTTGATCTTCTGGAAGAAGAAAGAGAGATGGCCTTGATCCGATCGACCATTTATCAGCAAGACCTTCGTCGATTATATGCCAGAAATGTGAAGGGTCGAGCTTTTCAGGAAGGGGACCTTGTGCTCCGAGTGGACCAGCAACGGCCTCACAAACTTGCCCCCGCTTGGGAAGGTCCCTTCATCGTCACCAAAGTGCTCCACAACGGAGCGTATCACCTCTACAATGTGGAGCAGAATAAAGACGAGCCACGCGCTTGGAATGCGGAGTTACTCCGCCGTTTTTATACTTAAGTGTTCAGACTGATGTAATAAGGAGTACCTTTCAGTTCGTTTATCAAAGACATGGTTTTACAGTCTCCTAAATGATTGTTGTTACGAATACATGTGTCCAAAATCCCCCAGTGGGTGGCTTAGCCACGAATCCGATTCGCCTAAGTTTAAAAAATCCTACCGAGTGATGAGCAACCCTCTCACTCGGGGGCTTAGCTGCAGTCCTGTACTCGCCTAAGTTTAAAAAATCCTACCGAGTGATGAGCAACCCTCTCACTCGGGGGCTTAGCTGCAGTCCTGTACTTGCCTAAGTTTGAAAAATCCCACCGAGTGAAGAGCAACCCTCTCACTCGGGGGCTTAGCTGCAGTCCTGTACTCGCCTAAGTTTAAAAAATCCTACCGAGTGATGAGCAACCCTCTCACTCGGGGGCTTAGCTGCAGTCCTGTACTCGCCTAAGTTTAAAAAATCCTACCGAGTGATGAGCAACCCTCTCACTCGGGGGCTTAGCTTGCAGTCTGTACTCGCCTAAGTTTAAAAAATTACCGAGTGATGAGCAACCCTCTCACTGGGGGCTTAGCTGCAGTCCTGTACTGCCTAAGTTTAAAAATCCCACCGAGTGATGAGCAACCCTCTCACTCGGGGGCAGCTGCAGTCTGTACTTGCCTAAGTTTGAAAAATCCACCGAGTGAAGAGCAACCCTCTCACTCGGGGGCTTAGCTGCAGTTCTGTACTCGCCTAAGTTTAAAAAATCTACCGAGTGATGAGCAACCCTCTCACTGGGGGCTTAGCTGCAGTCCTTACTCGCCTAAGTTTAAAAAAATCCTACCGAGTGATGAGCAACCCTCTCACTCGGGGGCTTAGCTGCAGTCCTGTACTCGCCTAAGTTTAAAAAACCCTACCGAGTGATGAAACAACCTCTCACTCGGGGGCTAGCTGCAGTCCGTGTACTCGCCTAAGTTTAAAAAATCCTACCGAGTGATGAGCAAACCCTTCACTCTGGGGCTTAGCTGCAGTCCTGTACTCGCCTAAGTTTGAAAAATCCCACCGAGTGAAGAGCAACCCTCTCACTCGGGGGCTTAGCTGCAGTCCCGTACTCGCCTAAGTTTGAAAAATCCCACCAAGTGAAGAGCAACCCACTCACTCAGGGGCTTAGCTGCAGTCCTGTACTCGCCTAAGTTTAAAAAATCCCACCGAGTGAAGAGCAACCCTCTCACTCGGGGACTTAGCTGCAGTCCTGTACTCGCCTAAGTTTTAAACACGCTCCATCCTGATCCGTCAGGACAATGAAGTGCAGGTCGACTGCGACCTTCTCTTCAGAGCTACACCACAAGTACAATGTGTGCTCCATCCTGATCTGCAAGAATGACGAGGTGCAGGTCGTCCGCGATCCTCTCCTCAGAATTGCATCACAATAACAAAAGTCTGTTCCGAGTGAAGGTACAAGTTCCACTCGGAAATAAAAACAAGCATATTTAAGAGAAAACTAAGTTCAGACAAATCCCCATGAGGTTCCAAACCGCAGATTAAAGTACTCGGGCATCCGGCCCGAAGGAGTTTAACGGTTACAAAACCACTTGGCATACCGAGGCAAATTTAATCAGATCGTAAAAATTTTGTTCACTCCGCAAGAGGGCTGGCAGGCTCGACGAACTCATCCAGGTCGATTCCATCTGCAATTCGAGTAGCAGCACAGATAAAAGTCTCCATGAAGGACTGGAAGTCAAGTTTCTTGGTATTGGCAACCTTGATTGCTGCTAGCTTCTCTTCTTTGGCTTCCTTGCAATGAACACGAACCAGGGACAGAGCTACGTCGGCACCGCATCGAGCAGAGGACTTCTTCCATTCCTGCACTCGACCAGGAATCTCATTGAGTCGAGTCATCAAAGACTCGAGATCATTTTGGAGCGTTTCCCTTGGCCAGAGCGCCGTGTCGATCCGCGACACCACAACCTTCAGTCGAGCAAGGTAATTCATGGCGCTGGCAAGGCAAGACTCCAGTCGGAGCACGTTCATGGCAGCTTCATCTTTAACAAGGGAGTTGATGGGGTCCAAGCTTGTCTCGACTCGTCCAGTCTCTTCCTCGAGGTTTTGACAGAATTCTGCACTCACGGAGAAATAATGAGTCGACAGTTATATGGCGAGTCAACGAAAGCAAATCAATCGGACAGGGAAAAATACTTTCAAGCATGAGGAATAACTTCTTGGTGAGTCCCCCCAGATAATTCTCTAGCTCGTTCCTCTTGCGGGTGATGTCTTCCACTTTGTCAGTTAGGGTCCCTTTATCCTTCTTCAGTCGAGTTACCTCTTTGTTGGCGTCATCGAGAGCAGTCTTCAGCTTGGTATTCTCTTCCTCCAACTTTTCGACTGAGGCCAGCTTTTGGTCAGCGAGTGCCGTTTTTTCTTCTGCTGTTTTCTTCGCAGCCGCAAGGTCAAGGTCCTTCTTCTCCAAAGCCCGTCTCATTGTTTCTAGAAAGAATAACATTCGAATCAGAAAAAGGAGGAGAAAAGATGGCAAGAGAACCAGTCGACAAGCTTTCCTTACCAGCAGCGTCATCCTTAGCCTTCTGCAAGTTATTCTGAACCAACTCCAGATCAAGATTGAGCTGGATCTGCTTCTGCTCCAAGTCAGTGAACCGGGCTCCAAGATCACAAGATTTCTGTGTTCAGAAGATAGTCAGTCGGCAGACACAAAGATTGGTTGCTTCCGAGCAATAAAGTAACAAGTTCAAAGAGTTCTAAGACTACTGCCAAATCAAACATTCAACAATAGTCTCGGGGACTACACCCAGTGGGTGCACTCAGCGTGCCCCCACTGGTTCGACTTTTCAATTGACTTGGTCCGTCCAGTCAAAAAAAAAAACTCAGACCATAGCCGACTGCCCGCAGTCGACTACGGTCTCAGGGACTACACCCAGTGGGTGCACTCAGCGTGCCCCCACTGGTCCAGGTTCCACTCGACATGATCTGCTCAGACCGAGTGGAAAAGTTCTTTTCAAAGACCCCCGCCGAATCAAACATTCGACGGCGGTCTCGAGGACTACACCCAGTGGGTGCACTCAGCGTGCCCCCACTGGTTCAGAGATTCAATCGACACAACCTAGTCGACTCAAGTGGAAAAACTACTCAACAGAAATTAAAACACCCAGTGGGTGTACAGACTGACAATGAGTGTGCAATTAAGGTTCCAAAACGCTCATCCACGGACGTCTTGCAGATAATAAAGCAGCAGTTTCTAAATATCATATCCTAACAGAACAAGCGTCAAGATGGAGTGCAGTCGGAAGTAAGTTAACCTGGACATTGGCCTGGAGTGCTGAGCTGGCATCATAGGCAGCTTGACTGGCCTCGCGCACCACTTTCATCTGATCCATCATAATGCCTGCCTGGCGTATGGCTTCCTTGGCAGCACTCACTTGGTCTTCTGGGACGTGATGGGCGGTGAAAAGTGGAGACGGTGGATCAGCTGCAGCAGCTTGAGAGCTTGAGGCATGAACATGCATAGATGAAGCAGGGGCCTGTGCAGTCGATGCTGAAGAACGACTACTCAACAAGGGAATCGCAAAAGTAACAGAAGCACGGTTGAGGTCCCCAGGCTGCTGGGTAGCTGGTTCTGCCGCCGGCGTCGACTGAGGCGTCTTGCTAGCTGGTGCCTTTTTGCCCAAGGTCCTGCTCCTCTTTCCCACGAGCTGCTGTGGCACATCTTCGTCGTCATCTGGAAGTTCAATAACATTTTGCGGAGCTGCAAAATAATCGACCACAAGAGTTCAGTCGACTGTAGTAGTGGTTAGCGAAGAAAAAACAAGATAACAGGAGTCATACCCGCATTGGATGTGACCGCATCCTCCATCTCCTCGTCGTCATCATCTTTATAAGCAGAAGTCCCAGAGGTAGCAGCAATACAAATTTCAAGGTTCACTCGGTCAAGCAAGAGAATGGGTCGACGACTGATATAAGATTCTTGGAGCAAAGGGTGAAAACGAAACACTTACGCAGAGGCGACAGGAACATCAACCTTGATCTTGGGCAAGGCCTTCCGTGGCTTTGACGGCGCAGTCTTGAGCTGCTTCGGAGCTTTCTCAGTTGGCACCGGAGAAGATGTCCGAGTGCGCTTCGAAGTTTGTCCAGTCGGTGCCGCCACTTTACCCCGGATACTTGCTGGGTCGTGCTTATGTTTGGAACGCTTTTCCACGCGAGGTGGAGAATCGACCTCCTCACCACTGCTCGAGTCTTCGCGCTCTTCATCACTCTCGTCATCAGAGTTCCAATCACCGTTGTCGCCTCCGCTCTCCTCTCCTTCCTGGATCTGCTCCCCGTTGGGCATCGAGTACATCTCAGTATATATCTGCAGAGCAAAGAATCATACAAATATCAATCGGATTGAAGCCTAAATAGGAAATCAGAGCAAAGGACATTCGGCACTGAAGATTGTACCTTATCCGGTTCGTTGGTCTTGTCGAATGGTGGGACCCTCTTGGACCCCCTGGGGTTATCTTTGTTACCAGTGATGCCTTGCAGCCACCGCTCTACTACCTCCCCAGTGACCTCCTCCGGGTGGATCCGAGTGGTGTCATCAATACCCGAGTACATCCACATGGGATGATCATGAGCCTGGAGTGGCTGGATGAGTCGACTAAGAAATATTTCAAGCAAGTCCATACCAGTCACCCCATCGCGGACTAACTGGACTACTCGGTCAACTAGCATATTCACTTCTGCTCGCTCCTCTGGGTTCACTTTCAAAGTAGAGGGCGGCTGGACTCGATCCATGGAAAAGGGAGGAAGACCAATCGACTGACCAGGAGTCGGCTGGTCTTTGCAATAGAACCAGGTCGACTGCCACCCTCTAACTGAATCGAGGAGCGTCATAGCCGGAAAAGTGCTCCTACCCCTCATCTGAATTCCCAGACCCCGCACATCTGGATCACATGTGTTCTCTCATCACTTGGATTGGCCTTTTTTACGGCTTGAGAGTGGCATGTGAATATATGTTTGAAAAGACCCCAGTGCGGTCGACAGCCCAAGAAATTCTCACACAGGGAAACGTATGCAGCAAGATAGGTGATGGTGTTGGGGGAAAAGTGATGAAGTTGAGCTCCAAAGAAATTCAAGAAAGCCCAAAAAAGGGGTGTGGAGGCAAGGAGAAACCACGGTCGACATGAGTCGCGAGGAGGACGCACTCACCCTCTTGCGGCTGCGGCTCGGTCTCGTTCCCCGGCAATCGCCAGGACTAGTGGGCAATCAAACCCCCTTCGACCAGATCCTCCATGTCTTCCTTCCGGATCGTGGATCTGATCCAGTAGCCCTGGATCCAGCCAGGCGGCAGGCCGGACTTAGATGACGACCCGCCCCGACTCGTCTTCTTGCCCTTCGCTGCCGCCGTCACCTTCTTCGCTCGCTCCAGGGCCGCCGTTTTCTCCTTTCCCATCGCAGCAGGCTGCACTTGGACGGGGCGGCGGCGTCGAAGGTGGTGGCGAATGCGGTGGAGAAATAGAGGAAGAAGGAGGGGATAAAGAGCACAGTGCCAAACGCACCGGCCCAGACGCCTTATATGGACTTGTTACCGAGTGACTGACTTGTGGGCCCAGGCAGTCCCATCGAATCCCGCAGCAGTCGCACACTCGGTACATGGCGAGAAAGGTGGCACGAGGATCGAGGCGTCCCTGCCAAATCTGTTCCGTTTACTACAGGCCTCTCCGTCCCGCGCGCTTCTCCAAATTTTGAATCCCATGAGATCCGGGAACGACAGTGCAGTCAATCGCGCCAAAGATCTCATACCATGTCCACAATTGAAGCTTATCAACAAAATTCACTTGACAATTTAGGAATGGATCAAGGCGACTGAAAATGAAGTCGAAGTCGTTTCGTGGTTCATTAATCTAAGCAAAACGCTCCCGAAGCGTGAAAACTGGGTCGGAACCATCTTCAACTCCTTTTGTCACTCGAACCCTGAACCATTCGGGGGCTAATGACGATGACATGTACCTGGGGTAGGATAATAGGCCTGACCTAGACACCCTTCCCAAGGACATTACCTTAAAGTCAGGGATATTCAAAGGACAATACCATTCACTCGACCAGAAGCATTCCACTCGGAAAACCCAATTCCATTCGACCGGAGTGTACTCACTCGACCACATCAGAAATCACTCGGAAGACAGAAGATCTAAAGTCATTCAGAACGGCAACGGTCAGGCGTTCACTCCGGAGTCTTAATGATCATTTATATGCCTTTATTGCTGGCGTTACCAGTAACGTCCCATCTTTATGTACCTTAAATCCTGTGTAACTGAGGGCTGGAGGGGTCTGGCGAACTCTATATAAGCCACCCCCCTCCTCAGGCACAAGGGCTCGCACCCCCTGTAACCTCACGCATAATTCAGTCGACCGAGCCTCTGGGCACCGAGACGTATGGCTGTTACTTCCTCCGAGAAGGGCCTGAACTCGTAAATCTTGCGTGCACAACCTCATCGTAGCTAGGATCTTGCCTCCTCATACCTACCCCCTATTCTACTATCATACTTAGAACCACGACAGTCCTCACTTAGCTACCCCTTTACATAACTACTCGCTTGATCTTCACTTATATCTTTTTGGAGTAGCTTGTCATTTACTCTTGTGCTTCACTTATATCCTATGAGTAAATTGTTGAATGAATTGAATATCATGAAGTTGAAATTATATGTTCATATCATGCCTAGTAGTAGCTTCACATTGGGTTTAGAAAGTGAAATCTTTTGAAGCTTGGCAATCACAATATTGTTCATACAAGCAATTCATGAATGATTACTATAAGGAAGAGAACTTTCACATGCAAATATATTATCTTGGACATCTTCTATGATTGTGAATACCCATTAATTATTTTCAAACTTGAGCAAATTAGTTGAAGTTGGACAAGGAAGACAATGTAATGAGTTATGTTTGGGTATATTTGCATAGAAGTTATATTGTCATGGATCCTCTAACATGTGGTATTTGCCTAGGATCTTTTGCTAGCCAAAAATTCGTACTAAGTAGAGATACTACTTGTGCATCCAAAAACCTTTAAACCCAGTTTCTTGCCATGAGTGTCCACCATGCCTACCTATGGATTGAATAAGATCCTTCAAGTAAGTTGTTATCGGTGCATAAAGCAATAAAAATTGCTCCTAAATATGTTTGATATTTTAATGTAAGGGAAAATTGAGCGTTGTACGAACTTGTGATGGCAAAGTAATAAAAGCCTCGGACTGCATAATAAAGGTTGCTATCATAAGGGGCAATATAACGTGACGTTCCTTTGCATTAAGAGCTTGGGCATCCAAATAAAAAGCGCATGGCAACCTCTGCTTCCCTCTGTGAAGGGCCTATCTTTTACTTTTCAGTATTTACTTTTATGCAAAGAGTCAATAGTATGAATTCTCATTTCAACCTCAATTATTGTCTAGTTGGCAAGCATCATGTGGTGGGGAAAGATCTAGGCACATATGACCAGTCAAATATATTTGATCATGATTTATTATTGTTGACAATTATCTCTATGATAAATGAGTTGGGAGGCAAAACATTAAGCCCCTATCTTTCTCATTGTTCGATGGATGCCATTTGTTCTAAGAATATGCTTTGAGTAGTAGCAATCATGGAAGACTATATGATGATTGAGTATGTGGAGCTCTTACTTAGACTCAGTTGAATAAGTTGAATTGCAATTGTTTGGTGACTAAGAATATAGGTTGTTGAGTTATAAGAGAATTCATTGTTTGAACCTTAACATGTGAATTGGTTGCTACTTTAACATGAGAAGTTTTATGAGAAAGAATTGTTGCTATGATGCTAGGAAAAGTGATTGAAATTATCATTGATCAAACTTGTGCACTTTGCTAGCATTCACACTTCATAAATTATTTCTTTTATCATTTACCTCCTCGAGGACGAGTAGGAATTAAGCTTGGGGATGCTGATACGTCTCCAACGTATCTATAATTTATGAAGTATTCATGCTGTTATATTATCATTCTTGGATGTTTTACAATCATTTTATAGCAACTTTATATCATTTTTTGGGACTAACCTATTGACCCAGTGCCCAGTGCCAGTTGCTGTTTTTTGCTTGTTTTTTACATCGCAGGAAATCAATATCAAACGGAGTCCAAACACCGCAAAACTTTTTGTGGATTTTTTATGGACCAGAAGACATCCAATGGTCCAGAGCAGCACCTGGGGGGTGCCCCGAGGGGGGCACAACCCACCAGGGCGTGCCTGGGGGCCCAGGCGCGCCCAGGTGGGTTGTGCCCACCTCGGTGGCCTCTCGTACCCCCTCTTCACCCTATAAATTGTCAAATATTCCAAAACGCTCGGGGGTAGCCCTAGATCAGAAGTTCCGCCACCGCAAGGCCTCTGTATCCACGAGATCCAATCTAGACCCTGTTCCGGCACCCTGCCGAAGGGGGAGATCATCACCGGTGGCCATCTTCATCATCCCGGCGGCCACCACGATGAGGAGGGAGTAGTCCACCCTCGGGGCTGAGGGTTTGTACCAGTAGCTATGTGTTTAATCTCTCTCTCTCTCGTGTTCTTGAGATGTCACAATCTTGATGTATCGCGGGCTTTGTTAATATAGTTGGATCATATGGTGTTTTCCCCTCTCTACCTTGTTGTGATGAATTGAGTTTTCCCTTTGAAATTTCGTTGTTATCGGATTGAATACTTTTATGGATTTGAGAGCACTTGATATATGTCTTGCATATGAATACTCATGGTGACAATTGGGTATCATATTGATTCACTTGATATGTGTTTTGGCACTCAACTCGCGGATTCCCGAGGTGACATTGGGGTAATCTATGCATAGGGGTTGATGCACGTTCTTGTCTTTTGTTTCTCCGGTAGAAATCTTGGGGCACTCTTTGAGGTTCTTTGTGTTGGATTGAGTATTATGAATCTGAATTTGCTTTGGTGTTATTTTAGTACGAACTCTTGATAGATCGATCAGAAAGAATAGCTACGTGTTATTTTAGTACGAACTCTTGATAGATCGATCGGAAAGAATAACTTGGTGTTATTTTAGTACGAACTCTTGGATAGATCAATCGGAAAGAATAGCTACAAACAATTTCTTCTTATGTTCTCCGCTAGATAAGAACTTTGGAGTGATTCTTCATCGCACGTTGAGGGATGGTTATGTGATCCAATTAGATTAGCATTGTTGAGAGATTGCACTAGCGAAAGTACGGACCCTAGGCCTCATTTTCAAGCATTGCAATACCGTTTGTGCTTCATTTTATCAATTGCTACCTTGCTGTTTTTTATTGTTCCTATTACAAAAATCAATATCTACTATCATTGCTACGCTTTTATCACAATCTCTTCGCCGAACTAGTGCACCTATACAAATTACTATTGTATTTGGTGTGTTGGGGACACAAGAGACTCTTTGTTATTTGGTTGCAGGGTTGTTTGAGAGAGACCATCTTCATCATACGCCTCTCATGGATTGATAAACCTTAGGTCATCCACTTGAGGGAAAATTGCTACTGTCCTACAAAACTCTGCGCTTGGAGGCCCAACACGAGTCTACAAGAACAAGTTGTGTAGTAGACATCATTGATATTTTGAAAGACATGGTTGCTTGTTGATATGCTTGAGTATTGATGTTCTCATGTCAAATTATAGACTATTGCTTTGAATCATTCAAGTCCAAATGTCCATGCTACAAAAGAAAAGAGTATATGATAAATATGATAGGTAGCATTCCACATCAAAAAAAAATCTGTTTTCAATTGCTACTTTAACATGAGAAGTTTTATGAGAAAGAATTGCTGCTATGATGCTAGGAAAAGTGATTGAAACTATCATTGATCAAACTTGTGCACTTTGCTAGCATTCACACTTCATAAATTATTTCTTTTATCATTTACCTACTCGAGGATGAGTAGGAATTAAGCTTGGGGATGCTGATATGTCTCCAACATATCTATAATTTATGAAGTATTCATGCCATGTTTACAACAATTTTATATGGTTTTGGTATGATTTGCATGGAACTAACCCGGACTGACGCTGTTTTCAGCAGAACTACCGTGGTGTTGTTTTTTGTGCAGAAATGAAAGTTCTCCAAATGAGTTGAAACTTTTTGACGATTTTTTTTGGAACAAAAGAGACCCCCAAAGCTTCGTGGAAGGACCAAAAGGTGAAGGAGTAGGGCACAAGACACCGGGGCGCGCCTGGGCCCTTGCCCGTGCCCCGGTGGGTTGTGCTCACCTCGAGGCCCATCTTAGCATGAAACCAACGCCAAAAATTCCTATAAATAGAGAAACCATCAGGGGTAACCCTAGATCAGAAGTCCGCCGCCGCAAGCCTCTGTAGGCACAAAAAACCAATCTAGACCCCATTCCGGCACCCTGCCGGAGGGGGAAATCATCACCGGTGGCCATCTTCATCATCCCGGCGGCCACCACGATGAGGAGGGAGTAGTCCACCCTCGGGGCTGAGGGTTTATACCAGTAGCTATGTGTTTAATCTCTCTCTCTCGTGTTCTTGAGATGTCACGATCTTGATGTATCACGGGCTTTGTTAATATAGTTGGATCATATGGTGTTTTCCCCTCTCTATCTTGTTGTGAATTGAGTTTTCCCTTTGAGATTTCGTTTTATCGGATTGAATACTTTTATGGATTTGAGAGCACTTGATATATGTCTTGCATATGAATACCCGTGGTGACAATGGGGTATTATATTGATTCACTTGATATATGTTTTGGCACTCAACTCGCGGATTCCCGAGGTGACATTGGGGTAATCTATGCATAGGGGTTGATGCACGTTTTCGTCCTTGTTTCTCTGGTAGAAATCTTGGGGCACTCCTTGAGGTTCTTTGTGTTGGATCGAGTATTATGAATCTGAAATTGTTTGATGCGTATCATATAATTAACTCATGGATACTTGTGGTGACATTGGAGTATCTAGGTGACATTAGAGTTGGTTGATGCGTATCATATGGTGTTATTTTAGTACGAACTCTTGGTTAGATCGATCGGAAAGAATAGCTTGGTGTTATTTTAGTACGAACTCTAGGATAGATTGATCGAAAAGAATAGCTTTGAGGTGGTTTCGTACCCTACAAACAATTTCTTCTTATGTTCTCCGCTAGATAAGAACTTTGGAGTGATTCTTCATCGCACGTTGAGGGAAGGTTATATGATCCAATTAGATTAGCATTGTTGAGAGATTGCACTAGCGAAAGTACGGACCCTAGGCCTTGTTTTCAAGCATTGCAATACCGTTTGTGCTCTGTTTTATCACTTGCTACCTTGCTGTTTTTATTTATTCAGATTATAAAAATATATTTCTACCATCCATATTACACTTTTATCACCATCTCTTCGCCGAACTAGTGCACCTATACAAATTACCATTGTATTTGGTGTGTTGGGGACACAAGAGACTTTTTATTATTTGGTTGCAGGGTTGTTTGAGAGAGACCATCTTCATCCTACGCCTCCCACGGATTGATAAACCTTAGGTCATCCACTTGAGGGAAATTTGCTACTGTCCTACAAAACTCTGCGCTTGGAGGCCCAACATGAGTCTACAAGAACAAGTTGTGTAGTAGACATCAATAGGCTAGGTCTTTCTCTCTATTCTAGCATTTCTGCAGTTTAGTCCAAAGATATAGCCCCATTCCTTTGATACCGATGCATACTTAGTATAGATCTGATGTAAGTCTTGCGAGTATTTTGGATGAGTACTCACGATTGCTTTGCTACCCCTTTTCCCCTCTACCCGATTGCTACGATCAGATGATGGAGCCCAGGATCTCGCTGACGACTACTACTACCCCGATGGAGCCTACTACTACGTGGAGACCGCCGACGACCAGGAGTAGTTAGGAGGCTCCTAGGCAGGAGGTCTGCGCCTTTTCGATCCAGTTATCGATGTTTTGCTAGCCTTCTTAAGGCGGACTTGTTTACTTATGTCTGTACTCAGATATTGTTGCTTCCGTTGACTCTTGTGTATTCGAACCCTCGAGGCCCCTTGAGGGAGTTATGGACTAAGGAGTCCTCGGGGTGCCGGCCCATCGAATATGGGCCGGACTGGTGAAGCCGTACAGCGATAGGAGGTCTATGAAGTCGTGGTGTGCCCTCCAAGCCACGGATAGGCAGGATCTCTTTACCCCTTATTGTAATCTATCTCCGGTAACCCTAACCCTACCAGTGTCTATATAAACCGAGGGTTGTAGTCTTTAGGACTAGAGCTATATTCATCACCTCATCACCTTAGGGTTTAGCTCATGCTGATCTCGAGGTAGATCTACTCTGTAACCATACTATACATCTAATACAATCAAGCAGGACGGAGGGTATTACCTCTTCGAGAGGGCCCGAACCTGGGTAAACACCGTGTTCATCGTCCCTTATTCCCCATCAATCTCAGATCCACAGCTCGGGGCCCCTACCCCGAGGTCTGCCGGTTTTGACACCGACATTGGTGCTTTCATTGAGAGTTCCGTTGTGGGGTCACCCAAAGAATCGATGGCTCGCCTGATCGTAGGAGAAGGCATCGGATCCGGGGGCTTCGTTGTCCCCGGTAAACTCTTCGCATTCGGCAGCATCGTGCTGCACGCCGACCCGACTGATCATTTGGGTCAGATCGACAACTTCGCTCCTGAACACCGAATTCGATTCGGTAATCTGGAATACGTTGTGGACACGCGGGGCGATCTGGTCTTCGCCGGATTCACTGCCCCCTTCCGCACCCTCACAGGCCTCGCCATGTCCGCTCTGGAGTCCCCCTCTGATCCGATCTACAGATCGGCCCCCGCCCTCCAAATAGCTTCGAGCCAGGAGGGCTCCGCTTCAAGCAGGGGCCAGACTCCACCTTCGGCCGGGTCCGTCATGTCTGCGGAGGGCCTATCCTCGGCCTTCGAGGCAGAATTAGGAGGCGGAAGCCAAGAGTCAATCTCAGCCGAACCTTTCCGTCACAACTCTCCTTTGGTCTTAAGCCCTGACGACGAGCCGGCAACCGATGGCCAGGGGTCACCCCCGACCCGAAGAAGCTCAATCTCAAATCCCGGCGTGGAAATCGCATGAAAGAACCAAGGCTCATCCTTAGTCCCCAGTGACAATCCGGACCCCCTCAAGGATCTGGCACCGTACCCCGAGTTCAGCTCGGCCTGTGGAAACCAAGGACCGGCCAGGGAACTGACTGCCCCCACCCCGTTACAACGGAACTTGGCCTAGAGCACCCAAATTCGGCGACCCTCGCTATGTTAAACGAGGCGCTAGACCGAATCCAGAAAATGACCATCCAGGAGGACCTGCCCTCCGCCCACAACCATCAACCCTTCGAGGCGTACCATGGGGAATTTTACGTCCCACCCACCACCCACTTGGTAGCCACTGTCGATGATTTAACCGATATGCTAGATTATAATTCCGAAAACGCCGAATACATGGACGAGGATAGCGGAGCCACGGCTAATACCGATGTTGCCCCCCCCCCCCCCCGGTCACCGGCCGCTGGTCGGCCACGTCCACCTATGATATTTACATGGTGGACACCCCCAAGGACGGTGATGGCACTCCCAATCAGGACCGAAACAAGCCCGGAGATGAGCCGCCCAAACGCCGAAGACAGCGCCGTCGATCAAAGCCACGTCGAAGCCATGCGAGCAACGTGGACTCTTCGGAGAACGGCACCACGAATAATACAGATGACCTCACCGGAGCCGCAGCTAACGAACATCATCAGGATGACCCCGCGGGGCAGGAGGACCCGTTCAACCCAGAAAACCCCGATAACTCTGAAGACAGCAACTACCTCCCATCCTCTGAGGAGGAGGCCGGTCTCGAGGATGATGATTTCATCGTCCCCGAAGACCCGCTGGAGCAGGAACATTTTAAACGGAGGCTTCTAGCCACCGCCCGCAGTCTGAAGAAACAAAAACGCAGAATCAAGGCCGAACAGGACACCCTCAACGATCGATGGACCAAAGTCCTAGCCGCCGAAGAAGGGTACGGCCGCGAATAGCCAATCAAAAGTTATCCCAAGCGAAGATTGCTGCCACAATTCGACGACGAGGACGTAGAGCCCACACGTCCGACATACACATGTGCCGAACAGCCAGACCGCCCCCCTAGAGGGTGGGACAGAGAAGCTGACGAGGCCGAGCACCCCGCCGCCCCACCTCGCTGTTACGGCAAGGATCAAGTGCGGCCCACCTACAAGTACGACCTCTGCCATGACCTAGACGCTCGAGGAGGCCGTACCAGGTCCATCTACGGACCCAGAGAAGATCCACCCACTCACCGGGAAGGATATTATGATTGGCCAAACCAAAACGATAGAGTCTTGGAGCAGCAGCGGACTCGGATGGCCGAAGACCTCCGACGCGATGTAGCCTGAGTTCGGGGCGCCGCACACCCCCTGTGCTTCACAGAGAGGGTAATGCAACACCAATTCCCAGAAGGCTTCAAGCCTGTGAACATCGAACCATACGACGGAACCACAGACCCGGCTGTATGGATAGAGGATTTCCTCCTCCACATTCACATGGCGTGAGGAGATGACCTCCACGCCATCAAATATCTGCCACTAAAGCTTAAAGGACCATCTCGACACTGGTTGAACAGCCTTCCCGAAGACTCTATAGGCTGTTGGGAAGAGCTTGAGGACGCTTTTCGAGCAAACTTTCAGGGCACCTATGTACGGCCTCCGGACGCGGACGACCTGAACCGCATCACACAACAACCCGGAGAATCTGCCCGGTAGTTTTGGAACCGATTCCTGACCAAGAAGAACCAGATTGTCGACTGCCCGAATGCCGAAGCCTTGGCCGCTTTCAAGCATAGTGTCAAGGACGAATGGCTCGTAAGACAGCTCGGCCAGGATAAGCCAAGAACTATGGCAGCCCTTACTTCTCTCATGACCCGCTTTTGCGCGGGCGAAGACAGTTGGCTCGCTCGTAAAAACACCAATCCCGACACACCTGGTACTTCTGAGGTTTGGGACACTAATGGGAAGCCGTGACGTAGCAAGAGTAAACGTCGCCACAATGACGGTGAAGGTGAGGACACGTCAGTAAATGCCGGGTTCAGAAACCCGAAGTCCGGACCCCGAAAGAAAGCCCCTAAAGGCAACGGCGACGGCCCATCCAGACTAGACGCAATTCTGGACAGGACTTGCTAGATCCACGACACTCTAGAGAAGCCCGCCAACCACTCCAACCGTAACTGTTGGGTGATAAAGCAGGCCGGCAAGCTTACAGCCGAAGACTCGGGCAAAAGCCCATGAAGCAAGGACGATGACGAGCCCCGCAGGCCGAATAGTGGAGGCCAGAAACCCTTCCCTTCCAAGGTCAAGACGGTGAACATGATCTACGCAACCCACATACCAAAGAAGGAAAGGAGGCGAGCGTTGCGAGACGTATATTTCATCGAGCCCGTAGCACCGAAGTTCAATCCGTGGTCAGCTTGCCCGATCACTTTCGATCGCCGGGATCACCCGACCAGCATACGCCACGGAGGATCCGCAGCCTTAGTACTCGACCCCATCATCGATGGATTCCACCTCACTAGAGTCCTAATGGACGGGGGCAGTAGTCTCAATCTGATATACGAAGACAAGTGAGGAAGATGGGGATCGATCCGTCAAGGATCAAACCCAGTAACACCACCTTCAAGGAGGTCATTCCGGGAGTGGAGGCCCGCTGCACAGGCACTGTGACGCTTGAAGTAGTGTTCGGCTCTCTAGACAACTTCCGAAGCGAGGACTTGATCTTCGACATTGCACCCTTTCGCAGCGGCTATCACGCCCTCCTCGGCCAAACGGCGTTCGCTAAATTCAATGCCGTCCCGCATTACGCGTACCTCAAGTTGAAGATGCCCGGTCCTTCGGTCATCATAACTATCAACGGCAATACAGAACGCTCACTTCGGACCGAAGAGCACACTGCGGCCCTAGCGGCCGAAGACCAAACCGGCCCATACGAGTCCCGTTACCGGCCCGCTGTAAAGGCCGGCGACAACAGTAAACGGGCCCGAACCCGCTCCCCGTCATGGGAACCCGCATGCGTTCGCCACAAATAGGGATGCGCGCCCCACGGCATGCCCACATTCTTCGCGCTCCACGTGCCTCGTCAGCACAATTTCGCACTCAAAATACCATGGGCAGCCGTGAGGCATATATCAATGAATCCGAAGCATGTGTTCGGCTAACCCGAACTTCGGAATCACCTTGTCTTCGGACGACCCGGGGGCCAATTCCGGAACCCCCCCCCCCCCCCCAAGCACAAAGCTCCATCGGCAGGATCCTCGCCCCTCAAGGTTTCATTGAAGGTCCCAACCCCCACCTCTCAGAAGCAAAGGCGCAGACGTGCAACAGGGCACAGTGGAGGCTTCGACTCACGCATCAAGGCCTTGCGTAAACCTTTACTCTGTAAAAAATTTTCCTTTTTACAAATAATGCCATGGCAGTTCGAATTGTACGGTTAGACGTCTTGAGCCTACAAGAAATAATAAAATGCCCTTTATGGTGTTCGGATATCCGCCTCTGGCGATTGCCTCCTTTCCTTCCGATTCTCCCCTCGCTCTTCGAACAGCCCGGCATGTGAACATGATCGGTTAAATAACCTAGAGCTCAATTTAAACCATCGGCTCTGTACCCCAAGTCCGACACCGCTTTTTCGCTGAGTGTTCGGCATCTCGGATATTGCACTATATGCATCAGTTCCGAACTATGTCTTGGGTCAATAGTTGGGTTGCCCGGCTCCTGTGCTTGACCCTTACGTTCCGCTCGTTCGGCTAAGAGGGCAAAGGGAGAACCCCTGTGATTGTACTTCTGGCTAGCCCGGTCAAGTACCTCAGGAGGAGAAAGCCGAAAACTGGCCATCATAGTAAGCGCGAACTGGTCAGCGATCCGATGACGAGGTTTGACTCCAAAAATCATTGGCGATTACGCCGTGTCACACAAAGGGTTCGTCTTAACACAAACCATGTGATCGGAAAGGACAGGTATTGGCCCCCAAGTACGTCACAAGCCACCGGGGGCTAGTCACTAGCTCCCACAATCAAGCTCCTAAGGCTAAGTGAAAGCAATAAAATCGAATAGTCCGATTGCCTAGTTTCGCTCACGCACTACCGCCTCCAGGTACCAAGACGTTGGCTAAGGGTAACAGTGCGGAGACAAAACACCCCTCGTGATATTCACCTGGGAGCAGAAGCCGACGACTGGTAGCTTTCAGAATAAACATACGGCCGCACAGGAGTCAAAATTAAATCATGACAAGACAAAATAAGTCAGGTGGATGCATCATAAAGCATAAGGGTCCAATTGATAAAAACTTAACATAGTTATTCAAGCATTACATCTTTCGAACACTGGCCCTCTATCGCCCGCGCGCCATTCATCACCTATGCAAAATACTGCTCAGGGTGGCGATGCTCCTTTCCCTTGGGCGGAGGACCAGTGGCCATGTCCATCGGATTAATATTTGGCCAATGCACCATGGTCTTCGTGAACGCAAGCCTCGCCCCCTCAAGGCATGCTGAGCGCTTCATGGCATCAATCCAGAGCGGCGCCTCCCGCAGCTTCTGCACAAGGCCGAAGTAGGTGTCTGGAATCGGCTCGGCAAGCCATAGATTGACACAGAGGTCCTTCGCGGCCAGCTCGGACATCCGATGCATCTCCATCAGCTGCTTCATTTGGTTGCTGAGGAGGGGAGGATGCTCGGAAGCCGAAAACTGTGTCCAGAAGAGCCGTTGCAGGGAGTCCCCCTCGCGAGTGGCATAGTGTGCCGCTGCGGCCGCTGCACTCCTCAGAAGTTCGGCAAAGACGCCTGCGGAGCACCAGACTCGCGTCAGCAAGGCGAACCTGTTGCCTCCGAACACACTCTGCAGTAAGTATTTCTTACCATTTGCAATTTGCCCCACTTGGCGGAACTCCTCCCGGACACCTCGCACTTCGGTCCTTGCCTCCTAGAGCTCTTTCTCCACCTTGGACAGCTCGGAGGACCGCTCCCCCTGCTCCTTCTTGAGGGCTTCCAGCTTCTTGGCAGCATCCTTGAGCTCCACCTGCACTTCGGTCACTCGAGCCTTGTGCTTTTGGCTAGATAGCTTGGTTTCCTCAAGCTCAGCCATCGCCTTTTCGGCGGCTGCCTCAGCCTCGGCTTTCTTTAGGGCCTCCTTCAAGCCCTCCACCTCAGCAGCGGCAGCTGAAAAATCCGCACATAGAATGCTCAACATACAGTCCGGCGTACAAGTACCCGGCGACGAGTGCTCGCACATTAACTAAAAGCTTACCTTGCGCTTCATCAAGCTGTTTGTTGACAAGGTCAAGCTCCCCGTTGGAGTGTTCGAGCTTCTGGTCCATCTCCTTTAGTGTCGCGGCATTAGCAGTCGCAGCCAAGGAAGATGCCTGCGTCAGCAAAAGAAACATCGACATTATTAATCGGCCTACAGAGTTTGATCCTCTGCAAGCTTCTCCGAACTCCTTGCAGAGTCCCGGGGGCTGCTATGTACACGGCCTATCCAAACTAAAAATTACAATTGCTTTACAGGATAAGAGCATTACTTGACTTACCTCAAAGCCTGTTAGCAGGCCTTGAACAGCGTCGTTCAGTCCGGAATGAATGGACCGAACACCCTGTATAACCGCACCCATAAGAGTACGGTGCTCGTCGACGACGGCAGAGTTGTTCACCAACTCCGCCAGCACGTCCGGCCAGCCCACCGCCGCCCGAGTTGAGGTGTTCGGCGCGGGCGTCGGGCCCCCAGCACCTTCCCCATAGAAAGGAGGAATTGGCTCCCTTGGGGGCTCGGGAGCCAAATGCGGTAGGGGTTCAGATGATCCGGATCCCCTCCCCGCGTTAGCCAGGAGGGATGCATCCCCCTGGTCTTCAACGACTGAGGCGTCGGCCTCGGCCATGGTGGCGTCAACCTCCTCCCCTGAGTTCGGAGGAGGAGGGGTCTTTCATGACAGTACCTCCCCAACTTCTTCGGGGATTAGAGGAGGTGCGGAACATGAGCCACTGTTCGCCAGTTCGGCGGGCGGGGACATCCCCTTCGAGGTTTCCTCGGCGGGGTGGCCACGCGGAGGGCTGCACCACCAAAAGGCAATTAATCTACATTCAACCAGGGACTACTAAAGAATAAGGCAATTGAAAATGCCACGATATGTACCTGGTCGCAGGGGGCTTGACCCTGGGATTCCTCTTCGGAACCTTTTTGGACGCTTCGGACCCCTCGTCGGAGTCTGAGCTGTCGGACAGGACCAGCTTAGGCCGACACCGTCTCTTCGAAGCCGGAGAAGGTTGAACCTCCTCGACGTCGCTGGACGCCGCCCTTTTCTTAGAGTGAGAGGAGGCGCTTTCCTCCTCGCCCTCATCCTCGTCCCCCTCCTGTGCGGATTGGGCCGCGGTATCTCCGGACCGGCTGTCCGGACAGGCTTTGCGACGGAGGCCCTCTCTGGCCTCCGGTATCTCCGTCTTCTTGCCCTTCTTGTTGGGCGCCTTGTAAGCCACCACGACCAACAGCTTCTCTAGCTGTTCGAATCAGGGCCCTTCTGGCAGCGGCGTTGGGCTGCTGATCTTCTCGGCCTTGGTGAGCCAGCCCTGCAAAATCCACATAAAGAGGTTCGGATCAAATCATACGGTGCGAATATTCGAACTCATGTTAAGACAAATGCCGCTCACCTTCTTCGGAGGGGTCACAGCGTCGAGGCCGATGTCCTCCTCGACCGGCCAGCCCTTCTGCGGCTTGAATAGCAGACCCCACACTTTCTTGTGGGTCGTGCCAAAAATATGTTGCACGGTGGCCGGATCTTCGGGGTCATACTCCCACATTGGCTTGGCCCTCTCCTAACAGGGGAGGAGTCGACACTTGAGCATGATCTGGATCACGTTAACCAGCTTTGCGCCGGTCCCCATTACGCTGACGACGCTTTTCTGCAGCGCCTTCAAGTCATCAGCAGACCCCCAGTCCGGGCTCTTGATGGTCCACGAGGCCAGTCTGGTTGGGTGTCCGGATCTGAATGCGGGAGCTGCCGCCCAGGCGGCTCCCCTTGGCTCGGTGATGTAGAACCATTCCTTTTGCCACACCTTAACGGTGTCGATAAACTTGCCCTCCGGCCACGGGACCCACGTCAGTTTGTTGATCATGGCCCGCCGCAGTCCGCATGTTCGCCGCCAACCACCTTGGGCTTGACGTTGAACACCTTTAGCCATAGGCCGAAGTGTGGGCGGACTCGGAGGAGAGCCTCGCAGACGATAATAAAGGACGAGATGTGCAGGAGGGAGTTGGGGGCTAGATCGTGAAAATCTAGCCCGTAAAAGAACATCAACCCCCTCACAAAGGGGTGCAGGGGAAATCCAAGCCCCCTAAGGAAATGGGGGAGGAATACGACCCTTTCGCCCGGCCTGGGCGTGGGGACGATCTGGCCCGCTTCAGGGACCCGATGGGCGATGTCGGCCGACAAGTAGCCGGCCTCCCTCAGCTTCAGGATGTCGCTATCGGTGACGGTGGAGACGTCCCACTTCCCATTGGCGCCGGATCCGGCCATGGTTGAAGGAGACGGGTTGGGATTTGCTGTGGAAAGCAGAGAAAAGGGGCGCTGGATCTCTGAAGATCTACGTGAGCGGAAGGTGGAAGAAGGCATGGGACGCTGATTGTTGTAGCTCCCCCTTTATAGGCTGTTGATAAGCCAAGAGTTCCTTTTTCCACGTCGTTGCTTCTCCACTTCTCGATACGCTCGCAATGTTTTGTGCGGGGTGGGGAATCGAAATCATTGATCATATCCCCTAAAAGGCGGGGCACGATCTCCACCTTGAGGAGACGTGCCAAACGTGGCGTCAGCCTCGAGCCGCGCTTCGAGAAATAGTAACCGCTCCGCGTTATGGCCGGATGCGACTCTTCGAGAAAAAGTTGTCAGATGCAGGCACTGTTTACACTTGAACGATTTTTTGCCTTCGTGGCTAAGTGAAGCGGTCGTTTCGGATCCCGGATATCACTTGACTCCGAACATGAACGAAGCATACTGGAGAACTCGCCTCGCAAGCCGAATACTGTTGGGTGAACGGATGCCGGACACAAGCCTTGGCGTTGGAGGCAAGTTCGGGGGCTACTGAGGGAGTTATGGACTAAGGGGTCCTCGGGGCGCCGTCCCATCGAATATGGGCCGGAATGGTGAAGCCGTACAGCGACAGGAGGTCTATGAAGTCGTGGTGTGCCCTCCAAGCCACGGATAGGCAGGATCTCTTTACCCCTTATTGTAATCTATCTCCGGTAACCCTAACCCTACCGGTGTCTATATAAACCGAGGGTTGTAGTCTTTAGGACTAGAGCTATATTCATCACCTCATCACCTTAGGGTTTAGCTCATGCTGATCTCGAGGTAGATCTACTCTGTAACCAGAATATATGTCTAATACAATCAAGCGGGACATAGGGTATTACCTCTTCGAGAGGGCCCGAACCTGGGTAAACACCATGTTCATCGTCCCTTGTTCCCCATCGATCTCAGATCCACAGCTCGGGACCCCTACCCCGAGGTCTGCCGGTTTTGACACCGACACTCCTGGCTTGTAATATAAAGCTTGTATTATGTTAATTTGTGTCTAGAGTTGTGTTGTGATATCTTCTCGTGAGTATCTGATCTTGATCGTGCGCATTTGCGTGTATGATTAGTGCATGATTAAGTCGAGGGCGTCACACTTGGTGCTACCTATCTCTCTGCAAATCCAGTTTTTCATGCCAGAACAAAGCATATAGAGATAGACTTTCATTTTGTCAGAGAAAGAGTTGCTCAGAAGCAACTTGACATTCGTTTTGTGCATTCCAGGGATCAAATTGCAAATGGATTCACAAAGGCTTTGCCTATAAGAAGCTTAGAAGACTTCAAGCATAATCTCAACTTTATGAAGTTGTGATTAAAGGAGGGTGCCAAACACATGATGATGGACCCGCATCGCACTACCTTAGCACGTCATATTGTTGGAGTTGTACCGGCTTAGGAGAGTTGTATAGAGATAGGTTAGGTTGTTAGGTTTATCTCTCTCTCTCTATAACTAACTTCTATCTCCTTCTCTCCAAGTCATGATTCCTGTAATCTCTCCAACAACTATTGTATGCACTGTAACAGGGAGGTGCGCCCCTGCCATATAGCACGAACCCGTCGCCTCACATCGAGGTAAGAAGTTTCCGCCAACGCACAAAAGTAAGTGGCAAAACACTGGAGGCGCCTTTAATTTGTACGTTCATAAGGACAAGTTCTTCTAGTAATGAAAGAAAGAAAGAAAACACTGGCCCCTCTTGAGAAAAGGGTTGGGTTTGTCCACAAACATGCAATATTAAAGGGGCATTGTTGTTTCATTCAGGCATTTAGATTATGTGTAGCTATGAAACACTCATGATGGAAAAGTATTGGTATACAGAACATATGTATTTTAGCTAGGGCTTAGTAGGAGTGAGTTACCAATTCAAAACAGTTACACTAGCTTATAGGAGCAGAGCTCTAGTTTATAGGAGCAGAGTTACAACAATGGATTATAGGAGCAGAGCTCTACTTTAATTTCTCGATGGAACTGAAACATGGATTTTCGAAAGTACCAGTGGCCACAGCAATGCTAGCTACTTTTGAAAACAACCATACAGTAACCAGATATTCTGCAGCTTCAGATGGTTTCCAAACAAGACCATCAGCCGCAACTTGTAGCAGCTGTTTGCCCCTTGGCGCTGCCTGTCGTGCAAACCTGCTCTCCAAAGTCCAAGCCAGCACGATAACCAGTGAGCCATCTGCACAATCAGACTACTTGGAAGTTGGATCATACAGAAAGACATTTCCAAAACAAGTGGCGTTCCTGTTTTTTCACAAGGATCAGAGCAACGCCATGATCCCTGCCTGCCACTAAGTTACACATTACCCACAAAACACATTAGCTACCTACAGAGCTAAAGAACACATTCCAAACATATCTAACCATACTACTACCTCTGTACCAAAATATAAGACGTTTTTGTAGACTAACGGAGGGAGTAGTATAATTTAAGAAAAAGGTGATCTAGGGTCTCCTCTGTACTACAGACCATACACATCTTACTTCCTACCCAACCTTTCTTAATAGATTGTCCTTCGTTCAAATGCTATATCAAAGAACCAACCAAATAAAACTCATTTGAAAGGCACTTCAACAAGCCACAGGTTTTTATATGGACATCTTACTTGGGCGAATTTCAGGGCTAAATACTTGGCCAGATCTGCTGAGCATCCATCTACGCCTATCCTCCTCCTTCGACAGATCCACACACATCATTTTGAGCCAATACACACATCATGCTGAGCATCCCTTTTCCAAATATATTTCCAAAATCTAGTTTGCGCCAATACCCCACTATTTTTGCTACAAACCTATAACGTCATCTCTCAATTTCTGGTCTCCATGAAGGAAATGGGATTGAGCATCCTTAAACTGAACTTGTGCTGGATTAGTCTGCCTAACATATTTTCTAAGAATTAAACTCTGCAACAGTTCGTTCTCATTTTCAACTTCCATGTCCATTTACTTAACAAAGCAACGTTCTTAACCTCAAGATCCACTACTCCAAACCCACTTGATCGAAAGGCTGGCCAATTGATTAAGTGGCGCTTCTGTGTCCCCTGATCATCATGCCATAATAATCCCTTCCTAAAATATGTGTTCTTTTACAAGGCCCATGGTGAATGTAATTTTTTTTGCGTCAAATTGATATATTTATTTCTTGTACCAAATCTCATTGTATCATCATATTTTTCCAAATTTGATTTAATTGGGGTACTTTGTATTTATTCAGGCATCAATTTCAAGAGGTGGCACTAGAAACCATTTTAAAATATATTTTCATTGAGGCCTGCTTCGGTACACCCCCCCCCCCCCCCCTCCACAAACCGTACAAGGGCAGTATGGTCATTTCAACAATCTGTATACCCATCTACATATGTGACACGTACGAGGCATCGTACCCACTTTTTTTTATCAAACTTCAAAAAATAGCACAGGCGACGTGAATCGAACTCAAGACCTCTTGGTCTAATGAGAACCACACTAACAAACTAGGACATCCTAATGCTTGTGCCTATATACTTCTTTTTTTATTTTCTTCTACTACAGTTCACGGCAGGGCCGGCCCATTGTTGAACCATCCCTTTTATCACTATTCCTTTTTCTTTTTTCCTTTTTCCGTTTCTTTTTTCTTTTTCAAAAAATGCTCACACTTATAAAATTTTGTTTCAAAAAATGTTCGCTTTTTAAAATTTTGTTCATAAAATATAAATATTCACATTTAAAAAAATATGTACAGATATGTCAAACAATTGTTTGTTTAAATAGAAAAATGCTCACATCAATATATTTAAATTTCTGAACATCTATTAAATAGAAAATGTGTTCGTTTAAACAAAAATGTTTGTTTAAATAGAAACATGCTCACATAAAAAAACATACACTTTTAAAATTTCTGAACATCTATTAAATAGAAAAATAAAAATGAAAATATATCATTCAGTGGCCGGTTTATTGTTTCTTTTTTGTTTCTTTTTCATTCTTGTTGTTTTTCGTTTTTCCTTTTCTGTTCTTTTTCTTTTGCAAAAAATGATCACATCAATATAATGGACCCAAATTTTTCCACACACTAGCATCATCATGCCAAGCATCCATGATAAATTTCATTGAGTTCTAACATTTTATGCATTTTCTAGGGTTTTTCCGGTGAAAAAACCATAAAACACTAGCCGAACGTGCCGCAACGTGCGTTCGCTGTCCGAATTCCTTTAAATTTTGCATGGAGGCTGCCATGAGTATGCCCACATGCTGGCAAAAGTTGGTGTCATTTCATACATGGCAAGAAGCACACAATTTTCAAAGGGGGTGGTTTGGGTAAGCCGATAGGATAAGTCTAGATGCACTTGTGCGCACCTAGCATGAACAGTGCATCCATTCATGCGTATTCTTATTTTAAAAAATGAAGGGTAAAGGAGTAGGCTGGGTTCCTATCATAGAAGATTGCACTTGTGCACACCTAGCATGAACAGTGCATCCATACATTTTATTGAAGGCATTGAAGCATTAGATTTGTGTAGTACTAGGAGCAGATGTAAACAACAAATGGCTATCAAGAACATCGGATACACCGTGAACATGTGATTGCTAGCGGGAATAGTGTCTGCATGCTTTATATTTCAGTTTACAGTCCATATATTCTAGCTCAATCCCTATTCCGGTATTCACTTGACCTAAACATAGAAGCATAGTGAGACAAACAGAGATGAACCAATAGGGTTGGGAGCATACAGGAATCTTCGACATTATGCTCCCTTGCGAGCACGTCATCGGGCGTTTGGATGACCCAATGGTCTTGCCCAACTCCAAGTCCCGGAGGCATCTTTAGTTTCCCAAGAGGTATCTCTAGTTTAGGGAGGCATGCTCATCACAACAGTGCTTGCCCATGGCCAGGTTCAATGGTCAAACATTGTTCATCGGCAGTGGTTCTTTGTTGATGTACTGCATTTGTTCATCAATGGGATGTTGTAATTTGGCCTATTGGGATGTAATATCGCAGGGTTCAAAATAAGTGGCGAAATGACTTCATGTTGCATCACATTGACAGATTGACATACCATCAGAAGGTATTGTGAATAATCACTCTATTCAGGCATCTATGGTAGGTCCCTTACCCACTTGACGAAAAGTTTTTGTGAACCATTGCACTGGAATGTGTTGCTGGCTCTTCATCCGAATTACGAACTTCATTTCCCATTAAAATGAGCAATTACATGAATCATTTGACATAGATATCCATTGTAGTAACCAATGATTAAATAGTAGGGAATGTGGATGTTAACGACTTAATTATCCCATTGCGCATAATCATAGCATTCTAGTCAATGAACTTTAGCTGCCTCATGTAAACCTGCAACTAGCCTATTACCTTATCTCTAGGCTATATCTTAGACTCTGAATGTCAAATATTTTTACGGGAGTCCTGAGTGCCATGATCTGCCATTGCCTCAGTACATCGAGGTACAAAACGTGATCATGCCTCCAGCTTGAGATGTAACTTGCAATATAGAAGATCTCTCGAACCGAGGCCGGGAGGCACCTTTAATTTGCACTTTCATAAGGACAAGTTCTTCTGGTATTGAAGAAAAAAACACTGGTCCCTCTTGAGAAAAGGGTTGGGTCTGTCCACAAACATGCAGTATTAACAAGGGCATTATGTTTCATTCAGGCATTTAAATAATGTGTAACTATGAAGCACTCCTTTTTTTTTAACTATAACTATGAAGCACTCTTGATGGCAATATATTGGTATACAGAACATATGTATTTTAGCTGGGCTCAGTACACGTAGTCAGTGAGGAATGAGTTACCAATTCACTACAGTTATCACAGCAACTAGGCAGCGTTGCAAAACAAGTAAGCCCTCCAATCCAAAGGAAGTGTCGTGATTTTAGTTCAGAGCAGTGGCTTTTTTGTTCGACTATAGGAGCAGAGCTCCCTGTTTAATTTCTCAATGAAACTGAAACAAACATGGAGTTCCGAAAGTACCAGTGGCCACAACAATACTGGCTATATTTGAAATCAGACAACCAAGTAACCTCACTAAGAGCATCTCCAACAGGCGCGCAATCTTAGCAGCGCGCTGGAAAAAACGGCTTTTTTGCGCGCGGGGAGCCGAAACGGACGCTCCAGCAGCCGCACAAAAAACGCGCGCGCGGTATAATGGGTTCAGCGCGCGGAGGAAAATGGCATCGCGCGCCGCTTATTTCGTGCGCTGGACAGTGACAACTCGCGCGCGACTTCACCAACCGCCAGATCCAGGCGCTGGCGCCGCCACCCGCACCTTCCCCATTTGCTCCGGCGACCCGTCGGTGCTTCCCCCGCCTATCCCCGGACGCCGCCGCTACTTCCTCCACCTTCTCTCGTCGCCGCTGCCCCTCGAGCGCGCCATTCCTCCGACGAACAGCGCCCGGCGGCCCACTGCAGCTCGGCGCCCACAAGGTGTTTGACAAAACGCTTGCAAGGTATGTATTGCTTCAACTTTATAATTTGTAGATGAATTTGGTGCATGTTGTTTGTAGTTTTGATAGACTAGTTTAAATTCACTATTGTAGATGAGTTCGTCCTATGATTCTTCCGACGAAGAATTTGATATTCAAGAGGAGGAGGACCTCGCAATGATCCTAGCTATGCACGTCAATAAAAAGCCGAAGCACGGTGGTTCGGTTATCGGTCGTCAGAAAACTTGGAGGGATAAGATCGATGCCGACAACAGATTGACGAGGCACTATTTTGTGGAGAATCCCACATACCCCGAGTCGTACTTTCGGCGCCGTTTTAGGATGAGCATCGAGTTGTTCAAACGCATTGCAGAGAAACTGGCGAGCCATGATCGGTTTTTTCAGCAAAGGAGGAATGCCGCCGGAGAACTCGGGCATAGCAACTTTCAAAAGGTGACAGCCGCTTTGCGTATGTTGGCATACGGCATTCCGGCTGGTCTAGTTGATGACCACTTGGCCATGGGTGAGAGTCAAGCCATCATGTGTGCCAAGCGCTTCGCAGTCGGAATTGTGCAAGCGTTTGGTCCGGAGTATTTGAGAGCTCCCAATGTTGAAGACACCGCAAGGCTTTTGGAGATGAACAAAGCTCGCGGGTTCCCAGGTATGCTTAGCTCAATAGATTGCATGCATTGGAGTTGGAAGAACTGTCCTAAGGCATGGCATGGACAATTCCACGGCCAGAAAAAGGGTTCCACTATAATCCTTGAAGCAGTGGCCGATCAGGAGACTTGGAATGCCTGGATCTTTGAATGACATCAACGTTCTTAGTCGATCACCACTCATGAATAAGATTGCAAATGGTGAAACTACACCGATGGAGTTTGTAGCAAATGGCCATACGTACAACTATGACTACTATCTTGCGGATGGCATCTACCCAAAGTGGCAAACATTTGTGAACCCATTGAAAAAATCGGAAGGTAAGAAAAATCTTGATTTCCACTATGCTCAGATGGCGGCTAGGAAAGATGTGGAGAGAGCTTTCGGGATTTTGCAAGCCCAATTTGCTATTGTGAGAGGACCGGCTAGATTTTGGGATCAAAAGATCCTTTGGTACGTCATGAACGCTCGTGTGATCATGCATAATATGATCATCGAGAATAAGCATGGGCAAGATTTAGACTATTCTCAGTATGAGTTGTTGGGACTTCCCATGTGAGTGCGGAGGAGGGCTGCGAGGGTGGCCCGATTTATTGCCTCCTATCATGTCATTCGACGTGCCGAAACACATGATGATCTTCAAAAGGATCTAATCAAGGAGTGGTGGGCATAGAATGGCCGACAAAACTAGTGATGTTGTATGTTTGATATTGTATTGTTGAACTATTTATTGTATTGCAAGATAAACTATTTGTTTGAGTTGTAATAAATTGAACTATTTATTGTTGATTTATTTTTTATGTGTTTGATCTTCTTGGTTCTATTTTGAGTGTGAAATGTTGTTTGTACTGGGCGCGAGCACTGTATATTCACCGCGCCTGCTGGAGCTGCTCGCCAGCGCCATCTTTTGCAGCGGCCGCTGTAGTCAGCGCCATGCTGCGCGCAAAAAAAAATGCTATTTCAACGCTGTAAAAAAGTTTTAGCGCGCCGCGTGGTTGTGCGCCTGGTGGAGATGCTTTAAGAAAACATAGAAACCAGAGACAAACTTTGATATTCTGCAGCTTCATATGGTTTCCAAACAAGACCATCAGTCATCAATGCAAAGATATAACCCGCAACTTGCAGCGGCTGCTTTGCCCCTTGGCGCTGCCTATCGCGCAAACCTGCTCTCTGAAGTCCAACCCAGGATTGATGAGTCGGACATTTTCCAGAGCTCTCTCGCTCCATCCGCTTTGAGAGTCGCTCGTCGCATGTGAGTGCCCGGCCCGATCCCTAATCTCTCTGTCGGCGTGGCCGGCCGGAGCTGAGGCGGGAGAGGAGCTAGGGGTTCTGTACGTAGTAGATCTAGGCTTAGTTGTGTTTCGCCCGTGTGGTGGTCTTGGCGCTATGCCATTTGGCTCCATGCCGTTCTGGAGCTTCAAGCCGAAGCGTGCGAGCAGCGTTCGGCGGTCGTCACCCGTCTCCAAAGCTTGTCATTCGTGGTGGATGGTAGCTCCTGGCGGCGGATTTGATGGAAGCTCCCTAAATAAGCTCGCGGGGCGGCTCGATCCGGCGAAGATGGAGGCTCGTTCTACCTATTTCCTTTGCTGCCGAGGTGGTGGACGAGGAGATGGGGCAGAGCGGGTGTTCGGCTTCTTCAGATTGGCCGTCGCGTCGGAGACGGGTCTCTGGCAACGGATCTGGAGCAAGTGCAGCTGCTCCAGTTGGTGTTCATCCTCAACGATGAGCTTCAGCGAAGCTACGGCGCCATCCGATTTTCGGTGTTCGGCTGCCGGCTTCTCTCGTCCCGTCGTTGACCTTTCTGGCCGAAAGGCGGCCTCTTGGAGCTCCGGCGACTGGCGCCGTCTCTTGAAGTTCCTCCCAGCAAAGATGCCGAATGGGAGGCAGTTTGGCATCATCTTGACGTTTGCCTCTTCTTTCTCCGGCAAGAGCGGGAGGAGGAGCGGCAGCGAGATCGACATCCCAAGTGGTTGTGTCCCCGGCGATGTGGATTTCGGATCGAGCTCGATGCCAGGAAGAAGATGGACCCGATTGCGTTCCTCAACTTGTGTTCAGGGTCTTTTCTGTAAAGTTTTTGGACTGAGTTGTAATTTTATTTTCCTTCGGGGTCCTTTTGTCAGCTGTACTAAAGTGACAAATTAATAGAGCTGGTTCTGGGTCCTTCGGGACCCGTCTCTTGTTCAAAAAAAAAAAAAAAAGTCCAACCTAGCACGATAACCAGTGAGCCATCTGCACAATCAGACTACTTGGATCATACAGAAAGATATTTCTAAAACAAGCGTCGGTACTGTCTCTCACAAGGACCCGAGCAGTGCCATGATCCCTGCCTGCCACTAAGTTACACATTATACCATTAAAACACATTTACCCACCTAGGGAGCTAAAGAACTGTGGATCTAGTTGCATCAATCTTCAAAGCATAATTAATCACTTTCCAAACATATACTAGTACAAGGTAAGCAAAAGGCGAGTCCTCTTCACTACAGACCATACACATCTTACTTCCTACCCAATCTTTCTTAATAGACTGTCCTTGGTTGAAATGCTATATCAAAGAACCAGCCAAATAATAACTCCGGTTTTCAAAGGCACTTCAACAAGCCACAGGTTTTTATATGGACATCTTACCTTGGCTGATTTCAGGGTTAAGTACTTACAGATCTGCTGAGCATCCATCTACACCTATCCTCCTCCTTCGACAGACCCACACTATCACACATCATGCCCTATCCAAATATCCTTCCAAAACCTAGTTTTGAGCCAAGACCAAACTATTTTTCGACAAACCTAGCTATAACATCTCTCACTTTCAGGTCTTCATGAAGGAAATGAGATTGAGCAGCCTTAAACTGAACTTGTGCTAGATTAACATGCCTAACATATTTTCTAAGAATTAAAGTCTGCAACAGTTCATTCTCATTTTCCAACTTCCATGTCCATTTACTTAACAAAACAACATTCTTAACCTCGAGATCCACTACTCCAAACCCACTTGATCCAAAGGCTGGCCAGTTGACTAAGTGGTGTTTTCTGTCTTCCCTAATCATCATGTCATAACAATCTCTTCCTAAGAGTACGTATTCTCTTACAAGGCCCTTTAGGCAACTCAAACATTGACATCATATAAAAAGACCCATTGTTCGTGCGATTCCTCAGTAAGATCAATTTTTTCCCATAAGAAGTAAGTTTAATTGAAACAACTAAGCTTTTTTAATAAAAAATATTGAAATAAGTAACTGGTTGAGCTAGAAAGATATATAATCTGGAGCTCCTGTAAAACTGACTATATCAGAGAACCAAAATTCCATTTCACCTGATCACACGTCTAAGCACATAGTTATCGAATCAACCGAGCATTACAACAAACACCACTAGGAAGTAACCTGATTACATCACCTCAGGCACATCGCCTCAGCAACGGAGGACCCCTGAAAGGCTCAGAAGCAGCAGTCACAGTCGAAGGGGCAGAGAACGGTGCCGCCAGCGCAGGCCTTGCCGAATCCAAGCTCATCGGCACAGTATATGGTGAGCCCGTCATTCGTGCGCCGCCGCGGCCGCTTCTCCTTCCAGCGACTGTGGAACCATGCTTCCAACCACGTTACAGAACCATGGGGTTTGTCCACAAACATGTACGTAGTACCTAAAAGGGGATTCTTATTTCAGAGTTTGGGTTTGCCAATGAAGCTAACGTAATACTATGAAACACTCTTGATGGTAATAATATTGATATACCAGATCATAAGTATTTTATAGGGCTCAGTTGGCGTATCAGGACCAGATCAACCCAACTCCAGTCAGTATATAATGTAAGCAAGTTCTTGATGCTCCGGCAAATGACGAGTGAGCTACCAATTCTTGACGCTTATCACAGAAACTAGGCAGCGTCGTGAAACAAGTAGCCTTGTTTCGGACAATAGGAGCAGAGCTCCCAATTTCCTTTCCCAATGAAAATGAAACACGGAGTTCTGTCAAGTTCTGAAAGTGTCAGCGACCACAACAACCTTATACATAACAAAAACAACTGCTATAGCTACTTTGGGAACGAAAACAGCCATACAGTAACCCTCACTACAAATACACAAACCAATATTCTGAACTATGTATGGTTTCCAAACAAGACCATCAGCCGGTAATGTGAAGATATAAACTGCAAAAGAAGTTAGAAATGTAATTTTTACATATTTATTGATGTATTTAGGCATGGTGAATGTAATCTGTTCACATCAGAATGATATATTTATTTCTTGTACCAAATCTTATTGTATCATCATATTTTTCCAAAACTGTTCTAATCGGCGTACTTGTATCTATTAGGACATCAATTTCCAGAGATAACACGAAAAACCATTTTTAGAATAAATTTTCATTATCTATGTGTATTCTTATTTTCAAAAATGAAGGGTAAAGGAGTAAGCTGAGGTACCTAACATTGAAGATGACACTTATGCACACCTAGTGCCATCTGTACATTTTTCTGAAGGCATTAGATTGTGAAGCGCTGGGAGCAGATATAAACAACAAATGGCTATCAATAACATTGAATACACAAACATGCGATTGCTAGCGAGAATAGTGTCTGCATGCTTTATATTTCAGTTTACTCTCCATGTATTCTCCCTCAACCCCTCTTCCAATATCCACTTTCCTCACGAGCTAATCCTTTACCTCAACCTAGAAACATAGTGAGACAAGCAGAAATGGACCAATAGGGCTGGGATGCATAGGGACATCTTCTACATCATGCTCCCTTGCGAGCACATCGTCGGGCATTTGGAAAACCCAATGGTCTTGCCCAACTCCAAGTCCAAGACACTGTGATTGCGTATGTCTAGCTTAGGGAGGCATGATCATCGCAGCAGCGCTCGCCCATGACCAGGTTCAGTGGTGGAACGTTCATTGTCGGTGCTTCTCCTTCGTTGTTTACACATGCTGTCACAGATGCTCCCTCACTTCGTGTCTGTATGGCACTTGTTTAGCAGTGGGATAATGTAATTTGGCCTTTTGGGATGTAATATGGCAGGGTTCAAAACAAGTGGCAAAACACTGGAGGCACCTTTAATTTGCACATTCATAATGACAAGTTCTTCTGGTAATGAAGGGGGAAAAACACTGGCCCGAAAAGGATTGGGTTTGTCCACAAACATGCAGTATTAAAGGGGACATTACTGTTTCATTCAGGCATTTAGATAATGTCTAGCTATGAAACACTCTTGATGGCAAAATATTGGTATACAGAGCATATGTATTTTAGCTAGGACTCAGGAGGCGTAGGCAGTGAGGTGTGAGTTACCAACTCACAACAGTTATCACAACTAGGCAACGTTACAAAACAAGTACTCCCAGCTACCATACAACTAGGAGTAGTTTTTTTGTTTGACTATAGGAGCAGAGGTCCCAGTTTAATTTGTCAATGGAACTGAAGCATGGGATTCCGAAAGTAACAGCGGCCACAATAATACTAGCTACTTTTGGAAACAATCATACAGTAACCTCACTACGAAATTATAGAAACCAGAAATAAACCTCGATATTCTGCAGCTTCAGATGGTTTCCAAACAAGACCATCAGCTGTCAATGCGAAGATATAAGCCGCAACTTGCAGCAGCCGCTTTGCCCCTTGGCGCTGCCTGTCGCGCAAACCTGCTCTCCAAAGTCCAACCCAGCATGATAACCAGTGAGCCATCTGCACAATTGGATCAGAAAGAAAGATATTTCTAAAACAAGCGTTCCTGTTTTTCCACAAGGACCAAAGCAGCGCCATGATCCCTACCTGCCACTAAGTTACATATCTTGCCATTAAAACACGCTACCCACCTACAGAGCTGAAGAACTGTGGGTCTAGTTGCATCAATCTTCAAAGCATAATTAATCACATTCCAAACATATCTAGCCATGCTAGTATACAATGTAAGAAAAAGGTGATCTAGGGTCTCCTCTTCGCTACAGACCATACACATCACTGTCCTAGTTGAAATGCTATATCAAAGAACCAGCCAAATAAAAACTCTGGTTTTCAAAGGCATTTCAACAAGCCACAGTTTTTTATATGGACATCTTAGCTTGGCTAATTTCAGGGGCAAATACTTAGCCAGATCTACTGAGCATCCATCTACACCTATCCTCCTCCTTCGACAGACCCACACTATCACACATCATCCCATATCCAAATATCCTTCCAAAACCTAGTTTTGAGACAATACCCCCACTATTTTTCTACAAACCTATAGCAACGTCTCCCACTTTCAGGTGTCCATGAAGGAAATGAGATTGAGCATCCTTAAACTGAACTTGTGCTAGATTAGCCTTCCTAACATATTATTTCTAAGAATTAAACTCTGCAACTCCCTTCTCATTTTCTAACTTCCATGTCCATTTACTTAACAAAAAACAACATTCTTAACCTCGAGATCCACTACTCCAAACCCACTTGATCCAAAGGCTGGCCAGTTGACTAAGTGGTGTTTCTGTCTCCCCTAATCATCATATCATAACAATCTCTTCCTAAAAATATGTATTCTCTTACAAGGCCCTTTAGGCAACTCAAACATTGACATCATATAAAAAGACCAATTGCTCATGCGATTCCTTAGTGAGATCATTTTTTCCCATAAGAAAGAAGTTTACTTGAAAACAACTAAGCTTTTTTATAAAAAATATTGAAACAAGTAACTGGTTGAGCTAGAAAGATATATAATCTGGACCTCCTGTAAAACTGACTATCAGAAACCAAAATTCCATTTCACCTGATCACACGTCCAAGCACATAGTTATCGAATCAACCGAGCATTACAACATACACCTCAGGCACATCGCCTCAGGAACGGAGGACCCCTGAAAGGCTCAGAAGCAGCAGTCGCAGTCGAAGGGGCAGAGAGCGGTGCCGTCGGCGTAGGCCTTGCCGATTCCAAGCTCATCGGTGGAGTATATGGTGAGCCCGTCATTCGTGCGCCGCCGCGGCCGCTTCTCCTTCCAGCGACTGCGGAACCATGCTTCCAGCCACATTATGGAGCAATGGGGTTTGTCCACAAACATGTACTCCCTCCGTTCCTAAATATTTGTCTTTCTAGAGATTTCAACAAATGACTAGATACGGAGCAAAATGAGTGAATCTACACTCTAAAATATGTCTATATACATCCGTATGTGGTAGTCCATTTGAAATCTCTAAAAAGACAAATATTTAGGAACGGAGGGAGTAGTACCTAAAAGGGGATTCTTATTTCATTGAGTTTGGGTTTGGCAATGAAGCTAACGTAATGCTATGAAACACTCTTGATGGTAATAAACTAATAATATTGATATACCAGATCATAAGTATTTTATATAGGGCTCAATTGGCGTATCAGGACGAGATCAACCCAACTCCAGTCAGTATATATGTAAGCAAGTTCTCGATGCTCCGGCAAATGACGAGTGAGCTACCAATTCTCGACGCTTATCACAGAAACTAGGCAGCGTCATGAAAAAGTAGCCTTTTTCGGACAATTGGAGCAGAGCTCCCAATTTCCTTTCTCAATGAAACTGAAACACAGAGTTCTGTCAAATTCTGAAAGTACCAGCGACCACAACAACCTTAACAGAAACAACTGCCATAGCTACTTTGGGAAACGGAAACAGCCATACATGAACCATCACGACAGACACACAAACTGATATTCTGCAGCTCTTTATGGTTTCCAAACAAGACCATCAGCCGGTAATGTGAAGATATAAGCTGCAAACGAAGTTAGAAATGTAATGTTTGGATATTTGTTGATGTATTAAGGCATGGTGAATGTAATCTGTTCACGCCAAAATGATATATTTATTTCTGGTACCAAATCTCATCGTATCATCATATTTTCCAAAACTGTTTCAATCAGCGTACTTATATCTATTAGGGCATCAATTTCCAGATATGACACTAAAAACCATTTTTTTTAATATATTTTCATTATCAGTATTCTTATTTTCGAAAATGAAGGGTAAAGGAGTAAGCTGAGGTCCCTAACATTGAAGATAACACTTATGTACACCTAGTGCCATCTGTACATTTTGTTGAAGGCATTTAGGCATTAGATTGTCTGGCGCTGGGAGCAGATGTAAACAACAAATGGCTATCAATAACATCGAATACGCAAACATGTGATTGCTAGCGAGAATAGTGCCTGCATGCTTTATATTTCAGTTTACTGTCCATGTATTCTCCCTCAACCCCCTCTTCCGATATCCACTTTCCTCGCGAGCATAGTGAGACAAGCAGAAATGAACCAATAGGGCTGGGATGCATAGGGACATCTTCTACATCATGCTCCCTTGCGAGCATATCGTCGGGCACTTGGATGACCCGATGGTCACTCCAAGTCCGAGACAACGCATTGGCGTATGTCTAGCTTAGGGAGGCCTGCTCATCACAACAGCGCTTGCCGATGACCAGTTTCAGTGGTGGAACGTTCACTATCAGTGGTTCTCCTTCGTTTTTGACACATGCTGCCACAGATGCCCCATCCCTTGATCCATGTATGGCACTTGTCAATCAGTGGCATAATGTAATTTGGCCTATTGGGATGTAATATGGCGGGGCTCAAAATAAGTGGCAAAACACTGGAGGTACCTTTAATTTGCACATTCATAAGGACAACAAGCTCTTCTGGTAATGAAAGGAAGAAAAAAACACTGGCCCTTCTTGAGAAAAGGGTTGGGTCTGTCCACAAACATGCAGTATTAAGAACGGGCATTATTGTTTCATTCAGGGATTTGGATAATGTGTAGCTATGAAACACTCTTGATGGTAAAATATTGGTTAACAGAACATTTGTATTTTAGCTAGGGCTCAGTAGGTGTAGGCAGTAAGGAGTGAGTTTCCAATTCACAACAGTTATCACAGCAACTAGGCAGCCTGACAAAACAAATACTCCCATATAAAGTGTCGCTCAAACGGATGTATCTAGCACTGAAATACGTCTAGATACATCCGTTTGAGCGACACTTAATATGGGACGGAGGGAGTAGATTTTTGTTCGACTACAGGAGCAGAGCTCCTAGTTTAATTTCTCAATGAAACTGAAACATGGAGTTCCGAAAGTACCAGTGCAGCAGCTGCTTTGTCCCTTGGCGCTCCCTGTCGCAGCAAACCTGCTCTCTGAAGTCCAACCCAGCACGATAACCGGTGAGCCATCTGCGCAATCAGACTACTTGGATCATACAGAAAGATATTTCTAAAACAAGTGGCATTCCTGTTTTTCCATAAGGACAAAAGCAGTGCCATGATCCCTACCTGCCACTAAGTTCCACATCTTACCATCGAAACACATTACCCACCAACGGAACTAAAGAACTGTGGATCTAGTTGTGTCAATCTTACACAATATATCTAACCGTACTAGTACAATGTCAGAAAATGGTGATCTAGGGTCTCCTCTTCACTACAGACCATACACATCTTACCTTTCTTAATAGACTGTCCTCAGTTGAAAACTTGAAATGCTATATAAGAACAAGCCAAATAAAAACTCCGATTTTTAAAGGCACTTCAACAAGCCATAGTTTTTTATATGGACATCTTACCTTGGCTGATTTCAGGGCTAAATACTTAGCAGATCTACTGAGCATCCATCTACTCCTATCCTCCTCCTTCGACAGACCCACATCCTTCCAAAACCTAGTTTTGAGCCAAGACCACACTATTTTTTCTACAAACCTATAACTACATCTCCCACTTTCAGGTCTCCATGAAGGAAATGAGATTGAGCAGCCTTAAACTGAACTTGTGCTAGATTAGCCTGCCTAACATATTATTTCTAAGAATTAAACTCTGCAACTCCCTTCTCATTTTCTAACTTCCATGTCCATTTACTTAACAAAAAACAACATTCTTAACCTCGAGATCCACTGCTCGAAACCCACTTGATCCAAAGGCTGGCCAGTTGACTAAATGGTGTTTCTGTCTCCCCTGATCATCATGCCATAACAACCTCTTCCTAAAAATGTGTATTCTCTTACAAGGCCCTTTAAGCAACTAGAACATTGACATATAAAAAGCCCCAATGCTCATGCAATACCTCGACAAGATCAAATTTCCCCCACCAGACAGAATTTTACTTGAAACAGCTAAGATTTTTTTTTAACAAAATGTTGAAACAACCAACTGGTTGATCTAGAAAGACATATAATCTTGAGCTCTTGTAAAACTGAAAATATCAGAGAACCAAAATTCCATTTCATCCGATCACATGTCTAAGCACATAGTTGTTGAATCAACCGAGCATTACAACAAACAACAGGACGACTGTAAAGGTGATTACATCACCTCGGCCACAGAGGACCCCTGAAAGGCTCAGAAGCAGCAGTCGCAGTCGAAGGGGCAGAGAGCGGTGCCGCCGGCGTCGGCCTTGCCGAACCCGAGCTCATCGGCGGAGTATATGGTGAGCCCGTCATTGGTGCGCCGCCGCGGCCGCTTCTCTTCGACCTCATCATCATGGCCGGGCTCCCAGCCTTTGCCCCCAGTCTCCTTCTTGCTCTTCTTCTTACTAGCCCCCTCGGCCTTGCCCTTCTTGGGCTTCTTGTCCCCCTCGGACTCCTCCTCCTCCTCCTGCAGCTTGCGCTTCTTGGTGGCCTCGAAGATCTCGTCGATCTCGTTGCTCTCCTTCTGCTTCTTCGTCTTCTTGGCAGAGACCTCCTTGCTCTCCTTCTGCTTCTTGGCGGAGACCTCCTTGCTCACCTTCTGCTTCTTCGGCTTCTTGGCCGCCGCTGCCGCCGTCTCTGGCTCCTCCGCGGGTTTCTGAGGGGTAGGCTTTTGTTTGGAGGAGGGGGACTTGGAGTCGATAGAGGGGTTGGGGGCGGAGAGCTTCTTCTTCTTTTGGGACTTGGTAGCCATTGGAGGATGTGGCGTGGGGGATCCGATGCCTCTGCCGGCCAGAGGAGGACCGGAGCCGATGAGGTTCTTGGGGGTGGCGGCGCGGGGACAAGGGTTTGGGTAAACGGCGAGCGGATACAGGAGAGACAGGGGAAGAAGAAGGTGTGTCGAGCAAGACCTCAGGCTTTAGGTTGGGTTGGCCCGATCGCCTTAATAAGGCCCGTTTGGATTGCCTAAAAAAAGCGAGATTAATGACCCCTAAAAAAGGAAGCCAGATTATTTTTCTCCTGTTAGCAAAGTGCCCGTGCTCTTTCTCAAAAAAGAAAAAAAAAAGGGTCCGTGCCTCTTCTTTCTTTTTCAAAAGGGCCGAAACCTATATACTAAATATCACAGGTCCTTAAAAACACATTCATACAGAAAGATAAAATTATATTAAAATATTTGAAGGTGCCAAAGTCGTGTTCTTTGGCGCGCCATGTGCATAGCTCAAAGTGCCCGTGCTTCCTCCCCAAAAGGAAGGCAAAACTGTCCGTGTCTTGCAACCAATTCAAAATGGACTAATACATATTCACAAACTTGAAAAAAAGTTTGGTATATATCAAAAAGGATATCCAAAGTGTGTTAAGACGAGGTGAGAAGGGATGTGGCTGGTCCAAAGAGACGGGATCTTTTATATGGGAGTGGCTGAGACCTCTTTGCAAACATGCCACACACCATCATCACCATTCATGCAGGAACTAAGGCCGGTTTCACATTCAATTCAGTGTAAAATTCGGCAAAGATTCATAAGAAGTATATGAAACTACTGGTACAATTCATAAGAAACATCCGAAGTATTTGAAATTTCATGTGGCCATACAGTGAACAGCTAGTTGGAGTATATATGTGAAGAGAGGCAGTTCCCAGAAAAGCCCAATCAGTCCGGGGAGACTACGGCATACAACAAACATGCGGAGCAGAGCCCCCCTATATCACTCCAGAGACTTTGAGAGACTTCCGAGACATGACAAGCAGATAGTTGCCCCCATTATTCATACACGATGAGAGAAATCGTTATTATTTCAGAAGTTACAGCACATCTGACCAACGAATAGTTCTCAGATAAATCATATCATATCACACAACACATATGTACAGTGACGCGACGAGTTTGTATTTACAATTTGCGGACCGTTGCGTGTGATCATGATGCCACTATTCATTGGCATTTGGCACCTCACAACGCCTTCATGATAAATTTGGTGGAGACGACAGCTCCTTTGGCTGCCATTTTCAGGACAGCACGACTCCTGTACAGCCTGCATCCAACCGCAAAATAACAATCAGAATGACTCTGTTTTCGCTTGTAAGTTGTAAGTGCCGACATATAAATTTCGCAAGATGAGAACTTTACCCTGCTATTGTGATCCCCCAAGTTGCAAGTATGTAAATCACCTTTCCAGCCTCCCAGAAACCTATCCATTTCTTCCGGTCTGTCATGCTGCTCAATGCCGTTGCAACAGCTGCTTAAAAATTAGAAGTTAGAATCTATATCAAATCAAACAAAAATGTACCTCGAATGTGTAATAATATATACTTAAGCTAATGTCAGAGAAACATTTGTTCTGCTCTGAAATAAAGAATGCCGGAGAACAAGCTATCATTCAACCTCAATCGAAGTAAAGGATACTTCAAATAATGGCTATCTAGTCCGAGTGTCTAAGATAGGACCAGATGTGATAGTTGGTCATCTCTATGATGCCCTGACCCAAGAGATCCTCAGGTAATTAAGAAGAAGATAATACATGCAACAATTGTAGTAGAATAGAAAAATTGCACAGACCCATCATGAGTTCATGACATAGCAGTGAGTTGTTAATCTCCACAATGTCGCAAACTACATGTGAAATCAGAAACAAAAAGGTCTATTGAGAGTTGGACGCACTGGGTCTCCATTGTGGTGAACTTTCTCAACTGCAAACTTCCTATCTTATAAATTCTGGCTTTTTTTTTGTCAGCTTGCATGTCTCCATTGTGGTGAACTTTCTCATAATGGCACCAAGCTGCTAACTAGATAAACCTATTTAATCAACCCATGTGCTTGTCTCACTGTTTGAAAGCAATGATTTCAGAAACAAAACACCATTTAGAAAATTACAAAGTTAACTTTAAGGGCAGAAGCATGGAGGATAGTCATACCTTTTTGCAGCTCTTTCGACGATAATGACTGAAGAAAAAACAACAAACAGTTAGATGATGAAGCAGTGTTGAAGAGGATGTATCAATTCTTGGAAATAAAAATACCTTGGACTTTGGATCTTGAAGAATGCACCTAGCAACAAAGGTAGCAATAGCATCGACGATGTCATCTTCATTAACCATCACATAATTTTCGTCATCAATTCCACTAATTTCCTCCAAATTGCCCCCAGCAGTATCACAGGAAACCAAGAGCCATGACCCAGTCTTCCCCTCACCTTTAGTGTAAGGAATATCTCCAATATCCACCTCTGATTTGATTCGAATAGAAAAGAGAAAGATGTTAAATTCATAATTATTGCAGAATATAAAAGAACGACGGTTGCTATGAAAGCATAGTTCAGCAACAAACTTCATAAGGTTTAGCAAGGATGAACCTGTCACACCGCCAGAAGATAGTTTGGTATGTTGATGCATTGGCTCATCTCGTACTTGCTCAAGATGCGCAAGGAAGCTAGCATTGTTGACTGACGCTACAAGACGATTATGCAACTGCATCGCAAAATGACATCGCCAAAAGATGTCAGTCGGCATAAAAAAGAATCAAATAATTGTTTTCTCGATCAAAGAATCAAGTAATTGTAAGGTGAACCGCTAGATCCTAGTTTCGCTGTTAGAAACGCATGTTTATCGGCAATTCAGCAGAATTCGGCATTACAATGAGATGTAACATCATAGCTGTTGGGGATTCTGAGCCATAGCAGTACAGCTATGTTACTTGTAAGCCTACTGCTCTATGTTTTTTAAAGTGGGTGTTAGGATAGATTAAGTTTACTGTGTGGCAAGAACTAATCTTCTAATATCTCCATGATTATGTGAACGCAAGACCACTATATAAATTTAAATTGTGGATTCTTTATGCTGCAATAGCATGTTATTCACGGATCTAATTCTAATGCCGAATCATATGGGCAAACATGTCTTTCTAACAATTAATCGTGCACGAGCATGCCGGGGGAAAAAGGTAAAAACAATCTTAGAGGGAGGCGCGGGGGGCTCACGTCGGGAGGGCACTCCTGTGAGACGCACGGCGCGCCCTGAAGCTCGCGGAGGAGGGCGAGGTCGTCTGCGAGGCGGGAGCGGAGGACGGCGTTCTCGGCCCGTAGCCGCTCGGCCTCCGCCCCGTCGGCGGCCGCCGCGGGCGGGGTCGCGGCTTCGTCGTGGGCCGGGACGTGGCCGGAGCGGTGCTCGTAGGCGTAGCGCGCGACCTCGGCGATCTCGACGAGGGTGTGGGCGACCTCCAGCGGGATCTTGTGCGCCGCGGCCAGCGCCATCACCGCCTGGATCGGTCGATCGGCTGGTGGGCTGGTCTCCCCGGCGGTGGCGCGACGACGAGGGGAGGCGCAGTCGGCGGGACGGCGGCGGAGCAAACCCTATCCACGCACGCGACCTCGGAAGTGGACGGCGTGCTGGATTGGGGGTTGGGTTGGTGCCGTGCTCCAAACCAGGAGTAGAACGAAATTGAGGGATTAAAGTCACGTTTCCGGTGGACCCCACTGATAATCACCCGATAAACTCGTTGACTCTGTCGGAGCATCTCCAATAGCAGACTCCAAAACCTATGTAAAAACTAAAAATTGGGGGTTTTCTCCTAGAAAACGGCTCCAATAACATATGTTTCCAGGTTCAAAACAAAAATATTGCATGGGAAATCGACTCAAAAAAATTGCATGGGAATGAAAAAAATGTTTTTTTTTGCTACCCAGAACAATATTTAGGTCCTCTTTAACACGCTATCAAAAAACCAAAAAACGATGACGCCAAGCTTAATCACCGCCATGTGAACGCGCCGCCCCATCCCACCTTCGATTCTATCCCCCAGCCACCCGAGCCCCAACGCCTCATCCCATCCCTTGGCGTCGTTCGGCGCAACCGCTGTGGACCCCGCCGAGCTCGGCACACTACCGCCCCATCCCGACACTTTCAACCGTCTCCCAGTCATCACCGCCTACCTCCACACCATCCCAAGATGGTCGTCGACACCCGCCGAGTTCGACTATGAGCCAGGCAACGCGTGTGCCTGGCAATGACCGGCGCACCGTTGCGGCCCGGATCGAGCTCTCAACACGCAGGTGATGTCCCGCAGCCGGAATTGGCTATTGCCTTGGCTTCCCTTGGTGAAAGTGCAACTAATCCCCGGGTGGTTTTGGTAATTCATAACAACATATATCTCATTGAACTAATATCCATTCAAGATAAATATTTCAGGATGTTTAATGATTGGCATGGCATGAAATAGAGATGTGGACCCTTCAAAATGCTAAGGACAAGGATTGGCAAAAGCTCAAGACTCAACATTTTTGTTTAAGTGATCCAAGATCACATTGAGTCCATAGGAAAGCCAATACTATTAAAAGGGGATGAGGTGTTGCTTAATGATCTACTTGCTCAAAGTGCTCAGTGATATTGCTCCAAAACCTCAGCCACTTTCTCTATCCAAATATGTCCAAACCCTAATTCCCAACTCGGCTCCACCAATATTTCCCATCCGGAACCACCGAGTTCATCTGGACTTAGCCATTGCCAAAACCCTAACAATTCGGTTCCACCGATATAGATCTCGGTCGCACCGAGATGGCCTTGCCAGCGCTGTGTGACTTGTTGCATTTACTTCGGTCCCACTGAGATGTTGTAATTGGTCCCACCGAGTTGGCTTGACTAATTCTTTGTTGCCTATTGCTTCACTTCGGTCCCACCGAGATGATGCAATCGGTGCCATCGAGTTGAGGTTTGCCCTAAGCCCTTGCACATCGGTCCCTCCAAGTTGTTCCCGTTGGTCCCACCGAGATTCCTAACATTCATATCTTTTACACACGTCGGTGCCACCGAGATTTCTGATCGGTGCCACCGAGTTGGGTCAAAAGTGTGTAACGGTTGAATTTTGTGTGGAGGCTACATATACCCCTCCATCCCTTCTTCCTCATTGCAGAGAGCTATCAGAATGTGCCTACACTTCCACCATTCTTTTTTTGAGAGAGAACCACCTACTCATGTGTTGAGATAAAGAGATTCCGTTCCTACCATTTGATCCTTGATTTCTAGCCTTCCCCAAGTTGCTTTTCACTCAAATCCTTCTTCCACCATAGCCAAATCTGTGAGAGAGAGTTGAGTGTTGGGGAGACTATCATTTGAAGCACAAAAGCAAGGAGTTCATTATCAACACATCGTCTATTACCTTTTGGAGAGTGGTGTCTCCTAGATTGGTTAGGTGTCGCTTGGGAGCCTCCGACATGATGTGGAGTTGAACCAAGAAGTTTGTAAGGGCAAGAAGATTGCCTACTTCGTGGAGATCTACCTGAGTGAGGCAAGTCCTTCGTGGGCGATGACCATGGTGGGATAGACAAGGTTGCTTCTTCGTGGACCCTTCGTGGGTGGAGCCCTCCGTGGACTCGTACATCTGTTACCCTTCGTGGGTTGAAGTCTCCATCAACATGGACGTACGATAGCACCATCTATCGGAACTACGCCAAAAATCTTCGTGTCTCCATTGTGTTTGCCTTCTCCAACCCCTTCCCTTTACCTTCATATGCAATGTTTTACATTTCGCTGCTATACTCTTAGAATTGCATGTGCAGGTTGATTGCTTGACTTGTCATAATTGCGAAAATCTGCCCACAACTAAAATTGGGAAAATGAAAGATTTTTATTTGGTCAAGTAGTCTAATCACCCCCCCTCTAGACATACTTTCGATCCTACACTTGGCCTCTGACATCCCTCCCATCGCCATCCCTCGCCTTCTAGGCCCCCCCCCCCCCCCCCCCACGCCGCTGATGAACTCCATTGGCCAGAAGTGAGCCCAACACACCCATCGTGTTTAGCGATGGGAGTTAATCATGTCGATAGTTGGCACTAGTGAAACTATGAGCAGTGGTGAAAATATGAATCCTATGCCTTATGTTTTCAAGCATTGAAACTCTGTTTTACTCACCGTTCTACATTATACTATTTTTATTTATTTAAAATATGCAAAAAAATACTACCATCCAAACAAACCTTTCATCCAATCCTCAATCTCTTCGCGAAACTAGTGCACTTATATAATTGATAAATATATTAGTTGTATTGGGAAAACAAGAGACTACTTGTATTCTGATTGTAGGGTTGCTTAAGAATGACATTTTTTTTAACTTACACCTCCTACGGATTGATAAATTTTAGGTCATCTGCTCGAGGAAAAATGTTGTTGCCCTACAATCCTCTACGCTTGAAAGTACAATGAAGTCTAAAAAAATAGAAGTGTGCGGTACATGTCACTTCCACAAGTGCTTAATGGTCAAGGTGATTGTGGATGATGAGAAAAAAAATCTCCCCCAAATGGCTCAAGGACGAAGGGGTCAAAGGTATCTTCGAGTCCTAACCCTCTTCTCTTCACTTCTAAGTCTCTACCGATATTTTCATAATATGGAGGGTGGTAGTTATGAAGATGATAACCAACCTGCGTTGGTGGGCTTGCATAAGTTCATGTGATCATGTCTACTCTAAAGGGGAAGAAGCTCATTAAGTTTTGTTATCTTATAAATCTTGTTGTTGAGCACTCTGATATCATAAATAACCTAAAGAGGCGGAAATAAGCAACTAGAGTATTTTTTACCAATAGTAAAAAATATTGCAAAAATAACTAAAAATAAAGAAGAAATGGATTTCTTTCAGGGAAGAAAAATATATGTGAAACTAGATAATTGCCCGCGTGTTTTGACGCGTGTAAATACTCTATAGTATGTTAGCCCGTGATTGCCTTCCATATTAGTGTGATTGTCTAATAATTGTTTATCAAATCATGTCCGTGATTTGCCTATTTTTTTAGAATTTATTTAGTAATCACTTATTGTTTTGCTGAATAAAATATAATTTTATTTGCTAAGTTAATAAAAGACAAGAGGGAAGGGAGAATGTTCGACGTAGGACGAGGTGGACAACAGAATCTTACATAGGTTTTCTTTTAGACAAAAATCTTCCTTTTTTTTTGAGAAACAACAAAAATGTTACGTTTTTTTAGGGGTACAAAAATCTTACGTAGGTAGAGAGAAGAAGAAGAGAATAAAAAAATAGTGTACTAGTCAAGACGGCCCATCTTGTTAACGTCTGCCGATCTATATAGCGAAGCCCATTTTAGGCCCCGCGGTTGGTGGGAATTTCTTATCATTTTGCCCTACGTGTCAACCCAGACCACCACACCAGGAAGGGACAGTTCGCCGGCGGCGTTGGTTGGAGCAAGCTCGCCCGATGGCGGCCGCGCTGCTGCGCCACGTCCGATGGCTCCTGGTCGAGCACCCCACCGTCGCCTCCTTCCACTGGCGCCCGGGCACCACGTTCGCGGCGTCGCCGTCCTTCGCCGCGGCCGCCGTCTGCGCCTACCTCGCCACGGTGCTCCTCCTCCACCAGCGCATCCTGCCCCTCCCGTCCCTCCCGCCGCGCGCCCTCCGCGCCGTCTCCGCGCTGCACAACTGCGTCCTCCTCGCCCTCTCCACCGCGATGGCCGCCGGCTGCGTGCTCTCGGCCGCGGCCACGGCGCCGTCGCCGCGGTGGGCCTTCTGCTTCCCCCCGGGCGGCGCCACGGAGCCGTCGGGCCCGGTCTTCTTCTGGGCGCACGTCTTCTACCTCTCCAAGATCTACGAGCTCGGCGACACGCTGCTCATCCTCCTCGCCCGCCGCCCGCTCACCCTGCTCCACGTCTACCACCACGCCGTCGTCATCGTCATGTGCTACCTCTGGCTCGCCACACGCCAGTCGCTCATGCCCGTCGCGCTCGTCACCAACGCCACCGTCCACGTCGTCATGTACGCCTACTACCTCTGCTGCACCCTCGGCCTCCGCTGGCCGCCGCGCTGGAAGCGCGCCGTCACCGAGCTGCAGATCCTGCAGTTCCTCTTCAGCTTCGCCGCCTCCGTCGTCATGCTCTGGTTCCACTTCGCCGGCGGCGGCTGCGAGGGGATGGCCGGGTGGACCTTCAACGCCGTCTTCAACGCCTCCCTGCTCGCGCTCTTCCTCGACTTCCACGGCGCTGCCTACGCCGCCAAGGCCAAGGCCAATAAGAGCAGCAGCAGCAGCCCCGCCAATGGCGATGTGGGGAAATCAGAGTGACCACCTGCGCGCGTGAAGAGGGAATTTTTGTTTTAGATACACATTTCTGATTGATTCCAGGCTTGTTTGATTGGTGAAATGCAATGGCCTTCCATTTTTGACAATTCTAGTTCAAATTTTCCAAATCATCAAGGTGTTCATGCAGCAGGCCAATCACAATAACTTCTTGATCGATTCCTCTGCTTTCTAATGTGAACTTCTGCGAGTTCTTCAGCTTTTGCTTCACTCTGAATGCGACGTAGATTCGGCCATAGCAGTCGCTTCTGTCAGGACCATTTTCTTCTTTCAGCTTTTAACAATTCTGGTTCAATTTTGCAGCAGGCGAATGACAGTAACATCTTGATTGATTCCTTTGCTTTCTAACGCGAACTTGTGTGACTTCTGCAGCTTTTGATTCGGTCTGAAACTCTTAATGCAAGGTAGATTCAGCGATACCAGCTGCCACTGTCTGAGACTATTTTTTGACTCTCTTTTCATGAATTTTTCTTTCTTTCTTCAGAGCAAAATTAGTTGGACATTGCACCGTACATGATCAAAATTCAAACATCAGTAAGGTATTTCTCATGTTAGGTTTAGCCTTCCGATACCTGGTTTTGGGCGAGTGAAGAGAGAACTGAAGATTTTTTTTCTTTTACCACAAGAACCTACATAGGAAAGGAATAGTATTCTGGGCGAGTGAAGAGAGAACTCAAGATTTTTACCACAAGCCCCTTTCTGTTGCTTCTGCATATGAAGCGGCTTTTACATCTAGGTTGGATGATCTGTTCGCGGATTTCATATGGGGGAAGAACTATGTGACTAACCGGTGCAGGTTGTTTCTTTGGCTGCGGCACCGTGGCCGATTGTTCACCAATGATCGTCGATTCCGAAGAAACCTGACCGACTCGGATTCTTTGATTCCACATATTTCTGATTGATTCCAGGCCTGTTTGATTTGTGAAATGCATTGGCCTTCCATTTTTGACAATTCTAGTTCAAATTTTGCAAATCATCAAGGTGTTTATGCAGCAGGTGTATGACAATGGCATCTTGATTCATCCATTCCTCTGTTTTTCTAATATGAACTTCTGCTAGTTCTTCAGCTTTTGCTTCATCAGTTTGAATGCGTCGTAGATTCAGCAATGGCAGTCGATTCTATAATGACAATTTTTATCTTTTTTATGGAATTTTCTTTCCTCGGAGCAAGATTAATTGGACAATGCATAGTATAGTAGTAACAAAATTCAAACATCACTAAGGTAGCACCTCTGACGTTAGGTTTAGCCTTGTGATAGCAGGTTTTGGGCGACCGAAGTGAGAAGTGAATAATTTTTTACCACAAGAACCAACATAGGAGTATTCTGGGAGTAAATTGCCAAAAACCACCACAATTGCGTCGGTCAGTGCCGAAAACCACCATTTTCATAAAAGTTTGCCGAAAACATCGATTTTAAGTAATTTTTTGCTGAAAGCACTGAAAACAACGCTTAACCAGGTCTTCATACAAGAACTGACGGCGGGGCCCTTCCGTCAGGGCCACGTGGCATGGGATAACGTTTGGGTGGGACGGTCAACGTTGCTGCCATGTGGGGTCCATCAGTCATAGGAAGAAAAAATAAAAGAAAAAAATGCACTCTTTATCTCACCGGAGGGGGCCGGCAGCCGCACCCGCCGGAGCACCGCCGGCCGGCGAGCCAGGGCGTGAGCAGAGCAAGGCAACGGTTTCCCATTTTTTGTGCAGAGAGAGAGCGCTTCGCCAGAGCACCACCACCATAGAAGGCGCGGCTAACGGCCTCCATCGACCTCGCAGCCATGTCCAGGAACAACGCCCTGCTCCTCTACGTCCTCATGCGCCTTGATTTGGACGGAGGCGTCCCGACCGCAACACGCACGTCTTCTTCATCCTCTCCGGCCGGACGCCATCGTCTCCAAAATTCGTTGACGCCACTGCACCGTCGACCTCCTTGACTCCTCCATTGACTCCGAGAAGGCGCCACACACACACGCTTGACAAGATACGGGCCATGGCCGCTCACGCTGCTCACGCCACTGCCCCAGCGCCCGGCCGTCCATGGCGCGCCACCACACGTCGACCCCGGCGTCTCCTCGGCCGCGGGAGCCTCCTGATAGAAATTTAGGGTTTGCGGTCTACCCCCTGATTCCTCTGCGCTTATGTGTGGTGCCGCTCACAATTCGCATATCTGAGGCTAGGGGGTAGGGACCTTCTTATACTGTCTTTACAAAGAGTCCACCTCTTATACAGATATAAGATTCCTAGTCTTTTCCACTAGTTTCCGGGATAGAGTCCAGATCAAATAACCAACCATGATCATATTTGTCTGTTAGCGGATTCTACCCGTTATGTCCCCGGAGCACGCGCTTGTGAGCAACGCGCCATAATAGAGTATAAATTCCTCTAATTATGTAGATCAACATTAGGGCTGTAACCTAACTATACGATCTAGCTCCTCCCGATTATCACTGTACCCGGGTAGTCTTTCCAATATAAATAGTATATTGAATTCCACTGATAATCGACCAGCTTCCTTAAGTATATAACTTAAGTATGTTCCAACAAGTGATAATTCCATGATAATCATGTAAAGTAATTCCATGCATAAATACATGTATAATTCCAAAATAAGGTATTCCGAATATTTAGTAATTCCTAGTAATTTGAATATAGTTGCAGGACACATAATTCCAACATCTCCCACTTGTCCAAAACGATCATTCAAATATTCGTAAACCCATAGTCTTAACATGCTTACCAAATACCTCATGATTAATAGGCTTAGTCAAGGGGTCAGCAACCAGGTTAACACTACGTTTAAAATCCAAAGAAATACATAGTGATACCTTCCCTCAATATGTTTCCTTACTGTGACACTTAAGATCCCTAGAGACCTTTAGTTTCCGCCTAATTATTCCAGCATAGCTGCCCTCGGCGCCTCGACTATTATTTCCTCGAGTGTAATTCCACCTTTATAGGCACCTTGAGTATTTTGTTCCTCAAGTGAAAATTCCGCATCAATTATTTTTCATCACATATATCAATAATATGATTAATTCCACATTGAGTCAAATAGATGATAACCATGTTGAATACAATTTCAAAAACCACATAATATCAAATCCAATCAGTAAATGAAGCTCCATAAGCAACCATGTTTTGAAAGAAATTCCTGACTTCGGTTAGTGAATCTGCACCATATTAGTACTTCACAAAAAAAATGGATATGCGTACCTGGACTTATTTCTCATCTCGTAGATATAGTAAAAGCTTCCTCAATGTGTTTACCTTTAATATAAATTTCAAAACAAGTGACAGGTTGTGATGCACTTTTCACAATCTTATATATTGTGTGAGATTCCCTTAGCTGCTCATCTTTCCTTCCACTGCTTGAATGCAGCATAAATTCCGAAAGCTAAGTTATGATAATATAATGAAGATACATATGAATTCCAGTACCATTTATTATTCCATTTTTCCTCAAGAGTTCAAATATAATTCCTCACTGAGTATGATTCCCTTTATCAAAGGTATTTTAACAGATTTGCAATTTTCCATAGAGAAATACTTCATAATATTTTCTATGTATTTCCACTCATAAAACATAGGATGTTTCAAATGTTCCTTTCACATGAAAGTTAAAAGATGACCAAGCTTTCACTTCCATCAATGTGACTTTATCATTGCAAACAACAAAAACAATGTTAACGTATACAATAATAATGCAAAATACTTTACACTTACATTTGTAGATGACCGCCTTGCTTCATTTAGAAAACCATATGACCTGCTATTTCATTAATGTGAAGCTTGTTATAAGACCATACATTAATATACTCAATTAGCAAACCATGTCTTTAGTTCCTCGTTTTCAAAATTCCAGGAGAGAGAGTTTCCACAAAGTATATTTTCCTCTGTGTGAATAATTGAATAACAAGAGTGACATTATAATATTCCACTGAGCCAAATATCCTTACAAAAAAAAATCACTTCCAGACAATAGGCTTGCGGTTATTTGGTATGATATTAAGTTCCCAAACTATGCTCTTCCTCATTTGAGTTTATTCCTTCCCACATTTCTTCCACCCATAGTTGACATAAAAAAAACTAAGAGAATTCAGTGATTCCTCTAAAATTTAGAGTGACATCCCCCAACAACGCATAACAATTATCCAGACATGATATTCCAAGCTAATTCCTCCCACTTAGTCTAAGCAAGTCATGTTGGGAGTGTCACTTGTAGTTTCCTTGGGGTCAAGATTATATTCCAGTATGATTGTCAATAATTCCACCCTTGATCATAAAAATTATTGTGTTCCTACTTTCCACCAGTATTCCTTTTCCAGATAACTAAGGAAACACCCTTTGATCCACTAGAATAACCATGAAAAATTCCTGGTGTGCGCTTTGTAATAACTGAGAATTTAATGCCAAAATAGAAGATTTCCTTCCAGTCAAGTGACTGTACTAGATGGAGAATGATATCAACAAATGACAGTACACAATGCTTCTTTCCAGGGGAGTATACAAGACATTCAATTCCTCCATTCAATTGTGGAGTGTACGGTATATTTCAATGGTGAATAGTTCCATGCTCTTTACATACAAACGATATATTCCTGAAGTGTACTTTCCCCACCAATCGGTTGTTAAAACTATGATATTATTTAATCAACTGATTTTCCACTTCAATATAACATGTGACCAGCACAATAAAACCTTCCGACTTGTATTTTGAAAAAGTATATACATAACCATATCAAGTGCAATCATTAATGAATGAGATAAAATAAATAATCAGACCTCTAGTGGGGATGTCCAAAGAAATACCATAAGTATATCAAATAGAAACGATGTGAAGCCTTTTATTTCCTTCCACCTTAATAAAAAAGGTATATTAAAAAAATATGTGCTTCACATGTACCATAGTCCTCCCACTAAAGTTTAAAATTCCAGAATCAATAAGCCTCTTGATCCAGTTCCAAGATATGTGACCAAGTCGTTGATGATGTAGATAATAGATTCCAAGCATGTGTTCCCATTGTCGATATTCCTCCATATGGAGTTATCTTCCCCAAATAACAATTTGGGTTGCTAACTTCCAATGGACCATCAAGAAAGAATAAACCATTGATTGAAATTCCATAATGCACTAATTTTATTATTGAGCAATATTTCCACTCTTCCTTTTCCAAATAGTATAACATAGTCAATAGATTCCAAGATAGAACAATAAACCAAATCCCTTCTCACTGAAGTTGCACATAGTGTCCTATAACAATAATAGTTTTCCTCCACAAGGGAGTTTCATGGCATAATTTCCAATCCAAAGTACATCAATTTTCCTTTGAAATTGTTGCAAGATAATAAAGTTGCTCGTTAAGTGCGAGGAAATTTCCTTTTCCATGGAGTGGTTCCCATCTTCCTCCATAAATAAGTGATGTTCCATAATAGGCACTTCCTCTTAGCCAATTCTATTAGCAAAAAATATATCTTCCTCTTCAAGGTGTAGTCAACCATAATTGGTCAGATCATTCCCTCAAAGATTTTCATGTCTTCATAGAACAAATAGTATCCCATATTGGATAGATTGAATAACCACTCATGATGACAAGTGTATATTAAAATTATTCCAACCATTTTGGCATATAGTTTATAACTATGACTTGCACTAAGAAACCAACTATCTATAATTTCCGAGAGATATTCTGCCCAAAAAGAAGGTGTTTCTGATTGCACATTATTTTCCATGCAATGTAATCACTCTCATATGAATAGTAAAAAAAAGAACCAATTGAATAACCCCAAATAATTATGCAAGTCATTTGTTATCCATATTCCGGGTGTCACATTATATATTTCCTTTTCCATAACAATGACATTTTAATTTTGCCTTTCCGGTTTGTTTTGTTAAATAATGTGATCAACATTCTCCGTAGAAAATATAACCATTATTATCTATTTCCAAACCGTGATAATAGCGTCACGTAATCATAATTTCCATGCTCCAAGTAACAAAGAGGAAAATACCGTTCGATGTCATTATTGAGAATAAAAGTGTTACCGATCTAATCCGTAGACTTCAGAAATCCACTGAATAAATGACGTGAGCACGTCTCTGTAATCCTTCCTCGGTCCACTTGAATTGCTTATTGATGGGCAAAAGTAGTACTTAATCTGCAAGTAGTACTATTCCTCAATCGCTCAAAAGTCAGAACCTCCAGCAATCTGTGTTTCCTTGCGTTCTCAGTTTGGTGAAGTATCAACTTGCATGGCTTCTCGATCTGTTGAACCCGAACGAGAGAAGAAACGTAGACTGTCTTCCGTATACGCGAGTTATTACTTGCGGCCCTCCATTGTGAGTTTGCTAGTACAATCAGAAGCAAGCAAAAAATTGTTCCTCGATCCACATGAGCAGAAGTTGGGCATGTCCTTTGCTTTCCAGGATCCCTCGATCAATGTGCAATAGGAAATAATCTCACAGGGACTGGCGTATTTAATCTTGTATAGTTGTCCCTGCGCGACTGTTACATGATGCTGAGTAAATCTTTGACCTCCAGATCCGATTAAAATTATAACAAAATCCGTTAACAATTTCCGGCAGCGAATCTTGCCGTGCTTCTGATCGCACACGCAGACGTATGATTTTTTTTTCAAAACTATGACTAAATTTATAGCCTTTTTGAAAACTATTGGACAGAATGCAAAAATATCAGAAATAGCACCCTGTCGGCCTGGGGTGGGCCGAGGGGGGCCTGTCGGCCTCCAGTAGGCCGACCAGTGGCATGTCGGCCTTCACAAAGCCGACTAGTGGCTGTCGGCCTCCAAACGGCCGAGTGGGTTCCTGTGGGCCTCTAGTAAGCCGAAATGTTTTTTTTTTGAAATTTGACTTATTAATGATGTACAATGATTGCCCATCTTATAAATATTGTAAAAATATTATTTATGCTTCCGCGCAACTATTTCCCTCCATGCTTTCGCACCAACTCTTTCCCTCCATATGTTCCCGGCATCCCTTTCCCGCCATATTTTCCCGGCCTACCTTTCCCGCCATCCCTTTCCTGCCATCCTTTCTCGTCATCCCTTTCCCGCCATTATTTCCGCGCAACTATTTCCCTCCATGCTTTGACAAATAAATTCATTATAATTGCTGCACAACCATTCCCCCTTCTTTCCCTCAATATTTTCCGGCCAACTCTGTGCCGATATATGTTCCCGCAACCCGTTTCCCACCAACCCCTTCCCGCCACCCGTTTCCCGCCAACCCCTTCCCGCCACCCGTTTCCCGCCAACCCCTTCCCGCCACCTTTCCCTCCATACCGCAGTCGTTCTTTCCCGCCATTTTCTCCTCTCTACCTATAAAACCCCCTTCACATGAAGTTGGATAAGCAGTCCATTTTAGTGTAGTCGAGATGTCCGATTATCCTTTTGATCGTAGTTTTCACCCTGAGATGAGCAAATGTCTTCTTAGGCTAGCCACCAATTTCAGGATGGACAATAGGATAGTTCCATGGGACAAACTCATCGGTAGTCTCACGCATTACGTAGGTCTGAGTGGCCTGAAAGGACCTATGAGGAGGTACGTAAAGAACTTCTTAGGTTGCATGGAAGGTGGAAGAAGGTAGTGCAGACGAAGAGTGAAAATTTTATAAGGACTGCAGCAGAGCATACATATTTATGGACTGCCGACAGCGAAGACGAAGACGATATCTTCATGCCGAGCACCAAGGCCAAGAGTACCGCATCGTCGAAGGGCAATAATACTGCATCGTCGAAGGACAAGAGTACCGCATCGTCGAAGGGCAAGAGTGCCGCATCGTCGAAGGGCAAGAGTACCGCATCGTCGAAGGGCAAGAGTGCTGCATCGACGAAGGATGACGATGATGCCTTCATGTAGTATGTAAGCTGTATTTTTTAAGTTCAGCCCTACCGTTTATGTGAGATGTACTTGTATCTTAATTATCGGTTGCAGTCTCTTTGGAAATGTAACTCGAATAACAATGCGGATTAATAGTAATATGTCTCTCGCATACATAATACAATATATGTCTCCTGATCAGATAGAAGCAAGTGCGATAGTAACACATGCGAATAGTCTGAAACTAATATAGATAACGACTCATACATAGATAACAATATCACTGGGGGGGACGACGACGAATCTGGGTCTTCCTCGGACGAGGACCGGAAGGCGATAAGCGATCAGCCGGTGGATGATGCTGACGATTACCACGACCATAGATAACCTCGTCTGTCTGTGTCTCCTGCGTCAATGGTGGTGGTGGAGTGTGAAGAACTGTCTGCGAGAACTCATAGGTGTTTGCAGCTTGGTCATCATCGTCGTCGTCGCCGGCTAAGAACAAACCAGCACCACTAAGCATCGGTGACTGGACTGAATGCATGAACGGCTGCGATTGGCTGCCGACTGCGGTAAAGTAAAACATGTAAAATTGATTTGCGAACCTACAATGTTTAAAAGAATGTACAAAGTAGTGTTACCTAGGTCCATCTGATGATGCCAGGAAGAGCCCCCTGGTTCTGAAGGAGGTGGCTGCTGGAAGAAAGGGCTCCCTGATTGTGAACGCTGCACAGAGGGTCGTGGTTCTGAACGCTGCACAGAGACGTTCTCTCGCGGTGGGATATTATCTCCCCTCTCAAAGCGTTGCATTAAAGCGGAAACCTCCTCTAGCGCCTCGCTTGTCAAGTCACCCTGTACACGGAGAGTTAACCAATTAGATCATTGTTGTATGGCAGACAACACGAACATGTGAGAACCATAGCACGTACCGCGTGGTGTCTGGTTCCCATAACAGAGGCAGTTGGGTACATATCGCTGGTGAGAGGGGCTTCGATCTGATCAGGAGCTGCTGATGGAACCAAGTAGATCCTGGTGCTATGCCGGTAACTCTGCAGATACAACCCGAACTTGTCCTAGTCAAAGGGCCGAACCTCATCCCAGATATTTGTCGGCGCAGTAGTCCATTCGTCCACGTAAGGGCTAATGTCGCGAAGCCAAGAATCGTGGGACTTGTTTCCTCCTCCGTGACTGTACCTGAGATTGACATGCGCGTTACATGATTAGTGATATTCTGAATGCAGACCTGAGAATTAAAATAGTATTACTTACTTGTGCACGTGATCTGGTAAGTGTGGAATAACTGGAATGTCAGGCTCTTGGCATAGACCAAACTGTCTCATCACCCTATGAAGAGCCATCTCCTCAACCGTCACGTTGAACACCAACTTGGCCTTGGTCATCCAATAGTGCCGATCTCTAGTGCACAATCCAGAAATCCCAACTGGACACCTGGATAATATAGCCTGATGGGAGTATGGCTCCCAGATGACTTGATCCTCGTGCAAACTATCAAACTGCGCCGTGAAGGAGGGGTAGCAGCCCCTCACCTGGCTATGCGCGAACTGTCTCTGTGCATGACAAGAAATAAGCATTAGTAATACTATTGAATGGCAAGAAATAAGCATTAGTAATTCATGTTGTTACTTAATATGAAAATACCTCTCTCCATGTCCAAACAGATCCCATAGTAGGCAAGTCGCCGATAGCAGGCACGTAAGTCCCAGCCATGTCCTCTAAACCAAAAGGTCTATCAACGTAGACATAGGGTCGACCAATAGGGAATCTCTCGTATGACCAGAGCTGCAACAATAGTGGACATCCTTTAATACCTGATTTTCTAGCCTTCAACGAGCAAGCTTTGCACAGGCCTCTGTACGTAGCCGCTAACACAGCAGAACCAAAACTCCTCTGCAGAATGTCCCCAGGGCAACGTGCGTCAGCTATCTCTCGTGCAATACCGATGAGTCGTGCATTGACAGTGGTCACGTGGTTCTCCATGAACATCGTCTTGCCGAACAACCACAAAATATATGCCTCTAGGGATTGGTCAATCTGTGCCTCTGACAACTAAACATCGGGATATCCTAAGGAGACAATCTACATAGAAACCAAACGATTGTTTGAACTATGCAATGAGGACAACAATGAAAATATCAGTTTTTAAACTGGCCATGAAGGTTACCTGAAACTGGGTCAACCACTTAAAACGAGACCCATGAGTATCGTTGTCTAGGACCTTAGCAGTTGGCACCGCAGCCAAAAAACGGCCCTGCATCGATGCTAGCCAACCAGATTCTACCTCTAAAGGACCTATGGCAGCACCGGCCAGAGGTAATCCCAACAAGTAAGACACATCCTATAAAGTAGGCGCCATCTCTCCCCAGGGAAAGTAAAACGTATGTGTCTCTACTCTCCATCTATCTACTAAGCAGGTAATGAGTGACTTGTCGTAAGAGAAACGTTTCACTTGCCTCTTGCGTAACTGCATTGGTTCACCTGCCTCATCCAATTGCGGATGTTCAACCCACTCATCCAATGTACCCTCAACCAGCCGTGCCAAGGGTAGAAGTCCAGCCCAACTTAACCTACAAAATAAAGAGAATGTAGCATACAGTTAGCGGCTATCAAAATGATGTCAAACATAGTAAGTCATTATACCGACACATACCTATTAACCCATGAATGGTGTATCATTCAGTTAGACTTTGGGGTGCGAGTGACCAACACGTCTAAGTTCTTGCCCGCTTCCATAAGTGCGGCCCGGTGCCCTCTATCAATATTACGATTAAGCAACGGATACGAAGCCATATCTGCAATTCAAACAACAAATCTCAGGTGCAAATTAAAACATAGTCCAGACATATTAAAAATTAAAACATAGTCCAGACATATTACAAATTAAAACATAGTCAAATAATATTACAAAATAAAACATAGTCTAGACATATTACAAATTAAAACATAGTCAAATAATATTACAAATTAAAACATAGTCCAACACATATTACAAATTAAAACATAGTCCAACACATATTACAAATTAAAACATAGTCCAACACATTATATAGCTTGCGAGTTATTTCTTCCTCGTCCACCCCTTCGGCCTCGACTGCCACGACCACCACGACTGCCACGACCACGTCCGCCTCTTCCTACTGTTGTCGCAGTCGTCGATGTAGAAGCACTCGTCGATGTGGAAGCACCGTCTTTGTTCAGGTCGGGACAATATTTCATCATATGCCCATAAGCCGCGCATAGCAAACATTGTCTGGTTGCTCCACCAGCTTCAGATTGGTCCATATCGTTTCGTATGCGCTTTACCTTACGTCTGCCCCTGCTTGTTCGCCGAAGTTCTGGATCCGGAATGTATACTCTCTCCCCATCGTTTACCTTGTTGAAATTGCCGACGACTCTAAACCCTGTCATCTCACCTGTCTAGACATTGAGTACTGCATCTTTTAAATAGTATGGGGACACGAAGGAGATAGCGTCCAACTCAATCTGGCCACAGGCAGCCAACACATGTGAGCAAGACAGGTGCAACAAATTCGGTTTGTTGCATGTACACTCACAAGTTGGATAAAATTCTGTTCCAATTTTTACCTCGTGCGTCTTCACCTCATTTGCAGAACCAAAACCATCTGTAGGAAGCTGAACCTCATACCTCCTTTCCTGATTACCTATGAGTCTGACAGTGTGCTTCTTTGCTTTCTCTATCTTCTTTGCCATGTACTCCATGACACGGCTACAATAAGGTGTGTTCTGGTTATCTGCAATATGCTTCTTTGCTAACTCGTGCCTTTCTCTGCAATATGACGCCATTTTTAAACTCGCTAAGATCAACCCCCAACTCATTATATCGAACATTACCAGGGCCGTAGTAAACAGTCAAATTTACTGATTCAGACATTTTCACGTGTCAGTCATTGCCACCTTCTTATTAATCGCAACGAACAAAAAAATTACCGGCTACACTAACTAAAAATATTACCGGCTACACTAAAAAAAATTTACCAGCTACACTAACTAAAAATATTACCGGCTACACTAAAAAAAATATTACCGGCTACACTAAAAATAATATTACCGGCTACACTAACTACAAATATTACCGGCTACACTAAAAAATATATTACCGGCTACACTAACTACAAATATTACCGGCTACACTAAACAAAAATATTACCGGCTACACTAACAAAAATATTACCGGCTACACTAATAAAAATATTACCGGCTACACTAACTACAAATATTACCGGCTACACTAACTAAAAATATTACCGGCCACACTAACTAAAAATATTACCGGCTACTAAAATATTTGTGACGACAATGGTATACCTTTGACGCGTGTGTCCCCTTCTTCTCCGTCCTCTCTTCAACTCAGCGGCACCGGCCACCTCGCGGACTCCTTGCACCACCGGACGACACCACCGGAACTCCAACTCACCACCACATCCTCCTCACCACCACCACCTCCTCCTCACCACCACGCACAAAAAACTACACCATAGCAAAAAAAAATACCGTACGCCGACGGAGAATGCTATGATCTATTGTTTCTGCGGGTTGGATATGAAAATGGGTGGACGAGAGAAGAGATCGGTGCGGGGGTGGAGAGTACAGAGAGGAACGAGAGAGAGTGGAAGAGCTAGCGAGAGGAAGAAGAAGGAGCCCGTCGGGCTTATCCACACGGACAGGCCACCTATCGGCCGCCAGGAGGCCGACAGGCACCTATCGGCCGCCAGGAAGCCGACAGGCCCTCCATCGGGCCACAGCAGGCCGACAGGCCCCCATCGGCTCACCCCAGGCCGATAGGCCCCTCATCGGCCCACCCCAGGCCGACAGGCCCCCCATCGGCCTACCCCAGGCCGACAGGCTCCCCATCGGCCCACCCCAGGCCGAAAGGGTGCTATTTCTGATATTTTTGCATTCTGCCCAATAGTTTTCAAAAAGGCTATAAATTTAGTCATAGTTTTGAAAAAAAATCCAGACGTATTGATCTGTTCCTACTTGGTAGTAGTACAGTACTCTTATCTCTCCGATCGAACGCAAATACTCCAGCGACCTGGTGCTTACGCAACACAGGAACGTGGGACTCGGCAGCGGCGCACAAGTGTTACACAAGATTAAAAATCAGACTGCGCCGCGGGAGTAGGACACAGGAGCGGGTCGGCAGGATCCAGCTAAGCACCAGAAAAGCGACAGGATCAAGCTATGCTGCGGATGAGCGACCTCCCGAGTCGGCAGCGTTACGCAGCGGATCAGCGATTGTTCCGGCAATAGCCGGATCACCCATCGGACGAACCTTGCTCTTGATGCCAATGATAGAAATTTAGGGTTTGCGGTCTACCCCCTAATTCCTCTGCGCTTATCCGTGGTGCCGCTCACAATTCGCATATCTGAGGCTACGGGGTAGGGACCTTCTTATACTGTCTTTACAAAGAGTCCACCTCTTATACAGATATAAGATTCCTAGTCTTTTCCACTAGTTTCCGGGATAGAGTCCAGATCAAATAACCAACCACGATCATATTTGTCTGTTAGCGGATTCTACCCGTTATGTCCCCGGAGCACGCGCTTGTGAGCAACGCGCCATAATAGAGTGTAAATTCCTCTAATTATGTAGATCAACATTAGGGCTGTAACCTAACTATACGATCTAGCTCCTCCCGATTATCACTGTACCCGGGTAGTCTTTCCAATATAAATAGTATATTGAATTCCACTAATAATCGACCAGCTTCTTTAAGCATATAACTTAAGTATGTTCCAACAAGTGATAATTCCATGATAATCATGTAAAGTAATTCCATGCATAAATACATGTATAATTCCAAAATAAGGTATTCCGGATAGTTAGTAATTCCTAGTAATTTGAATATAGTTGCAGGACACATAATTCCAACACCTCCTAGCCCGACGCCTCTGATCAACATCTCCAAACCACCACCGACAGCTCCACCGGCTCCTGCGGCCAGCAGCGGCGATTGGCAGGGAGCTCATGGCCGGAGGCCATGGAGGCGTCGCGTCCTTGGTGTGCGTCGGGCGCGAGGGAGGTGGAGCTCAGGGGTGGGGGAAGGAAGGAGGAGAGCGGCGCTAGAGTCGGGGCTGGCGACGCTCGGCTCGCCGGAGGCCATCGTCGGGCGGCAGCGCGCGGAGCAGTGCGGTGCGGGTGGCACGAGCAGCGGCCGGTCGCTGCACACAATGTGCACGATAAAATGCACAAGCATGCTGACAGGTGAGCCTTTTTGTTATCTTAATGTTTCAGCCGACGACGTTAAATTTTGGTGCCACGTCAATCATGAAAGTGGGCCCCGTCAGTCATATTTCGCATCAAACGGCTCTCAATTGATGGCTTAGTGCTTTTGGCAACGCATGACTGGAAATCAGTGTTTTCGGTAAACTTTTATGAGAACGGTGGTTTTCGGCAGTAAGCGACGCAATTGTGGTGGTTTTCGGCAGTAAGAGATGAGTTCACACTAGCAGCCACTTTCAAACCATGAAAACTAATAATTTTAATATTGAAATTTGAACATAAAAATCTATCGCTATAAGTTTTAAGATATGTCAATATCAAATTCTTGGTGTGTGCGCGTGTGTGTGTGTGGGGGGGGGGGGGGATCCGCTCAATACGTAGAGAAAGCATGTGTTGGCCCTTGTTTTTTTTTCATGGTAATACGTGTCTCATTCATATTATAAAGATCAAAGTACAAGTCACGTAAGTACCGACATGACAAAACTGAAAAGATAGCAGAACATCTCTGAGCCTCCGGCACCACCATAGCAGCCACCAAAGAAAAGAATGACGGATCACCTCCTCACCCGAGCTCGACGCGGCTCCATCGCTGATATGCAGCTTTGCGGACCTCCAAGGTGGCTGACCAAAAGTGAAGCCATTGCCGTTGAACGAATCAGACCGGGGCAACATCCCGGACATGCCATCAAACTCCAGATCTGGCACCCCACCACGACTAAGACGCCGAAGGAGGAAACCATACCTGTCATCCACGAACCACGAACCCAGCACACGTTCGGTCTTCCAGATGTCGTCGATGCAGACCACAATCTGCATCCGCTCCTGGACTACCTCCCAAGCTCCGCGCCGACGCTGGAGCAAACGCCGTCGCAACGGCGGAGCTCGAGGACACAGGTCCACCACGATGATGCCGCCACCGCCACGCCATCCTTGCTTGAACAAACTGGTTTCCAAATTCAGCCCCAACCATGGGACCTCATTGTGACGACCCCGGCTTAATCGTGCACTAACCATACACGCAAATGCAAATGATCAAGCCTAAGGACTCACTTGAAGATATCACAACACAACTCTAAAACATAAATAAAGTCATACAAGGTTTATATTACAAGCCAGGGGCCTCGAGGGCTCGAATACATAAGCTCATGTACAAGCGTCAGCGGAAGCATCAGATATCTGGGTACAGATATAATACAGAAATAGAGATAAGCCTTAGGAAGGCGGGGTAAAACAAAAGCTACGATCGAAAGGCGCAGGCCTCCTGCCTGGGACCCTCCGAACCTACTCCTGGTCGTCGGCCAGCTCGTAGTAGTAGCCACCCTCGGGGTAGTAGTGGTAGTCGTCGACGGGGGCAGCGGTCTCAGGGGCTCCGTCATCTGGTTGCAATAAACGGATATGGGGAGAAAAAGAAAGCAAAGCAACCGTGAGTACTCATCCGAAGTACTCAGCAAGCAAGGATCTACACTACATATGCAACATTATCAAATGGAGGCTGTATATGTGGACTGGGCTGCAGAAATGCCAGAATAGAGGGGAAAGCCTAGTCCTATCGAAGTCTAGCATCTTCATCATCTTCAGCGGTCTTGCAGCATTAGAAGAGTGCAGATTAGCATAAAGTAAAGTAGTAGTAGTGTTATCAACCTCACCCAGAGATCATTTCTTGACTCCCTTCGAGAAAGCAATCCCAGAGCCATACTATCCAGTTATCATCTCAAGTGTCAGGTTCTAGTTGTATCGATCGGGATACAACTCCGAGTGTCCGTTACCGTAGGATAGGCTATCGATAGATGTTTTCTTCCCTGCAGGGATGCACCAACTTACCCACCACGCTCGCTTAACTCCGGCCGGACACACTTTACTGGGTCATGCCCGGCCTCGGCCAAACGATACGCCGCAACCCGACCGAATACTTAATAGAGAGGTCAGCACGCCGGACTAAACCTATGCCCCCAGGGGTCTTGGGCCATCGCCCCGGGAACTCCTGCACATTGCGTGGGCGGCTATGAGCAGACCTAGCAACCCCTTAATACAAGCGCAGTTGCGTACCAGTCCAACACGGCGCGCGCCGCTCAGTCGCATGACGTCTATTAAGCTTCGGCTGAAGTATACGACGTAGAACGCCCATACTATGCCCACGTGATGGTTAGTGCTATCAGGCCAGAGGCCCCTCGGATCAAATATCCAAATCGTAGTGGATTAGGAGCGCGCGGTAACGAGCAGAGACTCACGATCGATGTGACCCCGTCGCCCCATCTCGAGGACTTGCGGCAAGGGCTAAGAATGCCCGGCCACGCCTCGTAATTATCTTGCGGGCACCTTCCAGGTCAACCCTGAAGGAAATATGACCTAGAGGCAATAATAAAGTTATTATTTATTTCCTTATTTCATGATAAATGTTTATTATTCATGCTAGAATTGTATTAACCGGAAACATAATACATGTGTGAATACATAGACAAACAGAGTGTCACTAGTATGCCTCTACTTGACTAGCTCGTTGATCAAAGATGGTTATGTTTCCTAACCATAGACATGAGTTGTCAGTTGATTAATGGGATCACATCATTAGGAGAATGATGTGATTGACTTGACCCATTCCGTTAGCTTAGCACTTGATCGTTTAGTATGTTGCTATTGCTTTCTTCATGACTTATACATGTTCCTATGACTATGAGATTATGCAACTCCCGTTTACCGGAGGAACACTTTATGTGCTACAAAACGTCACAACGTAACTGGGTGATTATAAAGGTGCTCTACAGGTGTCTCTGAAGGTACTTGTTGAGTTGGCGTATTTCAAGATTAGGATTTGTCACTCCGATTGTCGGAGAGGTATCTCTGGGCCCACTCGGTAATGCACATCACTATAAGCCTTGCAAGCATTGTAACTAATGAGTTAGTTGCGGGATGATGTATTACGGAACGATTAAAGAGACTTGCCGGTAACGAGATTGAACTAGGTATTGAGATACCGACGATCGAATCTCGGGCAAGTAACATACCGATGACAAAGGGAACAACGTATGTTGTTATGCGGTTTGACCGATAAAGATCTTCATAGAATATGTGGGAGCCAATATGAGCATCCAGGTTCCGCTATTGGTTATTGACCGGAGACGTGTCTCGGTCATGTCTACATAGTTCTCGAACCCGTAGGGTCCGCACGCTTAAAGTTCGGTGACGATCGGTATTATGAGTTTTTGTGTTTTGATGTACCGAAGTTGTTTGGAGTCCCGGATGAGATCATGGACATGACGAGGAGTCTCGGAATGTCTGAGAGGTAAAGATCGATATATTGGAAGGCTATATTCGGACGTCGGAAAGGTTCCGAGTGATTCGGGTATTTTTCGGAGCACCGAGGAATTACGGGAATTCACCGGGGGGAAGTTATGGGGCTTATTAGGCCATACGGGAAAGAGAGGAGCAGGCCGCAGGGGCTGCTGCGCCCCTCCCCTTGCTGGTCCGAATTGGACAAGGGATTGGGGGGGCGCAACACCCCTCTTTCCTTCTCCCTCTTCCCCTCTTCCTTCCCCTCTTGGTGGACTCCTACTAGGAGTAGGATTCCTAGTAGGAGTCCCCTACTTGGTGCGCCACCCATAGGGGGCCGGCCTCCTCCCCTCCATCCTTTATATACGTGGCCAGGGGGCACCCCATAGACATAACAATTGATCATTGATCTCTTAGCCGTGTGCAGTGCCCCCCTCCACCATAATCCACCTCGATCATATCGTAGCGGTGCTTAGGCGAAGCCCTGCGTCGGTAGCATCATCATCACCGTCACCACGCCGTCGTGTTGACGAAACTCTCCTGTGAAGCTTTGCTAGATCAGAGCTCGCAGGACGTCATGGAGTTGAACGTGTGCTGAACTCGGAGGTGCCGTGCGTTCGGTACTTGGATCGGTCGGATCGTGAAGACGTACGACTACATCAACCGCGTTGTGTTAACGCTTCCGCTTTCGGTCTACGAGGGTATGTGGACACACTCTCCCTTCTCGTTGCTATGCATCACCATGATCCTGTGTGTGCGTAGGAAATTTTTTAAATTACTACGTTCCCCAACAGTGGCATCCGAGCCTGGTTTTATGCGTAGATGTTATATGCACGAGTAGAACACAAGTGAGTTGTGGGCGATACAAGTCATACTGCTTACCAGCATGTCACACTTTGGTTCGGCGGTATTGTTGGATGAAGCGGCCCGGACCGACATTACGCGTACGCTTACGCGAGACTGGTTTTACCGCCGTGCTTTGCACACAGGTGACTAGCGGGTGTCGGTTTCTCCAACTTTAGTTGAACCGAGTGTGGCTACGCCCGGTCCTTGTGAAGGTTAAAACAACACTAACTTAACGAACTATCGTTGTGGTTTTGATGCGTAGGTAAGAACGGTTCTTGCTCAGCCCGTAACAGCCACGTAAAACTTGCAACAACAAAGTAGAGGACGTCTAACTTGTTTTTGCAGGGCATGTTGTGATGTGATATGGTCAAGACATGATGCTATATTTTATTGTATGAGATGATCATGTTTTGTAACTGAGTTATCGGCAACTGGTAGGAGCCATATGGTTGTCGCTTTATTGTATGCAATGCAATCGCCCTGTAATTGCTTTACTTTATCACTAAGCGGTAGCGATAGTCGTAGAAGCAATAGTTGGCGAGACGACAACGATGCTACGATGGAGATCAAGGTGTCGCGCCAGTAACGATGGTCATCATGACGGTGCTTCGGAGATGGAGATCACAAGCACAAGATGATGATGGCCATATCATATCACTTATATTGATTGCATGTGATGTTTATCCTTTATGCATCTTATTTTGCTTTGTTTGACGGTAGCATTATAAGATGATCTCTCACTAAATTTCAAGGTAAAAGTGTTCTCCCTGAGTATGCACCGTTGCCAAAGTTCGTCGTGCCGAGACACCACGTGATGATCGGGTGTGATAAGCTCAACGTTCATCTACAACGGGTGCAAGCCAGTTTTGCACACGCAGAATACTCGGGTTAAACTTGACGAGCCTAGCATATGCAGATATGGCCTCAGAACACTGAGACCGAAAGGTCGAGCGTGAATCATATAGTAGATATGATCAACATAGTGATGTTCACCATTGAAAACTACTCCATTTCACGTGATGATCGGTTATGATTTAGTTGATTTGGATCACGTGATCACTTAGATGATTAAGAGAGATGTCTATCTAAGTGGGAGTTCTTGAGTAATATGATTAATTGAACTTTAATTTATCAAGAACTTAGTCCTGGTAGTTTTTGCAAATTATGTTGTAGATCAATAGCTCGCGTATAGCTCCCCTGTTTTATTTTTGATATGTTCTTAGAGAAAACTAAGTTGAAAGATGATAGTAGCAATGATGCGGACTGGTTCCGTGATCTGAGGTTTATCCTCATTGCTGCACAGAAGAATTAAGTCCTTGATGCACCGCTAAATGACAGACCTATTGCAGGAGCAGATGCAGACGTTATGAACGTTTGGCAAGCTCGATATGATGAATACTTGATAGTTTAGTGCACCATGCTTTACGGCTTATAATCGGGACTTCAAAAATGTTTTGAACGCCACGGAGCATATGAGATGTTCCAAGAGATGAAATCGGTATTTCAGACTCATGCCCGTGTCGAGAGGTATGAGACCTCTGACAAGTACTTTGCCTACAAGATGGAGGAGAATAGCTCAATCAGTGAGCATGTGCTCAGAATGTCTGAGTACTACAGTTGCTTGAATCAAGTGGGAGTTGATCTTCCGGATAAGATAGTAATTGACAGAATTCTCTAGTCACTATCACCAAGTTACTGGAACTTCGTGATGAACTATAATATGCAAGGGATGACAAAAATGATTCCCGAGCTCTTCGTGATGCTGAAATCAATGAAGGTAGAAATCAAGAAAGAGCATCAAGTGTTGATGGTTAACAAGACCACTAGTTTCAAGAAAAGGGCAAAGGAAAGAAGGGGAACTTCAAGAAGAATAGCAAGCAAGTTGCTACTCCCGGGAAGAAGTCCAAGTCTGGACCTAAGCCTGAAACTGAGTGCTTCTACTGCAAAGGGAATGGTCACTGGAAGCGGAACTGCCCCAAGTATTTGGCGGATAAGAAGGATGGCAAAGTGAACAAAAGTATATTTGATATACATGTTATTGATGTGTATTTTACTAGTGTTCATAGTAGCCCCTGGGTATTTGATACTGGTTCAGTTGCTAACATTAGTAACTCGAAACAGGAGTTGCAAAATGAACAGAAACTAGTTAATGACGAGGTGATGATGGGTGTTGGAAGTGATTCCAAGGTTGATAAGATCACCATCGCACACTCCCTCTATTTTTGGGATTAGTGTTGAACCTAAATAAATGTTATTTGGTGTTTGCGTTGAGCATGAATATGATTGGATCATGTTTATTGCAAAATAAAAGTTATTTGGTGTTTGCGTTGAGCATGAATATGATTGGATCATGTTTATTGCAATACTGTTATTCATTTAAGTCAGAGAATAATTGTTGTTCTGTTTACATGAATAAAAACCTTCTATGGTCATACACCCAATGTAAATGGTTTATTGAATCTCGATCGTAGAGATACACATGTTCAAAATATTGAAGCCAAAAGATGCAAAGTTAATAATGATAGTGCAACTTATTTTTGGCACTGCCGTTTAGGTCATATTGGTGTAAAGCGCATGAAAAAACTCCATGCTGATGGGCTTTTGGAATCACTTGATTATGAATCACTTGATACTTGTGAACCATGCCTCATGGGCAAGATGACTAAGACTCCGTTCTCCGGAACAATGGAGCGAGCTAATGACTTATTGGAAATAATACATATCGATGTATGCGGTCCGATGAGTGTTGAGGCTCACGGCGGGTATCGTTATTTTCTGACCTTCACAGATGATTTGAGCAGATATGGGTATATCTACTTGATGAAACATAAGTCTGAAACATCTGAAAAGTTCAAAAGAAATTCAGAGTGAAGTGGAAAATCATCGTAACAAGAAAATAAAATTTCTACGATCTGATCGTGGAGGTGAATATTTGAGTTACGAGTTTGGCCTTCAATTAAAACAATGTGGAATAGTTTCACAAACTCCTGCCACCTGGAACACCACAGCATAATGGTGTGTCCGAACGTCATAACCGTACTTTATTGGATATAGTGCAATCTATGATGTCTCTTACCGATTTACCACTATTGTTTTGGGGTTATGCATTAGAGACAGCTGCATTCACATTAAATAGGGCACCGTCTAAATCCGTTGAGACAACACTGTATGAACTGTGGTTTAGCAGGAAACCTAAGATGTCGTTTCTTAAAGTTTGGGGCTGCGATGCTTATGTGAAAAAGTTTCAAACTGATAAGCTCGAACCCAAATCGGAGAAAAGTGTCTTCATAGGATACCCAAAGGAGATTGTTGGGTACACCTTCTATCACAGATCCAAAGGCAAGATATTCGTTGCTAAGAATGGATCCTTTCTAGAGAAGGAGTTTCTCTCGAAAGAAGTGAGTGGGAGGAAAGTAGAACTTGATGAGGTAACTGTACCTGCTCCCTTATTGGAAAGTAGTTCATCACAGAAACCGGTTCCTGTGACTTCTACACCAATTAGTGAGGAAGCTAATGATGATGATCATGAAACTTCAGATCAAGTTACTACCGAACCTCGTAGGTCAACCAGAGTAAGATCCGCACCAGAGTGGTACGGTAATCCTGTTCTGGAGGTCATGTTACTAGACCATGACGAACCTACGAACTATGAGGAAGCGATGATGAGCCCAGATTCCGCGAAATGGCTTGAGGCCATGAAATCTGAGATGGGATCCATGTATGAGAACAAAGTATGGACTTTGGTTGACTTGCCCGATGATCGGCAAGCCATAGAAAATAAATGGATCTTCAAGAGGAAGACGGACGCTGATAGTAGTGTTACTATCTACAAAGCTAGACTTGTCGAAAAAGGTTGTTGAGAAAGTTCAAGGAGTTGACTACGATGAGACTTTCTCACCCGTAGCGATGCTTAAGTCCGTCCGAATCATGTTAGCAATTGCCGCATTTTATGATTATGAAATTTGGCAAATGGATGTAAAGACTGCATTCCTGAATGGATTTCTGGAAGAAGAGTTGTATATGATGCAACCTGAAGGTTTTATCGATCCAAAGGATGCTAACAAAGTGTGCAAGCTCCAGCGATCCATCTATGGACTGGTGCAAGCATCTCGGAGTTGGAATTGATGAGTTGATCAAAGCATATAGTTTTATACAGACTTGCGGTGAAGCCTGTATTTACAAGAAAGTGAGTGGGAGCACTACAGCATTTCTGATAAGTATATGTGAATGACATATTGTTGATCGAAAGTAATGTAGAATTTTCTGGAAAGCATAAAGGAGTATTTGAAAGGAGTTTTTCAAAGAAAGACCTCGGTGAAGCTGCTTACATATTGAGCATCAAGATCTATAGAGATAGATCAAGACGCTTGATAAGATTTTTCAATGAGTACATACCTTGACAAAGATTTTGAAGTAGTTCAAAATGGAACAGTCAAAGAAGGAGTTCTTGCCTGTGTTTTAAGGTGTGAAGTTGAGTGAAGACTCAAAACCCGACCACGGCAGAAAATAGAAAGAGAATGAAAAGTCATTCCCTATGCCTCAGTCATAGGTTCTATAAAGTATGCTATGCTGTGTAACAGATCTATTGTATACCCTACATTGAGTTTGGCAAGGGAGTACAATAGTGATCTAGGAGTAGATCACTGGACAGCGGTCAAAATTATCCTTAGTGGAATAAGGATATGTTTCTCGATTATGGAGGTGCCAAAAGGTTCGTCGTAAAGGGTCACGTCGATACAAGTTTTGACACTGATCCAGATGACTCAGAGTCTCAATCTGGATACATATTGAAAGTGGGAGCAATTAGCTAGAGTAGCTCCGTGCGGAGCATTGTTGACATAAAAATTTGCAAAATACATACGGATCTGAATTTGGCAGACCCATTGACTAAACTTCTCTCACAAGCAAAACATGATCACACCTTAGTACTCTTTGGGTGTTAATCACATGGCGATGTGAACTAGATTATTGACTCTAGTAAACCCTTTGGGTGTTGGTCACATGACAATGTGAACTATGGATATTAATCACATGGTGATGTGAACTGTTGGTGTTAAATCACATGGCGATGTGAACTGGATTATTGACTCTAGTGCAAGTGGGAGACTGAAGGAAATATGCCCTAGAGGCAATAATAAAGTTATTATTTATTTCCTTATTTCATGATAAATGTTTATTATTCATGCTAGAATTGTATTAACCGGAAACATAATACATGTGTGAATACATAGACAAACAGAGTGTCACTAGTATGCCTCTACTTGACTAGCTCGTTGATCAAAGATGGTTATGTTTCCTAACCATAGACATGAGTTGTCATTTGATTAATGGGATCACATCATTAGGAGAATGATGTGATTGACTTGACCCATTCCGTTAGCTTAGCACTTGATCGTTTAGTATGTTGCTATTGCTTTCTTCATGACTTATACATGTTCCTATGACTATGAGATTATGCAACTCCCGTTTACCGGAGGAACACTTTGTGTGCTACCAAACATCACAACGTAACTGGGTGATTATAAAGGTGCTCTACAGGTGTCTCCGAAGGTACTTGTTGAGTTGGCGTATTTCGAGATTAGGATTTGTCACTCCGATTGTCGGAGAGGTATCTCTGGGCCCACTCGGTAATGCACCTCACTATAAGCCTTGCAAGCATTGTAACTAATGAGTTAGTTGCGGGATGATGTATTACGGAACGAGTAAAGAGACTTGCCGGTAACGAGATTGAACTAGGTATTGAGATACCGACGATCGAATCTCGGGAAAGTAACATACCGATGACAAAGGGAACAACGTATGTTGTTATGCGGTTTGACCGATAAAGATCTTCGTAGAATATGTGGGAGCCAATATGAGCATCCAGGTTCCGCTATTGGTTATTGACCGGAGACGTGTCTCGGTCATGTCTACATAGTTCTCGAACCCGTAGGGTCCGCACGCTTAAAGTTCGGTGACGATCGGTATTATGAGTTTTTGTGTTTTGATGTACCGAAGTTGTTTGGAGTCCCGGATGAGATCATGGACATGACGAGGAGTCTCGGAATGTCTGAGAGGTAAAGATCGATATATTGGAAGGCTATATTCGGACGTCGGAAAGGTTCCGAGTGATTCGGGTATTTTTCGGAGCACCGAGGAATTACGGGAATTCACCGGGGGGAAGTTATGGGCCTTATTGGGCCATACGGGAAAGAGAGGAGCAGGCCGCAGGGGCTGCTGTGCCCCTTCCCTTGCTGGTCCGAATTGGACAAGGGATTGGGGGGGTGCAACACCCCTCTTTCCTTCTCCCTCTTCCCCTCTTCCTTCCCCTCTTTGTGGACTCCTACTAGGAGTAGGATTCCTAGTATGAGTCCCCTACTTGGTGCGCCACCCATAGGGGGCCGGCCTCCTCCCCTCCATCCTTTATATACGTGGCCAGGGGGCACCCCATAGACATAACAATTGATCATTGATCTCTTAGCCATGTGCGGTGCCCCCCTCCACCATAATCCACCTCGATCATATCGTAGTGGTGCTTAGGCAAAGCCTTGTGTCGGTAGCATCATCATCACCGTCACCACGCCGTCGTGTTGACGAAACTCTCCTGTGAAGCTTTGCTGGATCGGAGCTCGCGGGACGTCATGGAGTTGAACGTGTGCTGAACTCAGAGGTGCCGTGCGTTCGGTACTTGGATCGGTCAGATCGTGAAGACGTATGACTACATCAACCGCATTGTGCTAACGCTTCCGCTTTCGGTCTACGAGGGTATGTGGACACACTCTCCCTTCTCGTTGCTATGCATCACCATGATCCTGTGTGTGCGTAGGAAATTTTTGAAATTACTACGTTCTCCAACAAACCCGACTCCACATCACTCGCAAATATGCTCGCGCGGGTACCCCTCAGGGCCGACCCGTCTTTAGTAACATGGTTCAATGTAAAGTCATAGTAACCATGGTAACCATGTGTCTAACACCAAGGAGAATCCTGAGGAATCACCCTCGATGGAATTTCACCTGATGTTATCGTCAAGGTGAACGAAGGAGGAATCACCCTCGAGGCCCACTCTTGAGGAGTTGCACGACAGTGTCGTTATCGGGAGTGGAGAAGGAGGAATCACCCTCGATGACCATAACCGATGAACTAACCTACAAGGTTAACATTAGAAGTGCTGATGAGGTATCACCCTCGGCACTCGATAGTAACCCAGTAGTGTCGAGCAACTAAGGGGGAAGTGATGTGCGGTGCCGGGGCCTGGTCTTCGATCTCGTTGATTGGGTCTTCTGATAATCCAGCGGGACAGTCGGGACAAAGTGGGGGTCTCTGATGGGTCTCTACCCAGCCTATGCTAAACAGTTTAGGATAAGCAGGTAGGTAACAACAGCAAGTTACAATAAACAGGCGATGCAGCAGAAATAGGATAACAGTAACAACAGCAACTTCTAATGCAAGCATAAGAGAGAGAAGAATAGGCGATATCGGTATGTTCAAAAGGGGGGTGCTTGCCTGGAAGCTCTGCGGCAAGGGTCTGGTCGTCAGGGGCGCAGTCGACCTCCGGAGCTGCGTCGGCCTCGGGGGCTATTGGATAGAAGAGGGGGAAGAAACAATAAATAACAGAACAATCAAAGCATCACAAAATGTAACAAGGCAGATACACGGTGCTAGGGGAGACCTAACGAAGGGCTACACATTGCAGACGGAGCGGGAAAACATCTGGGAATATTTTCCCGGTGTTAGCATCTGTCAGACAGATGAACCGGAGGGAAAGGTTCCATGTTCATCATGCTAGAGGTATGTGACAGGTATGAGGAGGGCATATTCAGATTCGTCTCGTTTTTCTGATCGTTTTTCATATTTAAATCTTTTTCATCCGACTTACGGTTTATTTTATATGATTTTCCAAAGATTTAACAATATTCTGAAATTCTAGATTTAAACTAATTCGAAAATCATTTAATCCTAAAATGCTACGGGTACCCAGGATAGTGTACACAGCTTTGCTGTTAGAGGCTGACAGTGGGGCCGAGTGGTACAGTCAGCAGCTGACTGTGCTATCTTATCCAAATGAACAGTAATAGGAGGGCCCCACTAGTCAGTGTTTAGTTTAATCTAAACCGATTTTTATTAGCTCTAATAAAACATGCGGGGCCCGACTGTCAGTCAGTGGTTAGCTGGGTTAGTTAGAGGCTAATGATGACACGTCAGCGGGGTTAGCGCCGGCGGGGAGCTACAGTGGGCCGGCGTCGAGGCCGAGCTCCGGCGATGGCCGTCCGGCCGATTCCGACGACCATTTGGTCTGGGCCTAAGTTCTACCGAATGGGGGCGGCGTTCCGCATCGATCTGCGGGGACGGGAGACGCGGAGGTGGACGGGGGTGGCCACAGCAGCAACGGCCGGCGGCGGCCAGAACACGGCTCGGACGCAAGCGCCGTTTGGCGAGGCGCGCAACCAAAGCAACGGCACGGGCGGCCTCGCGGGATCGTTCCGAGCACGCGGACGTGCTCTCCTGGCCCTGGAATCGAACGATGGCGATGAGGCTAGCTACACGGCGGAGATATTCTCCGGCGATGGCGGGGCCGCGGCTAGCGAGCGTGCCCGAGAGCAAGGGGTCAGGGGAGGAGATGAGAGGCTCACAGTGATGTCGGCAGAGAGCTCAGGGGAGCCGGGGTGCAGCGAGGGCGGCGGATCGAGCGGCGGCGTCGCAGTGGCTGTGGCGGGGAAGAACGGTGGGGGCGATGCGGCTGTGGCCTCTGAGCTCCGATCCGGCGATGTAGACGATGGAGACGAGCTCGGCGGAGCCGCTGGACAAGCTCACGTGGCTCGAGGTGGCTACGGAGCACGAGGATGACGGCGGCGCGGCAACAGCAGTGTTCGTGCGAGCTCGGTGTCGGGGATATCATGCGACATATGCCAGGGGGTGGCTTATCATGGATGGGGACAAGACTACATCGCCGGGCTCTAGAAGCGGGAGTGAGCGAGACCGCATACGCCTGCGAATCTTACCCAGGTTCGGGGCTCTCCTCGGAGATAACACCCCTAGTCCTGCTCTGCGGGGTCTCCGCATGATGACTATGATCAACAAGGTAGCTACAAGCTTGCTCCTTGAGCTGTTTCGGCTAGAGGAGGAAGAAGGGCAAGGCTAGCTCTACTCCTTGCTCTACGTGTGTGTGCGAATGGCGTGGGTGCTGAACCAAACTGCGAACCCTTTGCATGGGTGAGCCTGGGGGGTTTATATAGGCCTACCCTCCAGGGGTACAATGGTAATCCGGCCGGGTGTAGGACCCGGCCGTCAGCGTCTCTGGCCGTCGGCTTCTCCGCCGACCGCTGGGGCCCGCCGCCTGGTGGGCCATGTTGGTTGCTCTATGTTGTAGCCTCGCCCTCGATGACGAAGGCCTGTCCGAGGGGAACGTGGCTACAGTCCCGCCGCCTGACGGGTACTCGCCGTAGCCATACCTCGTCTCGTCTGGTTAATGGTGCACAACCTCCAAGGGGGAGGAGGGCCGCCTGCTAGTAGTCGGTCCTCCCTTGTTGCCGCCTGCTGGAGGTTTGCCACCTTCTGGTGGCCCGCGGACAGGTAGGGCCCACCGCCTGCGGGCCGTACCGACCGCCCGTCGTGGGAGCATGGCTCCCTCTGGCGCTAATGATGTCACAGACTGTGCGGTAATAGTGCCGCGCTGGGCGGGGGGTGTCCGCCCAGTACACAGCTCTGTGGCCACGTCCCATCCTGGATTCGGGGGTGGCAGGCCGCACCGCAGCCATGCCTTGTCTCGTCATGGTGATGTGGTGCTGACTTTGAGGGGACGAGGGGCCGTCTGCCAGGAGTCGGCTCCCTCGCGGCCGCCTTCCATTTCCTGCCACCTTATAGCAGCCGCACTCTTGGACCAGCCGGCCCAAGAAGGCGGTCGAGCTCCCGGACGGTGTGAGGGGCGCGGCTAGCCCCGATGTCTTGAAATACCATGGGGGACTGATGAGGCTACCCGTGGTCATTTACTCCGGCAGTAGTCCCCGAAGCTGGTGGGGCACCGCAGCTGAAAAAACAAGGAGCCTCAGCAGCTTCCTACTCTGAGTGGTCTGGTAGTTAGGCCTCGTCCGTCTTCTGGAGAGGCCGGTTGCCAGGAGCCGGCCAAGGCCAGGCTGGCCGCCTGGCGAATTCGAACCGTCATGCGGAGGCCGGGTAGAGTGCCAGTCGGACGACAGGCTTGCTGCCTGTTGCTCGCTCGCCATGCGGCGCCAGCAGGCCAGGCCTGCCAGCCAGCCCGCGTGCGTGACGAGACGTTGCCGCAGACCTGGGCCCGCCACTACAGGGCCTCGGCATGCGTGCGGATCCGCTGCGGCCGAGGTGGGCGGTTGCGCTTTCCAGGTGCGGTAAATGCACGCCGTTATGGCGCGGTAACTGCGGGGTCGTGGGGGGAGCGGGCACAATTAATCCTGCGCCCCCCCACGTCTTGCCCCCTCGGCTCTGCCGCCAGAGGTCTATAAGTAGGGGGAGGAGGGGGGCGGCAGAACGCACGCGCGCCCTCCTCTCCCTTCTCTTTGCTTTTCTTCTTCCTCTTCTTCTTGCTGTTGCCGCGGCCTCTTCTCTCGCCGGAGTGCTGCCGTAGCCTGCCGTCGCTGGACCTCCTCGCGCCGCAGCCACCTTGCGCCGCCGCCGAGCACGGAGCCCATGGCGCAAAGCGGCCATGCGGGCGCCTGGGATGGCTCCAATGTCCATGACGGGCACTTGGAGTTCCTCCGCCAGACGCGGCGGCTTCCCCATGCATCGAACGTCAAGGTGAATGTCCCCCCCCCGAAAGGGAGATCTTGCCGGCGTCGGAAGGCTGCGAGCGCGTCGTCTTCCGGTCGCATTTCCTCCGCGGCTTCGGCCTTCCGGCGAGCGGATTCCTTCACTCTTTCTTGGATTTCTACGGAGTGCAGCCCCACCACCTCACTCCGAATACGGTGGTGCTGCTCTCCGCCTTTGTCACCCTGTGCGAGGGCTACCTCGGCACGCTCCCCACACTCGAGCTGTGGGGAGAGCTCTTCTACCTCAAGCTTGGCACCGCCGCCAAGAACGAGGCGGCCCAGTGCGGAGCCTGCGTTGCGGTGCGGCGCACGGGATCCGGGGTCTGCTTCCCAGCTCTCGCCCTGCTGCAGTCGGCCAAACTGTGGTAGAAGTCATACTTCTACGTCGAGAATATCCACTCGACGCGGAACTATGTCAACCTGCCGGCCTATGCAGCCGGCCCGCCTGTTGAGCCTCACACCAACTGGAAGTTCCGGCCGAAGACCCTGTCGGCCGCGTGCTCCACCGCGCTCCTCCGACTCCAGGAGATGACGGCGTCGGAGGGCCTCAAGGCTTCGGACCTGCTGGCCGCGTTCGTGAAGCGCCGAGTGCTGCCTCTCCAAGCCCGGCCTCACTTGATCGGCGAAATGAGTGGGCGCCGGGACCCGTGCCGGCTGTCCACCAAGGTGATGCCGGACGTGGACGTGGTCCGCATGGTGAACTTCTTCTCCGACTGCAAGCTGTCGGAGACGGAGTGGCAGTTCGGCAAGCCGCCGTACAGCCGGGCCAACCCGCCGCCTCCGATACGTCTCCTTATTCTTTTTTCCTTTGTTCGTCCGGGTTCTTTCTTGCCTCCTGACCAGTCTGCCTTGATGCAGCGCTTCCCGGGCCAGACGGCCACTGACACGCCAGCCCCGGGTCACCAGTACATGACGGACCGGTCGGTGAGTGACATGGACAACCCTGACTTGGGGGCGGCCGCGCACGAGGAGGACGACGCCACAGGCAGTGGCGGCGAGGGAGCAGGCGGCTCCTTAGGAGGCGGCCTTGGGGATTGGCCGGATGACGACGAGGAGGACGAAGAGCCGCGTCGTGCCCATGGCGCCGACAGGGCGGTTGCCAGTTCCTCGGCCGCGCCGACTGCATCAGCCGGCGCGCCGAAGCGTCGGGCCGACGCCGGGTTGTTCGGCAGCCGGCCCAAGAAAGCCAAGACCTCGACCGCCGCGACCAAGCGGCAAGAGGCTGCCGCGAAGGCGGCCCTCTTCCAGAAAGCCCCAAAGCGGCTCCCGCTGGTGTCCGCGTAAGTGCCTTGCCCTTTCTTGCATCTTGCTTTGTGTTTGCTTTTCTTCTATCTTTGCGATCTTTTTATTCTCTTCCTTCCTTGGCGTGTAGCGCCCCACTTTCCTTGTCTCGAGCCCCGTCCGGCTCGGTGATCGGGGCGGTAGATGACGTCGCGGGCCCCCGCCGCGTGGATCTGCTCGCCGCCCTCCAGGAGGCGACGGAGAGGAACGCGCAGGAGGCGCAAGAGGAGCGGGAAGCTGCGGCCCGGGAGAAGGCGGAGGCCGACGCGGCGGCCAAGGCCCAAGCTGACGTCGTGGCCAAGGAGCAGGCGGCGGAGGCGTCCTGCAGCCGGGCTCCGGAGTCCACCGGTCCGCAATCTGTGGAGCCTGTGGTGCTGGAGGTCCAGGCTCCGACCGGAGGGGCCGGCGATGACCAGCCGATCCAAGAGAGGGGAGGGGACCCTGTTATCCCGGAGTCGGAGGTGCCCCCGCGCACGCCAACTGCCGATGCCCAGGGCGGTCATCCCGACGCGTCGCTGGTGCCGCCAGCCAGCGGCGAGTTGGTGGTGGGTCCGACTCCGGCCACCCGTATCCCGGTGCGTCGGCGAGCGGGGAGGGCGGCCTCAGCACCGCGGCCATTGGAGGTTGGGGCCGCTAGCTCGTCGGCCCCCGACGCCGAGGCTACTAGCGCCGCCCCACCGGGTTGGACGTCTGGGGGTGGTACGGGTGTTTTGAACGTGGCCTCGCAGGAAGTCCTGGCCCGATTCAATGCCCAAGGCGCCGCTCTCCAGCAGTACACGCAGGAGTTCCTGGCGACGCGGGCGGCCGTTCGGGCACATTTCTTGTTTTCGTTTCTTTGTAATCTTCCGTGGGGGCGCGCCAGCGCACCCACTAGGTGTAGCCCCCGAGTTCCGGGGCGGCTGCTGAGCATGCGGCTCGGAACTTCAGGTCGAGCTCCGAGTACTGACTCGTTACCTTCTTCTGTTGTCTTTGTTGCAGGATTACCACAACATCCGTGCGGCCGCCTATAACTCTCAGCTCCAGGAGCTGAACAAGCGGACCGCCGATCTGACGGAGAGCCGAAGTAAGTACTTGGTCTTCTTCCTTGCTAAGCAGTCGGGCCGGATCTCCCGGTAACTACTTTTCATTGGTGTTGATGGTTTCCTTTTTTCTTCGTTTTGGCAGAGGCCGCCGCAGATCTGCGGCAACGCCTGGGCGAGGCCGAGTCCGCGCTCCACACCAAGGAGCAGAAGTGCAGCCAGGCGGTCCAGGAATGCGACCGCCTGGCCAAGGAGCTGGCGGACCAGGCTGAGCGGCACAAGGCGGAGCTCCAGAAGCTGAAGGAGGAGGAAGACTCCCTCAAGGCCGAGTTCGAGAATCAATGCTCGAACTGGGCCGAGAAGGAGAGACTCCTGACCGACGGCTACGGCGAGATCGAGGACATGATCAATGGTAAGTTACTTCTTCTTTTGAACAGCTGCCGACTGATGTAGGAGTCGGCTTCTGGCTTCTAATCTTTGATCTTCTTCTTGTGCAGAATACTTTCCCGGTCACTCCGTCGCCGTCAGCCAGGCCATCGAGGCGCTTCGCAACATGCGGAGGAAGACGGGTGCGGGCATTGCGCCCAACGCGCCCCGGAATCTTGGCGAACAACTTCTGGCCGTCAAGACGAGCCTGCAGCCAGCTCACAGGATGCTTCGCCGCCTGCAGCGCGCTGGGGCTCAGGTGTTGGCTGCCTTTTGGCCCGACGCTCAAATTCCACGCACCCCCAGTCGGACTGCCGACTGGCTGGAGGTAGCGGTCGGCCGCTTCGAGGCTTGGAAGGGTACCGCGGCTCGGGCGAGTGCGCGGACGGCCTTGGAGTTCACCAAGGCGTGGTATCCTGGGCTGGACCTGGCCCAGCTGGCCACCTTCCGGCAGGAGGCCGGACCAGAGCTGGCGGCGGTGGGCCCTGCGCTTACTCAACGCATGGCGGCGATCGCCGAGTATGCCGACACCACCGTTTTCATCCCCGAGCTGGACGAGGAAGGCGCTGAGGTGCCGCCCAGCTGGTTCGGGCTGAACCCGGGGGATGCGGGGGACTCGGCGGAAGAGATCGCCTCCAGCGGCGAGGGCGAGGACGAAGAGGACGAGGATGGCAAAGACGACGCACCGGACGACAGAACGGACAGCCGGCCTCAGCCCGACCAAGCCTCGACCAACGAGCCGCGTGCTACCGCACCGACTGCTGCCGGGGGCGATCAAGCCGAGACCCTTCAGTCGGCCGCTCCACCATCCGGCGCCGCTGCCTCTGCCAACCCGTCGGACCCACCTGCTGCTCCCCTAGCCTAGATGGCCACGTCATCTTATCTTTTCCTATTGTTGTAATCTTTTGAACAAGTATGTTAAATTCGCGCAATTCCACCCGCTGGGGGGTGTATACAAACTATGTTGAATGCTGGCTAAGAGCTTTTGCTATGTAAATTAACTTTATTCGCACAAGCTGTGCTCTGCCGGGTTCTGACTTTGTCTTGCTTTTCTGTTCTTTTTTGGCTTTTTCCTTTGCCGCCTTTCTTTGGCTACCACCCTGCCAGCCGGACAGGTGCTCTGCGGTCTATGGCTGGGTCCGATATTTGGCCGTTTAGGAAGACAAGTACTTTGGCCGTTTAGAACGTAGCAAGTCAAGTGAGAAGCCGGCCGGCCGGCTGCTCAACAGCCGGATGGAGGGGCGAGGAGCCAGCTTGGCCTATGTTGATGCTTTTTCCTTAGTCATTTTTCGTGTGGACACCGTTTCCTGCCTTTAGCTCTTGCCAGCCGGACGGTCGCTCTGCGAGCTGCGGCTTAAGGCAAGAGAGGGCTTAGATGTCGGCACACTACTTGTCCGACTGCAGGCGGCACCAACATAGGTCAAGGCGGCGAGCCCCCGGGCCGACTGGTCGGACCCGGTGCCAGGCGGAGGAATGAAATAACACATTCTCAGGCATAAACTTATCATACAGATAAAAAGGGGAGCCCCCGAGTGCTCCTCGAGGGACCCGATGTCTTTGCTCTTAATACAAAAGGTAGAGTGGTACATACTGCATTAACTGTAAAATCTTCGGAGGAGATTTGCGTTCCATGGGTGCTCTGTTTCCTTGCCGGAATCGTCCCTCTTGCGTGCCCTGGGCTTCTGTGCGCCGATGAGGTAGTAGGAGTCATTGCCCCCAAGGCTTTGCTGATGATGAAGGGCCCTTCCCAAGGGGCCGAGAGCTTGTGTTGGCCGGCTGTTCGCTGGATCAGCCAGAGCACAAGGTCCCCCTCTTGGAAGGATCATGGCTTGACCTTCCGGCTGTGGTAGCGGCACAGGCCCTGCTGGTAGATAGCAGACCGGCTGAGTGCCAGCAGCCGACCCTCTTCCAGCAGGTCGATGCCGTCTTCTCGCACCTCCTTTGCTTCCGCCTTCGTGTACATGGTGACGCGAGGCGAGTCAAACTCGATGTCAGTTGGGATGACGGCCTCAGCCCCATACACGAGGAAGAAGGGGGTGAAGCCGGTCGATTTGTTCGGTGTGGTCCGAAGACTCCATAGGACGGCCGGTAGCTCCTTGATCCAGCAGCCGACCGAGCGCTCCAGCGGCTCAACCAGTCGGGGCTTGATGCCAGACAAGATGAGGCTGTTTGCCCGCTCGACTTGGCCGTTTGACTGCGGATGGGCGACGGACGCTAAGTCCAGTCGGATGCCCTGCGTCTCGCAGAAGCGGGCCAAGGTGCCTTTGGCAAAGTTTGTGCCATTGTAGGTGATGATGCTATGCGGTATGCCGTACCGGACGATGATATCTATGATGAAGGTCACCGCACTCGGACCGTTCAGCTTCTTAATTGGCTTTGCTTCAATCCACTTGGTGAATTTATCCACGGCGACCAGCAGATGAGTCATGCCGCCGCGTGCTGTTTTGAACGGGCCCACCATGTCCAGCCCCCAGACGGCAAATGGCCAAGTGAGGGGGATGGTCTTGAGTGCAGAAGCCGGTAGATGTTGCTTGGAGCTGAATTTTTGGCACCCTTTGCACTTCTTGACCAAGTCCTTGGCGTCGTCCAAAGCAGTCGGCTAGAAGAATCCATGGCGGAAAGCTTTGGCGACGAGGGATCTGGAGGCCACGTGGTGGCCGCATTCGCCTTGATGGATGTCTCTGAGGATTGCCTTGCCTTTTTCTGGCTCAACGCAGCGCTGGAAAACGCTAGTCACGCTGCGTTTGACAAGCTCTCTGTTCACTATCGTGTATGCTGCTGCCCGGCGTTGCACTTGCCGGGCCAAGGTCTCGTCGGTTGGTAGCTCTCCGCTTACCAGGAAGTTGAGGATGGGCTGCGCCCATGACGGTGCTTCGACCACTGTCATCACAGCCACTGGGACCAGGGCGGTTGGGTTGGGAGGAGGCGGGTTGGAGTCGGCTGCCGCTTGTTGTGTCTTTGAAGTCCCCGGGCCGACTGCTGCAGCCCCCTGGCCGGGTTCTGAAGTCCCCGGGCCGGGTGCGACTGCTGTAGTCCCCGAGCCGCCTGCCATCGTCCAGGGGGCGACTACCGCAGTCCCCGGGCCGGGTGCGACTGAAGCAGGCCCCGAGCCGCCTGTCGAAGTCCCTCGGCTGGCTGTTGCAGCCCCCGAGTCGGGTCCGACTGCTCCGGGAGCAGCCGGCATGAAGATGGACTCTGATTCCGGCGAAGGCTTGATAGACAGCTTGCGGAGGCATTGGAGGGAGACGCTGGCTGGTATCGCCTGGCGGGTGGAGCCAATCCATGCCAGGGCATCAACTTGCTCGTTGTCGGCTCGTGGCAGGTGAAGGAACTCGCACCCGTCAAAGTATCCACTGATCTGCTGAACGAGGAAGCGGTAGCTCGCCATGTTTGCATCCTTGGCGTCCCAGTCGCCAGACGACTGTTGGACTACCAAGTCCGAGTCACCGTAGCACAGAATCCGGCGGATGCCAATCTCTTTGGCCAGTCGGAGCCCATGGACGAGTGCCTCGTACTCGGCCATGTTATTGGAGGTGGCAAAGTGGATTTGGAACATGTACTTGAGCTTGTCGCCTTTGGGAGAGGTGAGGATGATGCCGGCTCCCAGACCGGTGCGCATCTTTGAGCCATCAAAGTTCATCCGCCAATGGGTAGAATCCGACACCGGCGGCAGGTACTGGGTCTTGGCCCAGTCGACGAGGAAGTCGGCCAGCGCTTGGGACTTAATGGCGGTGCGGGGCTGGTAGAGGATGGTGTGGGGAGCTAGCTCGATGGCCCACTTGGCCACCCGGCCTGATGCGTCTCTGTTGCCCATGATCTCGGCGAGTGGGGCAGTGCAGACAACCGTGATGGAGTGCTCTTGAAAGTACTGCTTGAGCTTCTTGGCGGCAAAGTACACGCTGTAGCACATCTTCTGGTAGTGGGGGTAATTCTTCTTGGAGGCCGACAGCACTTCACTCAGGTAGTAGACGGGCCTCTGGACCGGCTGCGCCTTGCCGTCTTCTGGGCGCTCGACCACGATGACAGTGCTGACCACCCGGCTGGTGGCAGCGATGTAGAGGGACATGGGCTCCTTAGCAGCCGGAGCCGCCAGGACAGGCGGCGTAGTCAGCATCTTCTTGAGCTAGAGGAAGGCCTCGTCCGCCTTGTCGTTCCACTCGAAGTGAGTGGTTTTCTTCATTAGCTGGTACAGGGGAAGAGCCTTCTCGCCCAACCGACTGATGAAACGACTGAGGGATGCCAAGCACCCGGTGAACTTCTAGACGTCTCGCAGCCGGGTGGGCCTCTCCATCCGCTCAATGGCCTTGATCTTCACAGGGTTGCACTCGATGCTGCGTTCTGAGACAAGGAAACCAAGGAGCTGGCCGGCTGGGACTCCGAAGACACACTTTTCTGGGTTTAGCTTGATTTGAAAATGGCGCAGGTTATCGAAGGTCTCCTTGAGATCCTCCAGGAGGGTGCCACGCTTCTCCGTCTTCACCACAATGTCGTCTACATAGACGTGGGCATTTCTGCCGAGTTGCTTGAGGAGGCACTTCTGCATGCAACGCTGAAACGTGGCACCCACATTTCTCAGGCCGAATGTCATGGTCAGGTAGCAGAAGGCTCCGAATGGTGTGATGAAGGCAGTCTTCAGCCGATCGGCCGGGTTTAGCTTGATCTGGTGGTAGCCAGAGTAGGCATCCAAAAAACTCAACAACTCGCATCCGGCTGTGGAGTCAATCACTTGGTCTATCCGAGGCATAGCAAACGGATCTTTGGGGCAAGCTTTGTTGAGGCTGGTGTAATCAATGCACATGCGCCACTTGTTGTTCTTCTTCAGTACAAGGACTGGATTGGCAAGCCATTCTGGAAAGAACACTTCCATGATGAAGCCGGCTGCCAGGAGCCAGGCGATCTCTTCACCAACAATTCTTCTCTTCTCTTTCGACAGGCGGCGGAGGGGTTGCTTGACTGGTTTTGCATCTGATCTAACATGTAGCTTGTGCTCGGCGAAATCCGTCGGAACACCCGGCATGTCCTTGGGAGACCATGCGAAGATGTCTCGGTTCTCACGGAGGAAATCGACGAGCTCGCTTTCCTATTTACTGTCGAGGTGGTCCCCCACGACAGCGAACCTCTCCGGGTGGTCAGGGTCCAAGGGAATCTTCTTGGTTTCTTTGGCCGGCTGGAAAGAGCCTTGGGTCTCCGACTCCTTGGGATCTGGTGATAGGTCCGGCTGCTTGCCAGCCATGGCCACAACCCGGTCGAGGAGCCGCCTTTCTGCAGCGATGACAAGGGACTCGGCCAGCCGACTGCCGGCAGCAGCACACATGGCCGACTTCTGGTAGTCGCCGGCCACGGTGATAATGCCCTTGGTGCCCGGCATCTTCATCTTGAGGTAGGCGTAGTGCGGTACCGCCATGAACTTGGGCAGAGCAGGCCGGCCAAGGAGCGCATGGTAGGGGCTCTCCAGATCCACCACCTCAAACCAGATTGGCTCACAGCGGAAGTGATCTTTGTCTCCGAAGAGGACATTTATCTTGATCTTGCCGATTGGAGAGCAGGAAAGGCCAGGTACAATGCCATGGAAGACAGTCCGGCTGGGCTGGAGCTGCTTCTCCTTGACGCACAGCTTCTCCAAGGTGTCACGGTAGAGGATGTTGATGCTGCTACCGCCGTTTATCAGAACTCGGGAGAAGCGACAGGCTCGCTGCTCCGTTGAAAAGGTGGCATCCAGCACCAGGGCGTAGGAACCCGGAGAAGGTATCACCTCCGGGTGGTCAGCACGACTCCAGCTGATGGGCCTCTCGGACCAGTGCATGAACTCTGGGACCTCAGAAGCGACCGTGTTCACCTCGCGGCGCTGCTGACACCGGCTGTGCGTGTCGTCGGCCACACTGGTGAAGACGACATAGGCTCCGTGTTCTTCGGGGAATTCATCTTGAATTGCGCCGACGGGGCGGGTCGCCGGCTACTGAGGAGGCGGAGCCGGCGGGCCAGCGGGCGGAGGGGGCAGTCCTTCACCTTTGGCAATGCGGGTGAGCCAGTGGCACTTCCGGGTGGTGTGGTTGGACGGCTTCGCGCCGCTGTGGAACTTGCAGGGAGCATCAAGGGTTTGCTCGAAGGAGAAAGCGGGCAACCAAGCAGGCGTGCTGCCTTTTTGACGCTTGGGGCCGGGCTGCCCTTCCGGCTGTTGGTCCTCAACTGCTGTCACCTGCCGGCTGGTGGAAGCCGGCTGCTGGGCCTTGCGCTTGTTGTCGTTCGACTGCTAGCGCCGACTGGAGTCGCCAACAGGCGTCTGAGGGTCCGGAGGGAGCATCTTTCCAGACGCGTCCACTCGGAGCTCCGACTTCATGGAGGAGTCGGCGGTGGCATACTTGTCCGCTATGATTAGCAGCTCATCGAGTGTGGCCGGCTCGTCGCAGAGGAGTCGGTGCTTGAGTAAGGTGCCCTCTCGGCACCCAGTAGTGAAGTATTCTATGGCTTGAACCTCATGCACCCCTTCACAGGAGTTGCGCAGTTCGGCCCACCGCGTCAAGTATTCGCGGGTGGACTCGGTTGGGCCTTGGACGCACAGGGAGAGCTGGCGGGGCTTGGGCGGCCGCTTGTAGGTGCTGGTGAAGTTGCGGATGAAAACTTCAGTAAACTCCAACCAGCTGTTGACGCTGTAGGGCTTGAGGCTGTTCAGCCATGTCCGGGTCGTGCCTTGGAGCATGAGCGGAACGTACTTCACAGCAACGCGCTTGTTGCCGTTTGCTATGCTGACGGCGGTGGAGTAGTCAACCAGCCAATCCTCCGGCTTCACGGAACCGTTGTACTTGGGAGTGTCTCGAGGAAGCGAGAACCCTTTGGGGAAGGGCTCGTCGCGAATGCGGGGGCCGAAACAAGGTGGGCCGATCGCATCTTCTTCTTCTAACGCCAGGGATCGAGCCAAGCGGTCAATCCGGTAGCGGGCGTCGCTTTCTCTGACTCCTTCATGGGGGCCCAGCCAGCTTCCGAGAGTCAGGTGCTCAACGGGCGGCGGGGAGGCGCGCCTCTCCCTGCGCGGGGAAGGCGGATGATCGTCCCGCCGTTCTACAGCTCGTGGGCGGCCGTCTTGGTCGCGCTCGATGGTGATGCGTGTGCGGCTGCGGCTAACAGCCGGCTCTTGGTCTCCTCGGTCGCGGGCGCCGCCTGTCGGCGTCCGGGAGGTCGCGCCGTGCTCTCGGCGAGGAGGAAGGTACCCGACCTGCACGCCGGGTTCCACCACGCGGCGGCCGGCTTCTTGCTGCGCGGCGGCCGCGTCGATGAGCTGCTGGACTCGCTCCGTCATGCAGCGACGCTCGTCGCCCCCCAGGCGGTCCAACTCGTCTGCTACTGCCTGGGTGGCGCATAAGTTCTCCATTGGCATGGCGTAGACTGGGCGGTCGGCCCCCAGCATGCTGGCGATGGCCGCGCCGCGCTGCCGAACCATGGCTGCGCGGCTGGGCTCGCCGGCAGCCGGCGTGCCGCAAACGGCACGGTCGATCTCGCACTGCTAGGCCTCGGTGAGGCGTTTCATGGTTGCCAACTTGTTGGCGCTGTCGAGGAGTGCAATACGGTACGCTTCCAGCGTTTCACCGTTCGCACCGGGCGCTACGGGCGTGGACAGGTCTCACATTGCCGCCCGCAACGGATCCCGGCTGGCCTCGTCGGAGGCTCCATCGTGGATGATGACCAGCACCTCGGCGACGGTGCTGGTGCCAGTGCTGCCGTTAGCACCAGGCAGCGGGTCGTCGAAGATCACTACGTCACCGGGGAAGGCATCAGAAGGCGCGGCGTCGGCGTCGATGACCATGTCGACGGGCGGGTCGGTGGAGCCAACGGACTCCAGATCGGAGGCCTGCTCGCGGGTGAGGTGAAGCTTGCCGAGGGGGTCGACAAGGCAGCTCTCGGAGCTGGCGGCGCCCGCGTTGGGTGCGGGCTACTCGGAGAGGCGGATCCCGCCGATGAGGTCAGCGAGGCAGCCCGCGACGCATGCGGCCTCCACGCCACGCAGCGTGTCGGCGCAAACACCGTCGGGCATGCCGGGCTGGCTGCGCTCGCCAGGAAGGAAGAGGGTTCCCGTCCAGAACGTGTTTCCGGACGACGGTGCACCTAGCCCCAAGGTGGGCGCCAAATGTCAGGGATATCATGCGACATATGCCAGGGGGTGGCTTATCATGGATGGGGACAAGAGTACGTCGCTGGGCTCTAGAAGCGGGAGTGAGCGAGACCGCATACGCCTGTGAATCTTACCCAGATTCGGGGCTCTCCTCGGAGATAACACCCCTAGTCCTGCTCTGCGGGGTCTCCGCATGATGACTATGATCAACAAGGTAGCTACAAGCTTGCTCCTTGAGCTGTTTCGGCTAGAGGAGGAAGAAGGGCAAGGCTAGCTCTACTCCTTGCTCTACGTGTGTGTGCGAATGGCGTGGGTGCTGAACCGAACCGCGAACCCTTTGCATGGGTGAGCCTGGGGGGTTTATATAGGCCTACCCCCCAGGGGTACAATGGTAATCCGGCTGGGTGTAGGACCCGGCCGTCAGCATCTCTGGCCGCCGGCTTCTCCGCCGACCGCTGGGGCCCGCCGCCTGGTGGGCCATGTTGACTGCTCTATGCTGTAGCCTTGCCCTCGATGACGAAGGCCTGTCCGAGGGGAACGTGGCTACAGTCCCGCCGCCTGACGGGTACTCGCTGTAGCCATACCCCGTCTCGTCTGGTTAATGGTGCACAACCTCCAAGGGGGAGGAGGGCCGCCTGCTTGTAGTCGGTCCTCCCTTGTTGCCGCCTGCTGGAGGTTTGCCGCCTTCTGGTGGCCCGCGGACAGGAAGGGCCGACCGCCTGCGGGCCGTACCGACCGCCCGTCGTGGGAGCGTGGCTCCCTCTGGCGCTAATGACGTCACGGACTGTGCGGTAATAGTGCCGCGCTGGGCGGGGGGTGTCCGCCCGGTACACAGCTCTGTGGCCACGTCCCATCCTGGATTCGGGGGTGGCAGGCCGCACCGCAGCCATGCCTTGTCTCATCGTGGTGATGTGGTGCTGACTTCAAGGGGACGAGGGGCCGTCTGCCAGGAGTCGGCTCCCTCGCGGCCGCCTTCCATTTCCTGCCGCCTTATAGCAGCCGGACTCTTGGACCAGCCAGCCCAAGAAGGCGGTCGAGCTCCCGGACGGTGTGAGGGGCGCGGCTAGCCCCGATGTCTTGAAATACCATGGGGGACTGATGAGGCTACCCGTGGTCATTTACTCCGACACTCGGTTGTGTGCGAGGGAGAGAGGAGGGGGAGCGACTGGGGCGAGACGACCACGGGGGAAGGACGGGCGAGTCCTTATCCCCTCGCACTCCTGCTCCCCGTCGCGGTGGCGCGCTGCGGTCGGCGGAGAGGTGCGCGTCCACGGGGAAGGTGACACGGAGGAAGAAGTAGGTGGGGTGGGCTGGGCCGGCTGCAGGTAAGCCCAGGTAGGCCTTTTTCCTTTTGCTAATTTCTGTTTTAGTTTTTATTTATAAATAGAGATAGGAAATGATTTTGGTGGGCCACCTAACATTTTTGAAAAATATGGGACTAAGCCCCAATATTTTCTGGTAATATTTGGCACTGCCAGCAAAAGTTTGGAGGCCAAAGGAATAGGTTAGATATTTTTAGAAATTAAAAAGGACAGATTAAATGCTGCTGGACTACTGTTTTAAAGTCCAGGGGCATTTTGGAAATTCCAAAAATATTGGTTTCAATTTTATAATGGCCTTAAGAATATTTGCAACAGGATGAACTATTTTAATTGCATGATAGAAGAAAAAGATATTTGACATGCAATTTAAATTGGAAAGAATGACTTTGATTTTTGGGCAAGTGGCAGATTAGCTTAGTGATCATGATGACATGGCCACTATTAAGGGGGAGATTACTGTAGTGTGATGCTGGGGATGTTACAATCTCCTCCACTACAAGAAATCTTGTCCTGAGATTTAAGTAGGGAAGTAAAGAGTAACTTCGGGAGAACTAACCCTTATAGGGTCGATTATCTGATGGACAATTCAGGGAGTGTGACAGAGGTATCTCTCGAGTTGAAACTTAAGAAAACATCGAGAGTAAAGTATGAAGGTACAATAAGAAGTTTCAAGTGAATGGACGAACGATCGATACCTGAACAAAGTGTGGGAAAGGGGTTCAGAGCATCGGGAATAGATCATCTCTCGGAGGGTGGTTCATGATATGATACGACGCCAAATGCAAGACTATTTCAGAATCAAGGTTGTTCAGGAGAGTCAGGTTCCTATCCTGTGGAGCTGTGAGTGGGTCAATCAAAAGTAGGGAGAACGGTGACATCTTACCGGTCCCGACAACAAGGTATGTCAGAGGATAGTCTATCAGTTATGTCGGTAACAACATCGGTACCAAGGGCGAGGGACGAAGAGAACCATTTTCCTGCTCGTTGAACGAGGCGGACCAATAGGCAAAGTTCTCGTCCATCGGTGGTTACCGGAATGTCATCAACAATAGTAATAGGGTCTCACTGAGAGAGTTGTAGACCGAGATGTTTTCATAGGCAGAGAATTATTTCTGCTTAGGTAAGCTAGATTACTGGAAAGGTTAAACAAAACAATGGAAAGGAAATTATGATTAGTATATTAATCAGGCCAACAGAAAGGAAAGTGTGTTTATACCCTAGTACCAAGAGTATATCTTTCGCAAGGGAAGGCAAAGCATGGTATACATGATAAGGCTCGAAGTATAAAATCATTTAGACAAAGGGGCAAGGAAATTATGAGTTTTACCCATACAACGGTGTTTGGATAATTGATCAAGAAAATTCAGCATTGCGCTTCCAATGTTCTTGTTGATGATCGGAGTACCACAGACATGCTTCGGGATAGAAGTGACATGGTCATCGGTTAAAGATCGGACGTTGGGAACACAAAGGATCCATCGGGAATTTTAGAACATCTCATGCAATTTTATCAGGAAAAGATGAGGATGTGGCCGATGGGTTCAGCAGCAATTCATCGACATGTCACAAAGGATGTATTTTCAAAATTTATATGAAAAAGTTTGTGTTGGGGATGACAAGAATGTTATCGATGATAACACAATCATCAAGGGGCAAGGATGGTATTTCTCACCATGAATTCTATTGATATCCTGGAAGAGCTCGGAATGTTGATGATGATCACGACACAATTGTCGAGAGATTTCATGAAGATGTAATCGATCGGTGATGACATCAAGTCAAAGGAATGATGAAGCGAAAGGTTATTGGAACCACGGTTACGACACAAAATCGAAGTCAAGGTTGTTGTTCGAGGTGAAATGATAAGATGAGCAAGATCGACATAAGCTTAGCTCATCGTCGGAAGTTGCTCCGGGCATAAGGACCAGGTAGCATAATTAAAAATCGATACGATAATGATATAGCTGATCAGGCTAGGAATGATGTGATGGGGTATTAAACTTCCCAGTAACAAGTACTAGGGGTAATACGGGAAGGTAAATCAGAGTAGAGGTTGGATGGGTGAAATGATCTGTAGAGGACAAGTATTTTAACTTATCCGGGAAATGGAATCAAGGAGGAAATATGGTCGGAACCACGATTGCAAGGATCAATTCATAGATACAAGATGAAATTGTACCAAGGAAATAATTATTTTTATGAGCAGCTTCCATGATAAGTTCTACATCGGGTCCATGGGCATGAACACAAAGGTTCAAGGTCGACTCCCACTTCTTCAATGCATAACCTTTCATCTACTCCTCGTTTTCGAAGAAATTGTAGCGCGGAAGATTTATCTGGCGAAGTACCAGAAGAGTATGACTCGCATAACTTTCGAGTTCACACGGATTAGGGAAAGCATAGGTTCAACCATCGGGACATTTTTACGAAGCTATACAACACAATAACAGGAGCGACGGGTACACGCTCGAAAGCAAAGGGCTGGCGATTCGGAGTAGATGATACAATTCGCCCAATGCATTTTGTATCAGGGGAAGGTTGTCAATGGGTTAAAATACGAAGGAGCTAACGGATAGTAATCCACCAAAAGATCAGGTGGTCCGCCAATGATCTGATGTGAGTATCGGTACTCAACCAGAAGAAGAAGGGATGCAAAGGAATCGGTTTATGGAAACATCTGAATAGTCTGACGATTAAATTCAAAGGAATTATGATTTCCAAAGCGAAGGATCAGAAGCAGACACTCTGATCAAGGATGGATAAGATGAATAGACTAGGGGCCCATTCGATGGTAGTTTGATTGGTCGAGAACCAGCTCATATCCGGAACGATGTCTGAGCCGGAAAGAAAATTTCTAAGGATTAATTGATGATTGCGAGTAGTCGCACACACATTGAATCCATAGGAACAGAATGACAACCACAAAGGATTTTAATAAATATTGCTAGACATATGGAATTAACCATAATGCAAGCAGGCAAGGAAAATAAAGATCAATAGGCTGCAGAGGACTTTTGGGAAATCAAATAGTAATACGAAGTATGTCGTGAAACACAAGAACAACTGGGGATGAATGGATCCCCGGAAATGCGAGGAATTATTCATAAGTATGTTCAGGAGGAAAAGAACTGCAAGGCAGTAGGTTCAGAGAATTCCCGGATTAATGCGGAGTATTTCAGGGTATCTTGTAGCAACAAGAGCAATTGGGGATGAAGGTACAAACGACAAGGATGTTATTCACGGGGATTATCGATAGTCCGGAACTGCGAAGCAGTGGGCACAGGGTCTCAAGAAAGATCGAGGAGTATCCGCAGAATCTTCTGGCGAAGCAAGCGATCATCGATAATGTCGGGGCTCTCCAGGAGGAAGTGGTTACGAGAACCTAATGTCAGAGTTAGTAAAATGTTTAATCCGAATAGACGAGAGATTAGAGTCCCAGAGTATAGACGAGGAATAAAAGATCCTAATACCACCCAGTTGGCGACGTGGGCCCGTAAGCCACATAGCCAAGTTAGTAAAAAGTTTTCAAGTACTAGACTCAACTTCGGCCAAGGAGTTGGAAAGGGGGTTCCTACAGGTAGTCGGCTCTGATACCAACCTGTGACGACCCCGGCTTAATCGTGCACTAACCATACACGCAAATGCACATGATCAAGCCTAAGGACTCACTTGAAGATATCACAACACAACTCTAAAACATAAATAAAGTCATACAAGCTTTATATTACAAGCCAGGGGCCTCGAGGGCTCGAATACATAAGCTCGTGTACAAGCATCAGCGGAAGCATCAGATATCTGGGTACAGATATAATACAGAAACAGAGATAAGCCTTAGGAAGGCAGGGCAAAACAAAAGCTACGATCGAAAGGCGCAGGCCTCCTGCCTGGGACCCTCCGAACCTACTCCTGGTCGTCGGCCAGCTCGTATTAGTAGCCACCCTCGGGGTAGTAGTGGTAGTCGTCGACGGGGGCAGCGGTCTCAGGGGCTCCGTCATCTGGTTGCAATAAACGGATATGGGGAGAAAAAGAAGCAAAGCAACCGTGAGTACTCATTCGAAGTACTCAGCAAGCAAGGATCTACACTACATATGCAACACTATCAAAGGGAGGTTGTATATGTGGACTGGGCTGAAGAAATGCCAGAATAGAGGGGAAAGCCTAGTCCTATCGAAGTCTAGCATCTTCATCATCTTCAGCGGTCTTGCAGCATTAGAAGAGTGCAGATTAGCATAAAGTAAAGTAGTAGTAGTGTTATCAACCTCGCCTAGAGATCCTTTCTCGACTCCCTTCGAGAAAGCAATCCCAGAGCCATACTATCCAGTTATCATCTCAAGTGTCAGGTTCTAGTTGTATCGATCGGGATACAACTCCGAGTGTCCGTTACCGTAGGACAGGCTATCGATATATGTTTTCTTCCCTGCAGGGGTGCACCAACTTACCCACCACGCTCGCTTAACTCCGGCCGGACACACTTTACTGGGTCATGCCCGGCCTCGGCCAAACGATACGCCGCAACCCGACCGAATACTTAATAGAGAGGTCAGCACGCCGGACTAAACCGATGCCCCCAGGGGTCTTGGGCCATCGCCCCGGGAACTCCTGCACATTGCATGGGCGGCCGAGAGCAGACCTAGCAACCCCTTAATACAAGGGCGGTTGCGTATCCAGTCCAACACGGCGCGCGCCGCTCAGTCGCATGACCTCTATTAAGCTTCGGCTGAATTATACGACGCAGAACGCCCATACTGTGCCCACGTGATGGTTAGTGCTCTGAATCCATGGTTGACGACTCCACCGCCAAGAAGAAGGCTACGGAGGAAGCCGCAGCCGCTGCGGCCTACAGGGGGTATGATTTGTTCATCCCCTATTTACTCGCCCATGTGCTAGCCGTATTTACTATGTTCATAGATGTTTCGGTTCTATGCTCGGTACGTGTTCACATATTTAGATATCGGTATGAGCTTCATACTACCTTTTGCAAGCATCTTGATTTTTCATGGATTAAATTAATAAAAAAATTCTAATATATCTAGCAGGTATTCCCAGGTCAAACCCGATGTTGACCTGATGTGTCATGGTTTTGACCACATCTTGATGCAACATTTGTCCCACAACTCTTATAATATTAGGTAGAAATAGTCCCTAACAGGAGTATTCCGCAGTCAAATCCAGTTTTGACTTTTGATGGCACTATTTTGATTGCATCATCACTGCAAGGTGGAATAGGACCACATGCCATCTCTCTCCCCCTCTCTATTGTTCGTTCCCAGATAATCCCCTTCCCCTCTCTTTGTCTCTCGACTCGCTCGTCCTCTCTAGCGAGCTAGCTACCACCGCCACTGAATCCTCCCGCTCATCGGTCCAATCAGCGCTTGTGAGAACGATGCCTTCGCTTTTAATGCCCATCTCTTCATGAAATTGGGGTTTGCGATCGGACCTCATCTCATGGGAGGCTTCTAGGCGACAAAGAATTGTGCTCCCCCCTCGTCGGTTTAGACATCATCCGCCACCTATCCTCACTCGGCCGTCCTGGTGACCATATATAGCTGGAGGAGCCGCTCCCATCAATAATCTCCTAGAGTAGCACTGTTGCCTCACTCTCTGCATTGTGTAGTGCACATTTAAAGCGGGTGGGGCTGCTCCTATCACTAGAGCAGCACCAATGGCTCGGTGGGGAGAGAGAGAGAGATTCTCTCAATGACATGTGGCCCTATGCCACCTTACATTGATGTTGTGGACAAAACCATGTCACACAAGACCAAAGTCGGGTTTGACTGAGAAATATCGTTGCTAGGGACTAACTATAGCCCGTATTAAGAGTTGAGGGACGAGGTTGCAGCAAAAATAAATTCAAGGACGAAAGCCACACTTCGCGATAAGTTGAGGGGCGAAAAATGCACTTTGCTCTTATATAAATAAAGCTCGGCGAAAGCTTGTTTAGAGAATATGTGATCTCTTCTATCGTCACGTGTTTGACATACTTTGCAGGCAGTGCCTACCTATCGTATCGTTGTATGGTCTAGCATGGTGGCCGATCCCCGGAAACATTAAGATGCGTAAATCGACAAGAAAGAGGGGGTGAGAGTCGAATGCCCCGCTATTTCTTGTCACCCGGACAACAAACCACAGTAAACTTATGACGGTACGCATTCCTACGTGGAGTAACCAGATGCAGCAAACCAGATGTGGCATCGGACGCTTAGATCACGTTTCCCTAAGCATCCCAATCCTCTTAGAACCATTTATTTTCCTTGTGCTCTTTGGGGTGGATGAAAAGTATCATAGCTCGTGAGCACATGTGACAGGACTCCCAAAAGGAAAATGGATGATACGAGAAGAGAACATCACGTTGAAAGAAACACAACTATAAGAAGCACCAAACACCATTCTTGCATGGATAGGTGGATCGACACATTAAATATCATTGATAGCTCACATGGTGTTTGCATTATCCTCCTCATCCCCATGTGACCTACATTGTCTAATTCTTCAATATCTTCGTTTCCCTCTTTATAAAATGTTCTTAAGTGTTCCATGAATCCCTTGGCAAGCATGTGATGCTCGGCTGCAGGTTGGTGGGATTCTCGTCACTCGATTCGGTTATCGTTTTTCTTTTGACTTGCTTGTTTGGGGACTTTCCCACCACTTTGTATTGATTCGGCCGTTTGGGCTTTATATATAAAGCTGGGCGAAAGTTTTTTTAGAGAGTATGTGATCTTTCCTATCTCCACGGTTGTGTGACATACTTTGTAGCCCGTGTAACTGTCTCGTATCATTGTATGTTCTAGCATTATGGACGATCCCCGGAAACCTTGAGATGTGGCACACTCCAAAGAAGAGGGGGTGAGAGTCAACTGCCCCAAAATTTCTTGTCACCCGGACAACAAACCACATTAAACTAATGATGACACCTATGCTTATGTGGAGCAACCATATGCAGCAAACCAGAGGTGGCATCTGACGCTTAGATCATGTTTCCCTAAGCATCCCCATCCTTTTAGATCCATTTTATTTTCCTTGTTGTGCTCTTTGGGGTGGATGAGAAGTATCATAGCTCTTGAACACATGTGATAGGACTCCCAAAAGGAAGATGGATGATGCGAGAAGAGAACATCACATGAAAAGAAACACAACTATAAGAAGCACCAAACACCATGTTTGCATGGATAGGTTGATCTACACATTAAATATCATTGATAGCTCACATGATGTTTGCATTATCCTCCTCGTCCCCATGTGACCTACATTGTCTAATTCTTCAATATATTCGTTTCCCTCTTTATAAAATGTACTAATAAATAGCTAGTGTTAGGTGTGACCTGCATAGACGTAAGTGAACCCTACATACTCCATGTGGTTCATAAATTATAAACAGTATACTTTTGGGCATTGGTCTACGATAATTATTGAGGAAAAAGTGAATTATAATTTATATTTTGGCCTAATGTACTATGGTAATTAGTGGCTATGAGAGAGCAATTATACAAACATTAAACCACATAACTAGGCGAGTGACAATAATCTCTTGAATCTTGATCTAGTCCTGTACTTTCTAAAGTGAACTTGTGCGAGTTCTATAGTTTTTAGTTCAGTCTGAATGTGACCTACATTCAGCGATAGCAGTCGCTACTGTTAGGTCTACTTTTATCTTCTTTTTTAATATTATTTTTCTTCCTTCAGAGAAAGATTTGGGTTGGGTGGGAAGGGTCAGTTTGAAAGCACGTTGTATTTTGACATCCGTCAAATGGCTCCCAAAATTTTCCAACAGCTTCTATGACCAAAGTTTTGCATTTTTTGAAATTTCTCGGTGAAAAAGAGCCGATAAATGACCAGGCATGTCACAACATGCAAATGGTGTCGGAAGTCGTTCAAACCTTGCAAGGATGCCTCCTATGTCTGTGCCAAACGGATGCAAGAAGGTGGGGTCATTTATCCATAGTCCAAAAAACCACCAGTTGAGAGGAGTGTGCTAGTCTAGGCCTGACAGGTGCATCCGTGAGAATGTAATTTTTCCTAATTTGAAAGCTTCGATTATTTGCAATTGCCATCATTATCAATCAACATGAACATATTCTTATATCCTAACCATTTTTTGAAATTTTTCAATATTTTTTGGAATTTTATATTATGTATGAAAAATTTATAGACTTTAACAATTTTTTCAATATTGTTAAAAAAATCCTAATAATTGAAGGTGAACAAAAATTGCAAACCATATACTTTTTAAAAATTTATCAACTTGTTTGAAATACAAACATTTCAAATTAATGGGCCAGAACCAGGACGGAGGGATGTGTGCACCGGTTTGTATGAAGCTTCAGGCGCCGAAAAGGAGTAGCTGTCGCCCGCTAGATCCGGGCGTGGGCCGCGGACCAATAGGGCACCTCTCCCTCTCATTCCCAATTGCTTGCTCACAAGCCCCTGGAAAAACTCGCTCGATCACGCAGTCGTTTTATTCGTTCGCTATTTCCTATTGTACATTTTTTCCAAAGAACGCTCATTTAGAAAGAGGAGGGAGTTTAATTACAAGTTGACTTTTAACTGGTTAACCGTTGACTTATATATATATATATATATATACATTTTTCAAAAAAATTAGGAATCCAAGAAAGTTAACAAAAAAATCAAAAAGTTCACTGGATTTTAACAAAGTTCATTGATTTGAAAAAAGTCCATCAATTTTGAAAAAGAGTTCACAAATTCAAAGAAAGTTCATCAATAATTTAGAAAAAAGTTCACAAATCTGGAAAGAAATTCATCATTTTTGAAAAAAGTCACAAATTTGAATAAGTTCATTGATTTTGAAACAAAGTTCATCAATTTTCAAAAAAAGTTCGCCAATTTGAGAAATAGTTCATGAATCTGAAAAAAAATCATCAATGCAGAAAAGTTCACCAATTTTGAAGAAACATTTAACGAATTTGGATTTTTTTGGTTATTTTTTAAAATAAAATTCACAAATTTTAAAAAAATTACGCATTTAGTAAAAAAAGAAAAGGAAAAACGAAAGAGAAAAAGAAAAAGAAAAAGAAAATTAAACATGAAAAAATCCTGGGTGTACTTTAAGAATAAAAAAGGAATGTTGCACATGAGATTGGGTGGCCCAGTTGCTTAGCTCGGCTATGCTAAATCCTGAAGTAGCGCGGTTGGAATCCTGTGGGGAACATGTTTTTTGTGGTTTAAAAAAAAGAATAAAAATATTGTTCTTTCAATATCATCCCTCCAGCCAACTCCACCACTCGTAGGTGCGCATACATACCAACAACACTATGACTCCAATTTCACTTCGATTCGTCATCACACACCTTAACTGAATGATCTACCTCATCGATTTGGCTGATTCGAACCCAAAGTTATACGAAAACATTAACGCCCACACGTGTGGGCGCTAGCCAACTCAACCACACGCCTCCATCTCCGTTCAACAGCTTCTGCACGAATCTTGGCACGTTTTGGCTGATTTTGTGTGCCACGTAGGACAACTCGCGTGTTTGGTGTGTGAGAGAGTTCGCCCACACGCCGGTTTCCTCTCCGCGGTCAACGGTTGCCACTCGGGGGTGTGTGGTGGAACTGCTTAGCGCCCGCACGACTCGCCCGACTGCGGTTGCCGTCAACCACGTCTCGCACTTCGCCCCCCCCCCTCGCGGTTCCATTTACTCGCTCCACTTCATTACTCACCCAACCCACCGCGTAGTTCATTCGATTGGAAGAGAAGCCGAGAGGAGAAGGCGGCGGCGGAGGCAGAAGAGTCGACGGCATTCGCGGCCATCGGTGGGACTCGCCGGACCGGAGCGTCTTCGCCGGAGTGCCTGCAGATTGAAGGTAACGCTCCTTCACACGCTCACATTCCTTTGCCTGCATTCCCCCCTCTCGTCTGTGGACAATGTTCCGCTCGAGATTCATCGAGATTCCGGCGGATTCGCGGTGCTCCGGCGTTCCCGTCGGCGGCGGAGTCACGTGCTTGCCGTTTTGGGTGGCATTGCGTAGTTTCGTCGCCGCCGCGGTGGCAGTCAGGCCGGTATGGCTCGGCCTGTTCACAGCCACATCCTGGTTCTGCGTTGCGATTGAGCCAGCGTTTTACAGTTGCTAGTTATGTATTGCACCGAAATGCTATTTGCGATCAGTGGGGGAAGTTTTTTCATTGTTGAATTTGAGGTTATAATAGTTGCCAATGAACCCTAGATCTAGGTAGTTGTATTTTCAAAGTGCAGTATAAAGGCAGCCATGCAGTTTCAGCAATTATCTGCACAGGATGGCAACTAATTTCCTGATCAACTGTGTCATTTGCCACAAATATGATTTCCATGTGGCAACTATTTTTGTGAACACACTATGGCCGTTGCCATGCTGCAAGTGTAGTATGAAGGCAGCCATGGCAGTTTCAGCAACTATCTGCAATGGATGGCAACTAATTTCCTGATCAACTATGTCAGTTGCCAGAAATATGCTTTACATGTGGCAACTTTTTTTGTGAGCACACTATGGCTGCTGCCATGCTGTAGGCAGCATAATGTGGCAACTTCACTGTACTGTAGATTCAATTTTGTGTTTTTAGCAATGCTGATTAGTGATATCTGAACGTATTTGGCTGTATTACACGGCAACTCATTTTTAATATGAGGCCAGTGTGTGATTTGCCACATTACAGGTTGTCTAGTGGATGTTTCCAGAACTTTTTGAATTGTCTTCCATCTTAACATGGCAATTTCAACCTAGTACATTTGCCTTTGAACATATGACAACTCATTTTTTATATGAGGACAGCGTGTGAGTTGCCACATTACATCTCTGCGTAGTGGAAGGTGTGCTAATTTTTTGTACTGTCTTGTGCTAACATGGCAACTTGAACATTTTTTGTGTAAGTGCCTTATGATCTGTACATTTTTTCAAGTAGAGCCAATGTGTTTAGTTGCCACTTTTCTTGTTGGACAATCATAGGGGGTGTGGGTGTTCCTATGATATTGCCTAGTCTTTTTTGTCACTTTTTCAATTTGAGGCATGTGACAAGTACATTATGTTAGGTGGCAACTGCTTCATTCATAAGTTCATTTCACCCTGACATTTTGATTTTGTTCTTATCTCAGCACAATGACTCGCGGCGACCATCAAGACGATGATGATGATTTCATGGAGTTACCGCAACAGAATCGCGCAACTGGACGGACAAAAGATGGTGATGAGGTAACTTTTCGTATGACATATGTTTTGAATGTCACATTTTAGTTCGCAATCGTCTGTTACGAACTAAAATTTCATGATACTGAAACATGGCAACAAATTATCATTTGTCTGTTTTGCAGAAGAAGAAACGTTATCGCAATAGGGCTTCACAGGAACGCCTGACTATATTGACCGAGGGATTTACCGACGATCAGAAGGGAGCTGCTGCTGAGATGGGGATGCAGGCTCTGATGGATGTTCGGTGCAAGAACCTAGTGAACCCTGTATGCGACTGGCTCGGTGAGACTTACGATACCTCCTCCAGGGAATTTTTTATTCCGGGACGTGGAAGACTCCCGTTGGACGAGGAATCAGTGTTCTGCACTTTGGGTGTGCCCCGTGGAGAAATGAAAGTCCCGTATGAGGTCAATAATAAGATTGAGGAAACATTGTTTGCCCGTTTGTTTCCTGGGATGACATCCATGCCGAACACGACTGTGCTGGCAAATTCGCTGGAGGGCATGAAAACCCATGGCGAGGTTTTTAAGATGAAGCTACTCATGTACCTGATCTCAGCTGTATTTGCGCCTACCACATCTCTTCGCCCAAGCAACAAATGCTTTCCCATCCTGCTGAATGATCTATCTCTACTCCTTTATTCCCGCAATCTTTTGACTCCGATGTCATTTGTAAGCTATTAACTGCCAGTTTTTTGATTTTTTTTCGTTTGATTTCTGATGCGGCAACTTCTTGTCCTAAAATTTGTGTCGCGCAGGCGAAGCTGAAAGATGTGAAGAACATGAATTGGTGTAAGTTCATCGCGGACTTCCTGCATGATGCATTCTCAAACAAGATGTACCAGAAGGGTTGTCGACTCCATTTAATGGTATTTTTTCCCTATTCCTTTGCAAACACTCTTACCACGTTGATTGCTTTCCCAAATCAACGTGTCAGCCGTTGATAACTGTGAACCGTACAAGATCATGCATGGCAACCCATTTTGTTTTCATTTGTTTTCTATATGATTTTTGTTTACGTGTGAAGGCGACTTTCTGTTTAATCCATGGCATCCGTGGTTGCTGCCTACAAGGCAATATTGTTTGTCAACAACATACAAAAAAAAATCATTTCATACATCCACTCTCTGTTCATACAATATGCATGGCAACCATGATGTTGACCTTGTTGCAACTATCATCACAACAAGATGGCAACTGCCATCACATTTTTTGGTTGCCATGTTGCATTTTTCTTTCGGCAAGCACATGGCAACTGGAGTGGATACAACATGGCAACTGCAGTTCAACCCACATGGCAACTTCAGTTGTTGTCATATGGCAATTACAATGCATTACACCTGGCAACTACAGTTGCCTCCACACGGCAACTCCCTAACTTTGCACCTACATTTCACCTTCTACACCCTTTCTCTTACACAATTAACTTGATGGCAACTAACACATTGTACATCATGATGGCAACTACCACAGCTAGATGGCAACTCTTTTTTTCTTCGTCCCCATCAACTTGATGACTCAAGGAATATGCAGTAGCTTCTTCTCAACATAGCATGATGGAACTGACATTTTTTTCCTTTTTATTTGTGTACACCAGCTGATGTACGTCGATCGTCTTGATCTGTCCACCGTTGACTTTACTGGGATAGGAGGTCCGCCACCTCCACATAAGTTTGCTGTCTCTGCGTGGACGTACGATGCTGTCAAGGCTGTGCTTGCCGCAGACAAGATAACGGATAAGAAATACGGGAAACTGCAGGTTAGTTCTGCCTCCTTTCTTTTGCACGGCATTCTTTCAATTTCGATGCTACATAACATATGAAAAAAATCCCCATATGGCAACTGTCTATGGCTAACAAGATATGAATGCCCTTGTTAGCCACCGCTGTCTGCGCATGGCACCCATGTCTGACGCCACACGGCAACACCGCCATCCGTGTTGAAATTTCCATTCTCCCCCTCTTTTTTTTGCAATACATGAGCTATTAGTTAGTGTTCCTTTATTTTTCTCTCTTACATCCCTAGCTGTTTTTGATGTTTTCCAGCTGATGGCCAAGCATGCTATAGACTACAGCGTGTTTGGTGGGCCTCAAAACTTTGGCAAGTGGATGGACGTGCACTCAGCTCCGTCTTGTCCTCCTGAGGTAATCAAGGATTTTTATTTTGTTTTCTCAAATTGTTTTTCTCTCCTTCTTTTTTTTGATATATCTCTATGGTTGTTTTGGTTTATTTTGATCTTGTGCACGTGACTCCAGTATGGTTGGTTACTGTTTGCTTCTTGCTTCGTGCACAGGCAAGGGCACCTGTTGAGCATCTAATTGGGCAGTTTGCTTCCGGAATGACCGGCTTGCTGGGGAAGTTGGTTGAGGGTTGGACGTCCCTTAATGGCTCTGACAGCGACGCGGTTGCGAGGCAGTTCACTCCATTTGTTGCAGAATGGACACATCGGCCAACTGGTTGCCGTGGCCGGTACGACTACAACAGCTCCCAGGAGCTCCCTGACACGCAAGATGAACTAGATGGAGATGCTGCTCTCGACAAGGACGATGATGATGACATGGAGAACGTGCAACATGACACCGATGATGATGAGCACGTTGAAGTTCGTGCAGGTGGTAAGAAGGGCAAGGCTGCACCAGATGTCCCCCCACCGGAGAAAGTCAAAGAACATACCGCTGTGAGAGACAAGGGGGTTTCGCCCTCAAAGAGGGGGAGGGATCCAGAGGACGTTGGGCAGGGCTCTCCTGGCAAGAGGTCTAGGACCGATCCCTTAGCTGCTAGGAGGAGGTTCGACATCTGTTTTAGTGTCTTGTTTTGTCTCTCCTTTTGAACAGACTGGCCCCTTTTTTCCATTTGTTAGCTAAGCGTGGCAATTATTTTCGTGGCTTACACTTGGTACCCTTTTTTTTTGTCATTTTCTTACACGTGCAGTGAGGCGACAGCTGGTGGACGAGCAGTTATGAAGAAACAAGCACCAACGCCAACCGGTGTTTCTGCGCGTTTGAACAAGGATGCCCCCATTGCTGGTGACACCCCTTCCACTAGGTCATCTCCTCATACGACGACGTCCAACACCGGGGATCCTGTCGTGTGGTAGACTTGAGGAAGACAGTCAATAAGTAGGTTATCCCTGTTCTTTCAATGTCATAGTGCTATATTTTTTGCTTTTCAATGCAGCTGTCCAGCTTGCCACATGGGCTACTGCCATCAGTCTCACATGGCAACTGCTGTTTTCCCATGATCTTTTTTTTTACTACATGGCAACTCCTGCTTGTCCTGCATGGTACCTGCTAACTAGGTCACATGGCAATTCTTATTCCACCTATATGGCAACTCTTATTCCACCTATATGGCAACTCATCCCATACCTAGTCCTGAAATGGCAGCTCGGGCACATCACACATTTTTTCATTCTTCAAGATGGCTACCATGGCAACTATTTTTGTTTATTTTTTATAACACTGTTCATGTGCTTTTTTTGCAGGGTGAAGAAGACTACCACACGCGTGACCAAGCAGAACCCCAGAGACCCACTCGAACGCATACACTCAAAGCTGTCGACAGGTGGCAACTCAGATTCTCATGAGGCGCGGGTCGACAAAGCTGCTGCTGCACCGTCCATTGTTCCAACTAGCTCTGATGCAAGTGGCCGACCTTCTCCGCCGGTTGCAGATGTGCAGGCTACAACAGCAGGCATTCGTACATCCGGGAGTGATGAGTCAGTATCTGCCAGGACTGCCGAGATATTGCCCACTCTGCTGGCAATGAAGGATGCTGCTATGAGCCATGCCACCCGATCAGCAAATGTTGAAGTGGACGCCCCCGAGATCAACCTAAGCAAGGAAGATTCCCGCTCATCTGATACGGATTCCAAGCGCGTGGGTGGTGGCACTTCTGCGTCCACAAAAGAAGGGGCTGAGGTGACAGTTCAGACTGATATGCCATCCACAGGTGAGAGTCTTGGAACAACAGCTCCAGCTTCTGGTGTTCCAGAGGTTGCTAAGGCGCCCGTTTCGCGAGCTGGTCTTCCACCTAGGCGTCGTATCCCCCGCAAGCAATCTACAGATATACCCAACGCACCAGCTGTAGCTAGGAGCAGCAGAGATGACTCTGGTTACGTGCCTGCGTCCACTCTATTCCCACCACCTGCCGAAAGCAATGTTATGGAGAAAACTGAAGACCGGAGTACAACTGACCCAGGTGGCAAGTCGGGCACGACTGACGGAGGTGAACGTCCGGAGCAGACTGCGTCTTTACCCGCCGTGGAGAACCCCAACTTAAATTTGCGTACTTCTAAGCTCCCAGTCAACATTAGTGTCCCCTACAGTCCAAACAAGAAGATTGGCAAGAAAGTTGCGACTGATACCGCTGACCACACGCCCCGCCCTACTAACAAGCCTGATGATTCTGCAGCAGACGAGGCAGAAATGTTTGTTGATCTTTCACCCCTGGATTCTGCTCCGCAAGTTGTTCGTGGTCCGGCTAGTAGGCAGGAGAGGCACCCAATGGCCTTCACCCCACCGAGCTTTAGCCTTGGCATCAGCCAAGATCAACCAGCGGTGCACGATCCTACGCCAGTTGCCTTTGCTTTCCCGGCAGGCATGGCCCCAATGATGGCGCAACCAATGGCTGAGGGCAGGAAGGCTGTGAAGTTTGTAGAGCCGATTGTGCAAGGTACACTTTTTATGCGTTTATCATTTTGTTGTACACATTTTTCTAGTCTGAATTTTGCGCCAAGCTTTTTTTTGGCTTCTCACCGGTGATGGCAAAAGTTATCTGATGAACATGGCAACTGGATTTTGCTGCACAATGTCTCCTACATTTTTTGTTGCCATGTTGCATTTTCCATTCGGCAAGCACATGGCAACTGGAGTTGATACAACATGGGCAACTGCAGTTCAACCCACATGGCAACTTCAGTAGTTGTCAGATGGCAACTACAGTTCATTACACCTGGCAACTGTAGTTGCCTCCACATGGCAACTCCCTAACTTTGCACCTACATTTTCACATTCTACACCCTTTCTATGCATAATTAACTTGTTTTATTTTCCCATATGCCCTATCCCACTTTTTTGATCATTGCAGCCACTCCTGAGGAGATTACGCCGTCACTTGATGAAGCTTACCGCAGGATTGAGGAGGCACCACTGCAGAGGAGGTCCTCACGAGGTTAGGGGCAATCAAGTTCTAGCATGCATACTGAGTCCGTATCTGAGGATACCATTAGAAGTGCCACCCCTGGTTCTGTGAGGCAGCATAGGGTAGTTCACGCACCACCCGCGGATGACTATGAGCCAGAAGTCAAGGCCACAAAGGATCAGAACCAGCTATACGAAATTGTCAAGCGCTTTGGAAATGCGAGGTCCAACAACAAGCACATAAAGGAGTTGAAAGCGTAATGACCACACCGCATAACCCCTCATTTTCTTTCCTTTTTACTTTTCTTCCTTTTTGCTATTTCTATAGATGCTCTGTTTTACGATTTATTTCTTTTTTCTAGTTAGTAGACATGATTCTTTCATGTTATATCATTTTCATAGAGCTCATGTTTGGACAGAACCAAGATCATACAATGTGATGCGACGTACGTTGACCTAGGTGATCTTGCCGAGTCTGTGAGGCCACTCAGCAAAATGTCGAAGAATGTAGTTGCATGTGGGATTGACTTCATCAACAGGCATATGGATATGTCTCCCGACAAAACAATCATGCAGTACAGCGTGACCTGCAAAATATGGGATGGTGACTTCCACCACAAAATCCTGAGGAAGCATTTTGCTACGCATGGTGATTTCAAGCTCACAATGAAGAAATGTGTGAGTATTCCTCCCCTTTTTGCACATTTTCCCCCCTTGGTATGTTTTTGCCAGTAGATATGCTTCACATGTGGGTTACACCCTATTCTGTGACAGGTGTTTCATGCGGCAACAGCTGCCATGTAAAATGAGTTTTAATTTGTTTCTTAATGCAAGTTATGTGGCAACTCCAACTATAATACTGGGCAACTTAGTCCATACATAGATGGCAACTTCTTTCAATTACACAGTGCAACTACCCATTTTCTACGATGGTGTACTTTTTTGGACACCTGTTGCTTTTATGTCATTCATGTGCCTCTTAGTGCAACCAGCGATATCCTTACACATCATTTTTCCAACTACATCATGTCTGTTTATGATGTGAACTCTGCTTTTTCTTTCCTTTTTTTACTTGCAGGTCATGTTCCCCATGTTCCAGGAGCTTGCACCACAGGACCCACATGACAAGTGTGGTCACCACTACGCGATTTGCCTTGACCTCAAGAACCAACGATTTGAGGTGCTTGATTCAGTGCGTTCAGAAGCTGACGTAGACCTTACTACGCATGCTGAATACTTCATCAACAACCTCAAAGAGACATGGAACCGTCACTACGAAAACTCAAAGGTCCAGATCAGACATTTTCCAATCGAGTACGTTGCGACTACAAAGCAAGGAAACGGGTAATTACTATCTTTTTTTCGTGTGTCCTCTACACCAATGCTAACCCTCGTGCCACATCTTCATTGAAGTTTATGATTTCTTCTCTGTTTTCTTGAGTTCACCTGATTCTTTTGTTTTATAGGCACGACTGTGGCTTTCACACGTTGGAATACCTTGCTAAGTGGGAAGGTCGACGGGTCCCTGTCGTCACAGCTGCAATGGTCGTCGAGCTCCGCAAAATTTACACATGGAACTGGTTGATGAACGAAGATTTCAACACGCGGTCCAACGCACGAGAGTTTATAGAGGAAGCTGTCAAGAAAGCCACCAAGAAGTACAAGTGATCACGTGGTGCTCCACAACGAACGCCTACCTTACATTCTGTTGCCGAGGAATGTAAGGTATTACCTTGTTTCTTTCAAAACTATGTCTGTGTAATATGCTATGACTGCATCTTCCTGTAGCCTAGTATATAGTGGTGGTGTGTGAGCGACAGTTGAAAAGTTTGTAATATATGTGTGGATGTGAACCTACTAAGGTGTGACAGCAGATACGTTTATGTGTTTTCAGTATTACTATGCGTTTGTGGTTTTGTAGTACCAGTTTGGTGTTTTGAATGCGTCCATGATGTCTGAAAAACATGCAAATGTAGTTGATCAGTCATGGTTAGTGAAAGTTATCGTTCTTTCTCATTTGGCTTTTTTGGTTTTTTGCATTGCTAACTGTATCGGCTAGCATGGTAGTTTGTACGCAGCCGTAACCTTACGGTTTTTGCACGTGATCGTTTCAACTTGTTTTCCATAGTTTGCACACAATACAATATGTGTGAACTATAATGTGTTGACTGAACACGGAAATATACGCGATGGCAGACTCAGTATAAATAACATGGCATATTCAGTAGAACTAACATGGCAGATTCAGTAGGAAAGGCATGGCATATTCAGTAGAACAGTCATGGCATATTCAGTTGAAACAACATGGCAGATTCAGTAGAAAATACACGGCAGATTCAGATGAAAAGACATGGCAACTTCAGTACCACACACGTGGCAACTGCAGTCATTGATTCATGGCATTTCCTTTCAGCTTCTGTTGCACCTCAAGAGTCATTCTCCCATTTTTACAAATTTATAACATCTAGCTTGCAAAAAATGTCACCAACAACCAAGTCACAGTGCTCCAATGTTGCTTACGGATTGCCCGTCCCTTTCTTTGTTTTCTTGTGCTTTGCTTGAATCTCCAATCCCGATTTGTATCTTATCTCTTTTGGACGCCCCTTTGTGATGGAACGGGGCGGGTTCCTGACCTGGGTTTGTGTGCTTGCTGTTCCAGATCCTACCTCCGAGTTTTCAGATGATGGCCCCGTGGACGAAGGCACACTTGTGGTACGGGGGAACCTGTGTAAGGCTTCCTCGGCTTTCCTCTTCTTGATCTCATCAAGCTCTCTTTTCAGGGCCTTCCTGTGTTTTTCTACGACCCTCGCTGTCTCATCGCTCTTGCATGCTTCATCCATTAGCTCAGCATAGTTCTTTGTCAACACAATGTGCCTCACGGCATCCATGGTTGACTCTGGTCTCTCATCATGCACAGCCAAAACTGCATTTGATGTTTGCGGCCCCAATGCGTCGTCAGCGTCCCAAGTCCATCGCCGTCGTATGAAATGGCGGGGCATTCGTGTCATCGCGTTCATGTCCATTACTTTCAGTATGTGACAGCACACAATCCCGTCCCGTTCGAATTTGCAGCATTGGCAGTAGTATTCACCTTCGCTTATCAAGGCCTTTACAAAGAAGTTCCTTCCCTTGTCTGGGTCTTCAGGTTCTGAATCCGACATGCCCATGATAGAACACACCTTGAACGTATGTTCGTCCACTTGGAAAGCCGTATACATGCTGGCACGCTTTATTTCTTCCTGGAATCTGCAAGTTTTGTGTGGTTTTGTTAAACTCTTGTGTGATGTTTTTTGTAGCACCTTATGTTGTTGTAGGCTTTAACGTAGGAAAGGCATCTAAAATGAATGATGGCTATGGCATCTGCATGATATATTTTTCACATGGCAAATGCATAACATTTTTAATTGGCATGTGCATTCCATACCATCATGGCCAATGGAAGTACAGTTCGTTTAAACATGGCAACTACAGTTCATTAAACATGACAACTGCAGTTGAGTAAACATGGCAACTGCATTTCATTAAACATGGCAACTGCAGTTCATTAAAGATGGCAACTGTAGTTGAGTAAACATGGCAACTGTATAACATCTTTAATTGGCATTTGCATTCCATACCATCATGGCCAATGGAAGTACAGTTCATTAAACATGGCAACTGCAGTTCATCAAATATGGCAACTGCAGTTGAGTAAACATGGCAAATGTAGTTCATTAAACATGGCAAACTGTAGTTCATTAAACATGGCAACTACATATCATGGTTACTCTGTACTCAATGGCTACTTTCAAAAAATCATCATTTTCAAATAAGCTTTTCAACTGCATTGCATTCTACATGGCACCTACTACCTTCATGCTTGTGCAAATAAGATTGTAACACAACTGACTTACTTGTTAAAAATCTTGTTGGTGTATATCTTGCTCATCTGCCTCTCCATCGGTAAATACGTTAGCAATTTTGGCTGCTTGAGCGCGGTGTTTGCTTCGTCCTGTAGCTCATATCCCAGTATTTTTTGTTGCAAAGCGGAGTATTGTTTTGCAAACTGCAGCAATGAGTTGCCAGGGCTCACGTACCGCTTCAAAACAGCATTGAACCCCTTGCTACGCTGCGTAGTCTGCAGAAACGGGAAGAAGCACTGCATGAAGTAGGCCGGCACCCAGTACATTCGCTTCTCCCACAGGCTAGCAAGCGTCTCGTTGTCTTGTACTTGATATGTTTCAATCATAGCCATCCAGCTCCTTTCAAACTCCTCCACCGTCAAGTTGTGGTCCACGCACAGCTCGAATGCCTTGTGCAGCTCTGGACGGTTAGCAAAGAACGGTCCTAGCGTCTCCTCAGCCTTCTTTATAATGTGCCACCTGCAGTGCCTATGCACTGCCAACGGAAAGACCTCCTCTATGCCTGCACGCATGCTAAAATCCTGGTCTGTTATTATGTTCATCGGAGCAAGTCCACCCATGCACTCCAAGAAGGTCTTGAATAGCCAAGTGTACCCATCCGTGTCTTCGTTCCGAACGAGCCCGCATCCGAACTGCAATGACTGATTGTGGTTATTTATTCCTATGAATGGAGCGCATGGCATCTTGTACATATTAGTGAGATATGTCGCGTCGAACGAAATGCAATCTCGAAAATGTTTGTAGGCTCTTCTTGCAGCACCATCCACCCAATACATGTTCCTGACACGGTCCTCATCGTCCAATCTTATCATGTAGAAGAAATCTGGATCTTCCTTCGCTTTCTCATCGAAGTAGGCTATCGTGGCTTCTATGTCAGCCAACCTGCTCTCTCTACGGTACTTTGCCTTTAGGTTTGTGACGTCTGTCGGTATGTAGGGCATGCTACTCAGAGTCCCATTTTTGCTGTGGATGAGGGATAGTATCTGGACCATTCTTGATGGACCGACGTTACAATCATGTAGCAGCTTTATGAATTTCTTCTCAAGGGGGGTGAATCCTCTGTGGGCGGTCAGAAATTTTACCAGGTCAAACTTTTTTATGAGTTCGTGGTTGTGCTCGTCAAAATATTCAGTGACCACCCACCGTGCTCCATCTATGTTCAGCTTACACCGGACAGGGCATTCCGTCTTGACAATGATACCTCTCTTTCGTTTCGGAACGACAGGCACAACACCTTTCCCCTTCTTGTTCCTTCGTGACTTGTAGCACCTCATCTCACCTCTGCTGTACTCGTTAGTTTTTTTAATTTTCCTATGGTATTCGGTGTTGACCGCAAACCCATGGAACTTTGCATATGTCTGGTAGAATTCCTTTGCATCTTCAAACGAATCAAATCTCTGCCCAACATACGGTGGCTGAGGTACCATGATTTCTGATTGCCCACCATCTTCATCCTCTTGTGCTTCGTCATCAGTTTCATCATTCACTTCAGTATCGGTGGCTGTTTCATGTGCTTGAGTGTTGCTTGCGCTGGTGTGCAAAGGTGTGCTTGTCGGCATTGCTGGAACGATTGCCATTTCCGACACTGACTCGGCATTGTTTGTGTCATGATTGTTGGCTGGCTGGTGGAACGCGTCCTCCGTGTGCTCAGAGCTCCCCGCAGTAGATGTCCCCACACCGCTGTTGATTGTAGTTGAAGGTCCTGCAATAAAAAAAGGTACGAGCGTAAGCTTTTGCTTGAGTGGCATGTTTATCGTAACGGAGTACAACAACTGCATGTGATTTGGCATGACATCATTCACACATTAAGCCGTGAATCTGCATATGGCCATGCATGGCAACTGTAGTTCTCCAGTCATGGCAGCTACAGTCCAACAAACATGGCAACTACTGTTGCCAATGCATGGCAACCAGCTTCTTTTAGCATCAAAACTTGGATTCTATAGCCATGGCAGCTACAGTCCAACATACATGGCAACTACTGCTGCCACTACATGGCAACCAGTATATTCCAGCATTGAAACTTGTATTCTAGGCTTGAGCTCACTAGGCAAATGCGATCAATCATGAATGTTGCACACACTCTTATAGCAACTGGCAAATTCCGAAGACAATAGATGACTCTTTGCACATGACCACTTGGTAGCATTTTTTGTTTTTTTTTTCCACCACCACCGTTACAAATCTACTTTTCCTCACATGCTATTCCCACAAAAGCAAATGTAGTACTATTTTCTGGTTCACATTTTTTTTACCTTGTTGTGCCGCATGTGCCGATCTTATATGGTCTGTCATTCCAATTTGATGTGCTCTATCTGCAATAGTGCTGTCCTGCAACTGTGAAGCTTGCCATGAGACGTTTGCCGATGTGGTTCCACCGTAACAACCTGTGATCATGGTAGCAGTTGGTCATTGCATGGCAACTGTAGTTTGTTCAACATGGCACATGTAGCGGTGCATCCATGGCACACATGTTTGTTCACACGTGTCATCCACATTTGTTTTAGACATTTGCAATCACATTTTATGACACATGGCAACTCTAGCTGTCCAGCCATGGCAACTGCAGTTGTCCGTGCATGGCAACTGCAGCTGTCCAGGCATGGCAACTGCAGCTGTCAGCTATGTTCCTTTCTCCTAATTCACTGTCCACAACTTCACTTCATGTACTCACCTGTGTACGACATTGATGGCAGGTACATGGTTGCCACCTGATGCCACGTGCTGCATGAAGGTCCTACATTTTTTCGAAGTAACTCGTGAGTCGTTTGCCATCCTTGCAAGTTTAATTTCATGTCCAAAACAGTAAGTTTCTTTTTCGTATGCGTTACCTTGATTTGCCACATTAGCTACTTGAAGTTGGTTGCCCGTACATTTGTCAGCGTTAGCGCCCTGTGACTGAACTTGCCATGGTGCCCCCCTGACTGTGGTTTGGTCATAAGAACCTGCGAAAAATGAGATTGTAGGACATAAGTAGAATGACATCTTCATCGTCACGAACATGGCAACTGTTTCTTTTTTGTTTATCATGCATCGTACCGATGCCCACGTACTGCTCCAGTAGTGGCAGCAAAGGCCCTGCAGAAATGAGTTGATTGTACTCTGCTGCATCCCAGGGGGGCGTTTCCGGCCTTTGAGAAAACCAAGGATCATTGCCGTCTTCGTGATTCATTCTTTCGCTTTTTTTTCTGCCAATGTGTTTTCAGTCACTGCATGAACAAGAACGCATCAATAATCCGCAAAATGCATTCTGGCTGTTTGCACATACAAGATAACATGGCAATCTTATCACATTTCCTGCGTAGGCAACCGACACATCATGGCAAGTAGGACATGCACATTCATTCTCTTTTCTAAAATCTGGATGCCATCTATCATTTCGAAGCGATGGCAACAGCCAATATAATAGGATGGCAAGCAACAACATAACGTGGTGGCAGCTAACGACAACGATAGGTGGCAACTGACGTTAGATACAAGTGGCAATTATTTTTCCTCCCCTCCCTATGCCAAATTCCTCCTTTCTCTCCCTATTTTGAGTGATTCCTACGCATCCTTCAGTACCAACTACTCGCACCAAGGCAACCCAGAAGTTTAGCTCAACTCTAGTATAGTATATGGCAGATCTGGCGTATGTAGGTGGGCAAATGTGAATACACACAAATCCATGGTGTGTTTGCCCTGACATCGTGGATCCAGTCGCCATCTTCATGGGCAAATTTGCAATTTCAAATTTCTGGACAGAAGAAGGACGAGAAACAGAAGGAGATCGGAGATCGACCTGCTTTTTGCTCGTCGTCTTGGGAGGGCGGGGTTGGGGGGGTTTGGGGGGGTGGGTGGTTAGCGGTGGGAAGGTGCTATGGATCTGCTCTGGTTGCCATGGCAACCAGAGAAGGAAGGCGATGGAGGTAGGGGATCAAGAGGTAGGAGACGACGGCGGCAGGTCGGACTGGGGATCGAAAGGAGGCCGGGACGACTGGCGTGCTAGGTCGTGCGGGCAGCGCGGTCGTTTGCCCGGACGTGTGGGTGATTTTGCCACACACCATACATGCGGGCTGTGGCTGCGTGCGCCCGGACGCGGTCGTGCGGGCGGGGTCGTCTCCGTGCCACACAGGGCGTGCGGCACAACCAACCGATTCACCACACATGTGGCAGTTATCGGCGTCCAAGTTATATGAACCAGCAGGTGCATGTGCGCGGACTCCAACTAGCATACTAAATCCGGACCACCATCCAACATCTATTAGTCACCGCCAAACTGCTGCGAGCATCCTCAATGATGCATAATTTTCTATAGATTGACCTCCTCCTCACGCCGAGGTCGCGCTGGATCTTGAAAGGCCCACTAGCAGCCGTAGCAAGTTCTCGTTAGCATAATAACTCAAGGCCTTCGTTGGAGAAACACACGCGCACACACATCATCGGGAGCTATCTTGTGAGTTGTGAACCCTCACATCAAAGCCGCAAGCACTAGATTTTTTTGTAAAAATCATTTGCAGAGAAGTTTACTCGATCACGACCAGTTGTCTGCTGATCCATCTCGGGAAGTTGGGAAAGGGCTGCAAAGTGGTTATTTTGGAAGTGATTTTCGAAACAAGTCGGTTCTCCTAGCCGCCTAGCCCTGCTTTGGGTCTTGATGCATGCGAAACAAGAATTTCCTGCTTCTAATTAGTGTGCACTTTGATGGCAGTTCATCTTCTCTTTCTACTTTCCATTTCAGATGCCTCCCAACCTCATACATCTTCTTATATATGCACACATATATGTAGGACACATGGTGTCTTCATAATTCCTTTTTCACTTTCTCTAAGCTAAACCAAAAGGCAAGGAAAGCTCAAGAGACTCAACAAGAAGTATATATGAACATCATATTATAGCTCCTTCATCATGATCAGTATGGCTTCCTATTGCTACTTTTATTACTTACCTTGCATATTCAGATGCTTATATACTAGGGTCATACAGTGGGATGAGAAGAATTGAAGGCAATTTGGTGCGCAGTAGCGAGGGTGCATTAAGGAATTAGTACATGTTATAAAGATCAAATGGTTATATATTAAAGATCAAATGGTTAAGTATTTCAAAATGTTCACAAGCATAGATTAATTGTTTCGTATATTTTCAAAGTTAAAACATTCTTGTTATTTGGATACTTGACATTACGGCTGATATTTTTAGGGAATTTTAAATAAAATCAATTTATGTAATCATGCAACAGATGTTTCTAATTTCACATGTTCTAAAAATGATACATTGTACATTGGAATAAAAAATCATACACAACAACCAAAGGTTATTCATTGTGTACACTTTCTTAATATTCATATTTGAAGTTAATAGATTGAATACAAAATGCAATTTGGATATTTTTAACAACATAGTCCCAATTTTAAATTATTGGTAGTATAGTGATCGATAAATCCCACCTTTTATAGAAAATGTCATGTTACCTCCAAAAATAGATTAAATGCCACATATTTTGTTTGCTTTAGTGCCATTAAATACTAGTCTAACCATGGGGGTCCATATGTACATACCTCATAAATAAAAACAAGTGGGACATATGTGGCCCTCATCATGTACGTCTACAACCATGACATCACTTCATTTACGAGAAGACCAACATCACGAGGGCAAGATTGCGCGCAAGAAGCTCAGAGCGTAGTGCTACTATGAAAATCTTTGGTAATGGTATGTTTTTCGGTTCCTTAGTCCTTTTACTACATGATATTGGCTCATAATGGTATGTTTTTACTACATGATATTGGTTCCTTAGTTATTTTATCTTTAATGTTTTTCTAGCACATTCATGAACTCCTGATATGAAAAATATACAAAAAAGAAGGATTCAAGAACTAATGAGTTTCAAATATTTCTTCATAAAAGGTGTTTTGCTCCCAATAGGCCGAGACTCTGCACCACATCCTCGTCGAGTGCGTCTTCGCTCATGTCATCTGGCATGGCATCCTCTCCTGGTGTTGCCCCATGATTGCCGCATCGGACGGTTCTCTGGGATTCTTCGACTGGCTAAGCACGATACTGCCCTTGACAACTTCGGACAAGCGGTGTGACCTCTCCACTAAGGCCGTGAGCTGGTCTCTTTGGTGTCTCTGTAATGCCATTATATTCGATAAGATCACGCCCTCCTCCGCCTCTCTCCTGGCCGCGATCCAAGAGGACGCCCGCTCCTGGGCCTGCGCCGGAGCCAAAGGACTTAGCGCTATTATCCCTGTAATCTAGAACATTCTTTTTGGGTCTGGGCAACCCCTCCTATGCTCAGTGTGCATCACGGCCACTCCATCATGTGTACATGACCGTGATGCCGCCCTGTATGTTCTTCTCTCCTATCAATGCAATGATACACTTCATAGCGTATTCGAGAAAAAAAGAAGAGGAGTGACAACAATCGGAAGGAATCAAGGAGACCAACAGAGGAGGCGAAGGAGCGAGCTCTAATTTTAAGCTTGTTTAAGTTGTAAAATGTAGTAGCTTTCAACTTTAACAATTCTGGTTAACTCGCTCAAAGCCACTGAGCTATCGAATATAAACCAGCAATTTGTAAAAGAAGGATTCAAGAACTAATGTAGTAGCTTTCAACTTTAACAATTTGATCTCTTTTAGGTACTGTTATTTGGCCTCATTTTGTTTCCATGTTATGTCAACCACTTGAGTGCTCGAGGTTCCAGAAAACTTGAGTAATCAGCAACGAAATCCTCTCTTCCTTGAGGGAAAGAAAAGAAAGAAGAAACATTTGATCACGTTGAGATAACCAAGCTTTAAACGCGAGGCTCAGGGGCCCTAACTTGTGGCCAGCAATAGCAGGAGTATCACGCTTGTGTTCCTTCATTTTTGAAATGCAACTATTGCGATTTTAGCAATTATGGCTCAAGTTTTCTAGATGATCCGGATGTTCGTGTTGCAGTCTTCACGTGAGAGTTGCAGCAGACGAGTGACGGTTGCATCTTGGTTAATACCTCTGCTTTATATCGCTACTGTTAGTACCATTTTGATCTTCCTTTTTTATTTGGAAATGTATATTTTCATTTTTTTGACGGTAAGATTAGTATAGTATGTAAAGTTAGATTTGCCCACGTTAGTCTGAGAACTGAATCAATTTAAGCACAAGAACCATCATAGCAAGTATGATATCCGCAAAAGTCAGATGCGCCACCTCAATGTATGTATATTAAACTCGTGCCATTGAAGATTCGTCAGTTCCTCTCTTTCCAGGCATTTTCCACATGATGTATATAAGGTGTCTCATGCGCCTCCGCTTATGGTTACTATCTATATGATGCAAAATGTTGTCCCACCAAGCATCTATTGTTGGTAGGTTGAAGGGAGACTCCGGAGGGACACCGTTATCCACCCAAGCAGGCACCTGGTGGTGGACGATGATTGTGAAGAGGCAATCCTGACATAGGTGGAGCACAGTCTCAGGGGCCCTAATGTAGGAGATATGCCCTAGAGGCAATAATAAATGTTATTGATTATCTCCCTGTTCATAATTAGGTTTATGTTCCATGCTATAACTGCTATGGTTCTCGAGTCTGCAAATAAAACGAGGCTCGGAGGAAGACTCATATGCACGTGTGGAATAATAAACGGTAATATGTATTCCTAGTCTGGCCTCTAAGACTAGCTCAAGTATTGCATGATGGTTCTGTTTTCCTGATCATGGGCATGTCTATGCCAGCAATTTTGAGGGCACAGTGTTAGAAGAACATTTGTGTTGAATCGACCCAAATTGATGTTATGCTATGAGTTACATTCGTCACATATTAATGGTTAATAACACAGAGATGGTTAATGTTTGCAAAATTCCTTAGACCATGAGAGTGTCGAGTTTCTTCATACTTGCTTCATGAACTTTGGGGTTTGTTAAACGTCATCCGTAAATGGGTGGCTATTACGACGGCTTACGGGTTCATGGAAAAGTGTGTCAAGTAACTTGATAGCTCGAGATTGGGATTTGCTCCTCCGACGATGGAGAGATATCTCTGGGCCCTCTCGGTGTTACGGTATCCATCATCGTCTGGCCAGACACTTTGTGATTTGATCTCAGGGATGCCGGAACACGGTAACGAGAAAAGAGAACAATACCGGTAACGAGGTAACTGGCATAGTGGACAAGTTGTTGATCCACGGAAATGCCTACATGTCTAACCTCGGGTATTTGTAACATATCGTGAAGCAACAGGAATAGCACACGGCAACTGGAGGTTCACTCGAATATTCATTCGTGTGGGTATAGGGGTCAATATGGGTGTCCACGGCTCCGATGTTGATCATTGATCGGAAGGTGTTCCGTGTCATGTCTATACTTCACCGAACCTATAGGGTCACACGCTTAAGTGTCATCTATCTGCTGAATACTAGACAGGGAGTCTGAGAGAAAATCACCGAAAAGTTTCGGAGACAACGGAAGAGTTCCGGAGAGAGAACACTGAAAAAGTTTCGGTAAAACCGAAAAGTTGTTTCGGATAAAACCATTGATCCAAAAAGGTTTCGGCAAGCACCGGGAATGTTTTGGAGGTTGCCAGATTGGTCTGGTAATTTCTGGAATTTTTCTGGAGAAAAAACCGAAAAAAAAAGTTTCGGAGCTGCCGGAGTTGTTTACCGGGTAAACAAAGATGGTTTTAATTTAAACCACCATACTGGAAATGTTCCAGAGCGCGTCCAGATAATTTTAGAGGGTGCCGGAAATGTTCTGGGACCTTCTGGAATTTTTCAGAAATAATAGTCGCGGAAAACATCTTGTCCCAGCGTGAGGGGACAAGATCCCACGGATCGTGGGGGCTGTTTTTGGGCTGTTTTTGGGGGGGGGGGCCCCTTTGGGAGCAGCCCCCTTGTGGCTGGACAAAATGTTGGGGGGGGCCCCCATGGTGGGGGGCAGCCCCCACAAATGGTGGAGAGTGTTGGGAGGAAGGTGGGGCCCCATGGGGGAACACCATGGACAAGGGAACATGTTTTTCCCTTGTTTGGTGGGAACATGTTCTCCTTGTTTTGTGGGAACATGTTTTCCCCATGTTTAGTGGGCTGAATTTTCAGCCCCCTCCACCCCTTCCACCACTATATAAGGAGGAGGAGAGGTGCTCTCCAACTCCACTCCAACTCTCTCACACAAGCCATGCATGATCTGGCATTCTCTCTCCCTCCCACGAAATAGTTTCGTAGTGCCGAAAGGCTGTCTGGGTTCCGGTGGGAACTAGTTCTGGACGGCGAAGCCCTGCCGGATAGATGACACCGTATGTGTGCAACCCCGTAGAGAGGTCGTAGTTTCGTCCTTTTGCCCGAGGGGCTGTTCGAGTGTCCTCCCGAAGGGCTGTCCGAGTGACGGTCCGAGTTCTGTGAGTCCTCCCGAAGGGCTGTCCACGACACCGTCCGGGGGACTGTCCGACCGCCTCCCGGAGGGCTGTCCGAGTGGTGGATGAGGGAGTACATCCTCGCGGTTGGGAGGTTGTAAATCCTAGCTGCGGGGATCTGCACCGACGATCATCATCGACTCTACTTCCGCTGCGCTACGAGTCGGTAACGAAAATGATCAAACCTTGTATGCAGTCTCCATAGTGGTCCTGGGCTGGTGCGTAGGTCGAAATTTTTTTGTTTTCTACTGCGTTCCCCAACAGTGGCATCATGAGCCGTGCTATGCGTAGATGCAGGTTGCGATCTAGAATACATAGAGATGTATGGGTGTTGCACAATATAATTAGGTAGTAGATGAGTTCTATTACTGAAAATTATTTGTGCGGGTAGCAGATGAAATCTGTTACCCGATGTTCTTGTTGCTTCCCTTGAATTTGCGTAGTCCTGATCTTGACAGCATTGTGGAATCTCACAAAGTTCTGGCAATCCGCGATCCTTTCATGCTGCTCCTGAGTATGCTGATTGACAGATCAACGAAGTGCTAACAGTTCTTTGGGTTCCACTTTAGTTAAAGAAAGATGGATGTTTCGCAGACAAAAGGGCAATGCAGATATGATCTGCACGGGGGTCATGCGTATGATGAAGTTCAGTATGGGGCTCGAGATTTTATTATCTCGTGTTTCATACACCCCGCATTGTTAATCTAGCGACTTGGATTATCATACTTGATGATGGACGTTGGTAGCTTCGGTTTGTTTCGAAACCTTAGAAGCCACGTAAAACAAGTTTTTGCATGAACCAATTAGAGGCGTCTAACTTGGTTTTGCAGGAGGGTTTGCATGTGCATATGATGTGGTATATGTAGGAGATATGCCCTAGAGGAAATAATAAATGTTATTGATTATCTCCCTGTTCATAATTAGGTTTATGTTCCATGCTATAACTGCTATGGTTCTCGAGTCTGCAAATAAAACGAGGCTCGGAGGAAGACTCATATGCACGTGTGGAATAATAAACGGTAATATGTATTCCTAGTCTGGCCTCTAAGACTAGCTCAAGTATTGCATGATGGTTCTGTTTTCCTGATCATGGGCATGTCTATGCCAGTAATTTTGAGGGCACAGTGTTAGAAGAACATTTGTGTTGAATCGACCCAAATTGATGTTATGCTATGAGTTACATTCGTCACATATTAATGGTTAATAACACAGAGATGGTCAATGTTTGCAAAATTCCTTAGACCATGAGAGTGTCGAGTTTCTTCATACTTGCTTCATGAACTTTGGGGTTTGTTAAACGTCATCCGTAAATGGGTGGCTATTACGGCGGCTTACGGGTTCATGGAAAAGTGTGTCAAGTAACTTGATAGCTCGAGATTGGGATTTGCTCCTCCGACGATGGAGAGATATCTCTGGGCCCTCTCGGTGTTACGGTATCCATCATCGTCTGGCCAGACACTTTGTGATTTGATCACAGGGATGCCGGAACACGGTAACGAGAAAAGAGAACAATACCGGTAACGAGGTAACTGGCATAGTGGACAAGTTGTTGATCCACGGAAATGCCTACATGTCTAACCTCGGGTATTTGTAACATATCGTGAAGCAACAGGAATAGCACACGGCAACTGGAGGTTCACTCGAATATTCATTCGTGTGGGTATAGGGGTCAATATGGGTGTCCACGGCTCCGATGTTGAGCATTGATCGGAAGGTGTTCCGTGTCATGTCTATACTTCACCGAACCTATAGGGTCACACGCTTAAGGGTCATCTATCTGCTGAATACTAGACAGGGAGTCTGAGAGAAAATCACCGAAAAGTTTCGGAGACAACGGAAGAGTTCCGGAGAGAGAACACTGAAAAAGTTTCGGTAAAACCGAAAAGTTGTTTCGGATAAAACCATTGATCCAAAAAGGTTCCGGCAAGCACCGGGAATGTTTTGGAGGTTGCCAGATTGGTCTGGTAATTTCTGGAATTTTTCTGGAGAAAAAACCGAAAAAAAAGTTTCGGAGCTGCCGGAGTTGTTTACCGGGTAAACAAAGATGGTTTTAAATTAAACCACCATACTGGAAATGTTCCAGAGCGTGTCCAGATAATTTTAGAGGGTGTCGGAAATGTTCTGGGACCTTTCGGAATTTTCAAAAGTAATAGTCGCGGAAAACATCTTGTCCCAGCGTGAGGGGACAAGATCCCACGATACGTGGGGGCTGTTTTGGGGGCGCTCCCCTTGAGGGGGCAGCCCCTTGTGGCTGGACAAAGATGTTGGGGGGGCCCCCCATGGTGGGGGGCAGCCCCCACAAATGGTGGAGAGTGTTGGGAGAAAGGTGGGGCCCCATGGGGGAACACCATGGACAAGGGAACATGTTTTTCCCTTGTTTGGTGGGAACATGTTCTCCTTGTTTTGTGGAAACATGTTTTCCCCATGTTTAGTGGGCTGAAATTTCAGCCCCCTCCACCCCTTCCACCACTATATAAGGAGGAGGAGAGGTGCTCTCCAACTCCACTCCAACTCTCTCACACAAGCCATGCATGATCTGGCATTCTCTCTCCCTCCCACGAAATAGTTTCGTAGTGCCGAAAGGCTGTCTGGGTTCCGGCAGGAACTAGTTCTGGACGGCGAAGCCCTGCCGGATAGATGACACCGTATGTGTGCAACTCTGTAGAGAGGTCGTAGTTTCGATCTTAGTGCCCGAGGGGCTGTTCGAGAGTGCCTCCCGAAGGGCTGTCCAAGTGATGGTCCGAGTTCTGTGAGTCCTCCCGAAGGGCTGTCCGAGTGACCGTCCGAGTTTCGAAGGTCCTCCCGAAGGGCTGTCCGCGACACCGTCCAGGGGACTATCCGACCGCCTCCCGGAGGGCTGTCCGAGTGGCGGATGAGGGTATACATCCTCGCGGTTGGGAGGTTGTAAATCCTAGCTGCGGGGATCTGCACCGACGATCGTCATCGACTCTACTTCCGCTGCGCTACGAGTCGGTAACGAAAATGATCAAACCTTGTATGCAGTCTCCATAGTGGTCCTGGGCTGGTGCGTAGGTCGGAAAAATTTTGTTTTCTACTGCGTTCCCCAACACCTAAGGCAAAGGTGGCAGCTGGGGTCAAGTAGTCAACCCCGTTGCGCCAACCGGTCCATGGCGAGAATCTTACCATGGAAGACAAGCCAATAAAAGAGTCTGCATTTCCGTTCCACATGGGCTCTCCAAATCTTCTCCTCTGAGAATTTTTGGTGACATCGATGAATTGTGCCACGTAGGCAGAGCAAGAGGAGTATTGTCCGCTAGAGTTCTAAATCCGAGTGATGGTGTTCCGCCAACTCGGGTCAAGAGCCACGAAGCCGATGACGGTGGCCAAGGCAATGAACTCCCATGTCTACTTAGTGCTGGAATTTAATCTATTTTGGGCCAGCCCAATAGCAATTTCAGAAATTCCTAATAAATCCTAGAGGCCCACTCAGCCCATTCGTGCAAGGCAAGAGGTGGAACTAAAATTTAGGCCCACGTTGCTAGTTTGGTAGGAGTTGGACCTCCTTATAAGGGAGGTTGTTTCCTGACATGTATGAGCATGAGAACAAAAGGGACATTCACGCGTGCTCCTCCTCCGCCGCCCGCCTCGCCGCGCCGCGGGTTACGGGAATGAGCCGAGCTGATGTCTAAATTTTTGCCGCGCACGACGGGTATACAAATGGTCACACGGGAACTGAAACGTTTTGCTGTAGTGGAGATTGAATCTGAACGGTGCACCTCTTTGGCTGCTGACTGTTCGCTTCGCCTCCTCCTCCTATGCCTATAAAAGAGAGGTCGCTCCTCTCCAGAGAGACACAGCAGAACACCACCTTCCTCTCGCCTCCAAGTTCCTGAGCACTGAGCTACTGCTACGATCTTCCCCATCCCGGCTTGCGGCGTGCACCGCAGGTCGGGACAGTAGGCCTCCGAAACCCCACCTCTTTGAGTCATGTACGTGAGAAGGGTGATAAGGTTTTTGGGGAGTGCTCTTCGCGACTACTGACTTCTTCATCACGGATGCTCCGGACGCTGACGACCACTTCCCCGACAACGATTTCTTCCCCGACGTCGACAACCTCTTCGACAACATGGCCGACGAGGACATTGACCCCAAGATCAATGCTTCTGTCGCTGCTCCGTACGTTCTCATGTTCTTTCTGTTTGAGATCTTACTACATTTTCTCCTTCTAGTATCTGTTTTACATATGTTCTGTTCTAGTTCACATGTGCTCCATGCTATTTGCCTTCTCTCTTATTGATTACATGACTTGTTTCATCTCTACTATAATAGTCATGTTTTATCTACTATTTCTGTTAATAAAATCATATGGTAAATTGCTCATATTTCTAACAATCCAAAAACCTTATTATAGGCAATTTACCCCGAGTGGTTTTGCTGCTTCCATGAGGCATCCTATGTTTAAGGGTGTGCACTATAAGAGGTGGCGTGTGAGAGCCGTTCTATGGTTTCAAACCATGAGCTGCTATGATGCCACTCTTGGCAAACTTGAAGGAGTTCTTGATCCTCAGCAGGAACAAGCTTTTCAGAAAACTGACACCTTGTTTAAGGCTGCTCTCTTGAGTGTTCTTGGTGAGAACATAGTTGATGCTTATGCGTCAATTGATAATGGCAAAGATATGTGGGACGCACTCGAGGTCAAGTTTGGGGTCTCGGATGCTGGTATTGAGCTGTATATCATGGAACAATTCTATGACTACAGGATGACTGATGAGCGCTCCGTGGTTGAGCAAGCTCACGAGATACAGTCATTTGCTAGAGAACTTGAGCACTTCAATTGTATGTTACCAGACAAGTTTGTTGCCGGAGGCATCATCACTAAGCTTCCTCTCTCGTGGAGGAACTTTGCTACCTTACTGAAGCATAAGAGGCAGGAGTTTTCCGTTCCGGATCTCATTGGTACTCTTGATGTGGAAGAAAAGGCGAGAGCAAAAGATATACGTGCTCGAGGTATTGAGGGAGGTTCTAGTGCCAATCTGGTACAGAAGAAAAACTTCCAGCCCCACAAGTTCAAGAACAAGGGCAAGTTTGATGGTAAAGAGAAGTTTGATGGGAAGAACAAAGCTTCGCAGCACACCAACTTCAAGAAGAAGACTGACAAGAAGAAAGGTGTTTGTCATATATGCGGAGATCCTGATCATTGGGCTCCTAGTTGTCCTAACCGTTATGACAAGCGTCAACATGGGAAAGGCGGCAAGACCGCTAATGTCGTCATTGGTGACATTGACATGAAGGATGCTGGGTATGGTATATTTCCCACTATTCTTTCAGTATGTCATTCTCCTGATTGGTTGATTAACACGGGTGCTAATGTACATGTGTGCGGTGATATTTCCATGTTTTCTTCTTATTAGACCGCGGGGACTTCCACCGTGCTGATGGGCAACAGTTCAAGTGCTTCTGTTCGTGGTGTTGGCACGGTCGATCTGAAGTTTACTTCGGGGAAGATCGTGCGGCTGAAGAACGTGCATTATGTCCCCTCCGTTAATAAAAATCTTGTTAGCGGATCTCTTCTGTGTAGAGATGGCTACAAGCTTGTCTTTGAGTCCAATAAATTTGTAGTGTCCAAGTATGGAACTTTTGTTGGTAAAGGTTGTGAATCAGGAGGCTTGTTCAGACTATCATTGTCGGATGTTTGTAATAAAGTTGTTAATCATGTCTGCAACAATAGTGAATCAAATGTCTGGCATTCACGTCTCTGTCATATTAACTTTGGTTGCATGACGCGGCTAGCCAAGTTGAACTTGATCCCTAATTTCACTGTTGTTAAGGGATCTAAGTGCCAAGTCTGTGTGCAAGCTAAACAACCCCGTAAGTCTCATACGACTACGGAAACAAGAAATCTTGCTGATAACCCACAAGTATAGGGGATCGCAACAGTTTTCGAGGGTAGAGTATTCAACCCAAATTTATTGATTCGACAGAAGGGGAGCCAAAGAATATTCTCAAGTATTAGCAGTTGAGTTGTCAATTCAACCACACCTGAAAGACTTAATATCTGCAGCAAAGTATTTAGTAGCAAAGTAGTATGGAAGTAACGGTAACGGTGGCAAAAGTAATAGTAGCAGTTTTGTAGCAATTGTAACAATGGCAACGGAAAAGTAACTTAGCAAAGATCAATATGTGAAAATCTCGTAGGCAATGGATCAATGATGGATAATTATGTCGGATGGCATTCATCATGCAATAGTTATAACATAGGGTGACACAAAACTAGCTCCAATTCATCAATATAATGTAGGCATGTATTCCGAATATAGTCATACGTGCTTATGGAAAAGAACTTGCATGACATCTTTTGTCCTACCCTCCCGTGGTAGCAGGGTCCTATTGGAAACTAAGAGATATTAAGGACTCCTTTTAATAGAGAGCCGGACCAAAGCATTAGCACTTAGTGAATACATGAAGTCCTCAAACTACGGTCATCACCGGGAGTGGTCCCGACTATTGTCACTCCGGGGTTGCCGGATCATAACACGTAGTAGGTGACTATAACTTGCAAGATAGGATCAAGAACACAAATATATTCATGAAAACATAATAGGTTCAGATCTGAAATCATGGCACTCGGGCCCTAGTGACAAGCATTAGGCATAGCAAAGTCGTAGCAACATCAATCTTAGAACATAATGGATACTAGGGATCAAACCCTAACAAAACTAACTCGATTACATGATAGATCTCATCCAACCCATCACCGTCCAGCAAGCCTACGATGGAATTACTCACGCACGGCAGTGAGCATCATGAAATTGGTGATGGAGGATGGTTGATGATGACGACGGCGACGATTTCCCCTCTCCGGAGCCCCGAACGGACTCCAGATCTGGTCTCCCGAGGAAGAACATGAGGTGGTGGCGGCTCCGTATCGTAAAACGTGATGAATCCTTCTCTCTTATTTTTTTCTCCCCGAACGTGAATATATGGAGTTGGAGTTGAGGTCGATGGAGGTCCAGGGGGCCCACAAGGTCGGATGGCGCGCCCTGTGGGGGTGGGTGCGCCTCCCACCCTTGTGGACAGGGTGTGGGCCCCCTTCTGTTGATTCTTTCGCCAATATTTTTTATTAATTCCAAAAATAATCTTCGTGAAGTTTCAGGTCATTCCGAGAACTTTTGTTTCTGCACAAAAATAACACCATGGCAATTCTGCTGAAAACAGCGTCAGTCCGGGTTAGTTCCATTCAAATCATGCAAATTAGAGTCCAAAACAAGGGCAAAAGAGTTTGGAAAAGTAGACACGATGGAGACGTATCAACTCCCCCAAGCTTAACCCATTGCTTGTCCTCAAGCAATTCAGTTGACAAACTGAAAGTGATAAATAAAAAACTTTTACAAACTCTGTTTGATCTTGTTGTTGCAAATATGTAAAGCCAGCATTCAAGTTTTCAGCAAAGATTATGAACTAACCATATTCACTATAACATTTAGGTCTCACATTTACTCATATCAATGACATAACCAACTAGCGAGCAATAATAATAAATCTCGGATGACAACACTTTTCCAAAACAATCATGATATGATATAACAAGATGGTATCTCGCTAGCCCTTTCTGAGACCGCAAAACATAAATGTAGAGCACCCCTGAAGATCAAGGACTGACTAGACATTGTAATTCATGGTAAAAGAGATCCAGTCACAGTCATACTCAATATCAATTAATAACAATGCATACAAATGACAGTGGTGCTCTCTAACTGGTGCTTTTTATAAGAGGATGATGACTCAACATAAAAGTAAATAGATAGGCCCTTCGCAGAGGGAAGCAGGGATTTGCAGAGGTGCCAGAGCTCGAGTTTTTAAAACAGAGATGAATATAATTTTGAGCAGTATGCTTTCATTGTCAACATAACAACCAAGAGATCTCAATATCTTCCATGCTACATACATTATAGGCGGTTCCCAAACAGAATGGTAAAGTTTTTACTCCCCCTCCACCAACAATCACACTCCACGGCTAGCCGAATTCACGGGTGCCGTCCATACCAACAACTTTCCTGGGGGAGTTTTGTTTAATTATTTGAAATTTTATTTTTGATCTTTTGATCATAGGACTGGGCATCCCAATTACCAGCCATTTTCTCGTGAATGATGAGCGGAGTCCACTCATCGTGAGAATAACCCACCTAGCATGGAAGATACTGACAGCCCCCAGTCGCTACATGAGCGATTCGGGCATAAAAAAAATAGATTATCATTTGAAGGTTTAGAGTTTGGCACATGCAAATTTACTTGGAACGGCAGGTAAATACCACATATAGGAAGGTATGGTGGACTCATATGGAACAACTTTGGGTTTATGGAAGTGGATGCACAAGCAGTATTCCCGCTTGGTACAAGTGAAGGCTAGAAAAAGACTGGGGAGCGACCAACTAGAGAGCGACAACAGTCATAAACATGCATTGTGATTAACCAACATTGAATGCAAGCATGAGTAGGATATAAATCACCATGAACATAAATATCGTGGAGGCTATGTTGATCTTGTTTCAACTACATCCCTGAACATGTGCCAAGTCAAGCCACTCGAATCATTCAAAGGAGGATACCATCCTATCATACTACATCACAACCATTTTAAAAGCATGTTGGCACACAAGGTAAACCATTATAAACTCCTAGCTAATTAAGCATGGCATGAATAACTATAATCTCTAATTGTCATTGTAAACATGTTTCATTCATAATAGGCTTAATCAAGAACAATGAACTAATCATATTTACAAAAACAAGATAGGTCGAGTTCATACCAGCTTTTCCTCATCTCAATCATTTCATCATATATCGTCATTATTGCCTTTCACTTGCACGACCGAATGATGTGAATAATAATAATAGTGCATGTGCATCGGACTAAGCTGGAATCTGCAAACATTTATTCGAAGGAGAAGACAAGGTAACATGGGCTCTTTGTTAGATCAACAATAATGCATATGAGAGCCACTCAACATTTTCATCGTGGTCTTCTCTCTTCGACCCCCAAAGAAAAGAAAAGAATTTCAAAGAAACACACTGAAATGTTTTTGGAGTTTCTGTTTTTCTGAAGAAAAAAAACAAGAACGAGAAAAACTATCTACACAGGAAAGCTCCCAACAAGTAAAAGGAGAACGAGAAATCTTTTTGGGTTTTCTTTAATACTACAACTAAGCATGGAAAGTAAACTAAGCTACAACCAAATTTTTTGTTTTTCTCAAAGGTTTTTCAAATACTCAAGAAGAAAGCGAGAAAAAGAAATAACCTAACATGGATAATATAATGAAAAAGTATGAACACCGACAATTGGAATGAGTGTGTGAACATGAATGTAATGTCGGTGAGAAATACGTACTCCCCCAAGCTTAGGCTTTTGGCCTAAGTTGGTCTAGGGCCACCACTGGCCCGGATGATATCCAAAGTCATAGTTGGGGTCGTAATATGCTGCGGCAGCCGCTGCTTGGCGGGCTGCCTTCTGGAGGCGAGTAGCCTCCGCTGTCCTCTCATACTCGTTTGCCTCCTCTCTATTTATAAAATATCTCCCATTTACCTGAAAGTTAAAGAAGGCAGGAGCAGGAAGGGTAATATGGACGGCACGCCGTCTGTCAAAGATTAGTCAGTACTGGAGGGACTGTTCGTTCCTCTCAAGAAACTGATAGCGTACTAAAGCATTATAATCAAGAAAAGCAGGTGGCAACTCTAGGTCATTCCCCCTTATGGGTACACCAAGATAATTAGCTAAGCAAGTTGCATAAATCCCACCAAATAAATCTCCATCTTTAGCATTAAGATGTAACCTTCTTGCAATAATAGCCACCAAATTATATCGCTTGTCACCTAACACCGCACACTTGAGGACACTAAGATCTAGAACGCAAAGGTAGCTATGCTCATGCTTACCATTAATGCACCTACCTATAAAGAGAGCAAAATAATGTATGGCAGGAAAGTGAATGCTCCCTATGGTAGCTTGTGTGATATTTCTAGTTTCTCCCACAGTGATGCTAGCAAGGAAATCAGTATATTCGGATTTGTGAGGCTCACTAAGAAGGCCCCACTGTGGGATTTTGCAAGCAGTATTAAAATCTTCAAGGTCCATGGTATATGATTCATCATAAAGATCAAATGAAACAGTATGGGTATTGCGCTTAGATGAAAATTCAAACCTCCGCACAAAGGAATCGGTGAGGTAATAGTATTGTTGGGACTTATCTGATACGAAGTCCTCAAGGTTAGCATTCCGTACATATGCATCAAACTCATCCTTGAAGCCTGCACGAACCATGAATTCATCCGACGGCCATTCACAAGGCCGCACTTGAGCTTCCCTGGTGGTTCAAGGTCTGGCTCACGTATCGCGAGCCTCGGTGCTTGCTTCCTCGAAGAACCACCTTGGTACATTTTTCTTCCTCTGAAAAATTTCTGAAATTTTTAGTGGCTCGAAATAAAAGTGAACTAAACTCAACAAAATTGATAGTGACTACTCCTACAAGTGCCTAGAGGCTAAAGCATGCTTCAAAACTACTTTGGACCATATAAATTTGACATGCAAGCTCAAGAACAGGGTCACTACAGCAGCAAGAATTTGCAATATATAAAGCACTAGAACAAAAACTAATTGGACCATTGGAGGAGTCATATACCGAAGAACAATCCCCCAAAGCAGTTTTGCAAATGGAGCTTTACACAAGGAAATCGAAAATGGCAGCAAAATGAGCAAGAACACGAGTTTGAGCTACGGGATGATTTTTTTCTGGTGGAAGACGAAGTGGATGGGTGCTGGAATAAGTGAAGGGGGGCCATGTGGGACCCACAAGGGTGGGGGGCGCGCCCAGGGGGTAGGGTGCGCCCTCCGTCCTTGTGGACAGGTGGTGGGTCCCCCTGGTGTGTTCTTAGTGCTAGAAATTCTCAAATATTCTATAAAAAATCATACTAAATTTTCAGGGCATTTGGAGAAACTTTTATTTTCAGGACATTTTTTTTATTTCACACATAATTCAGAAAACAGATAGAAAATACTATTTTTACTTTATTTAATCTAAATAACAGAAAGTAAAAAAAATGGGTACAGAGAGTTGTGCCTTCTAAATTCATCCATCTCATGCTCATCAAAAGGAATCCGTTAACAAGGTTGATCAAGTCTTATTAACAAACTTCTTCCGAATGACATGAAACCGGAGAATTTTCGAATAACACTAGGTTACCTCAACGGGGATATGCATGTCCCCAACAATAAGAATATCATATTTCTTTTTGACAGTAGGAGGAGGGAATTCAAAACCTCCAATAGTAATAGTTGAAATTTTTCCAATAGAATTGATACTATGAACTTGAGGTTGTTTCTTCGGAAAGTGTACCATATGCACATTACCATTAACATGAAAAGTGACATTGCATTTATTGCAATCAATAACAGCCCCTGCAGTATTCAAAAAGGGTCTACCAAGGATGATCGACATACTATCGTCCTCGGGAATATCAAGAATAACAAAGTCCGTTAAGATAGTAACGTTTGCAACCACAACAGGCACATCCTCACAAATACCGATGGGTATAGCAGTTGATTTATCAGCCATTTGTAAAGAGATTTCAGTAGGTGTCAACTTATTCAATTCAAGTTTACGATATAAAGAGAAAGGCATAACACTAACACCGGCTCCAAGATCACATAAAGCAGTTTTAACGTAGTTTCTTTTAATGGAGCATGGTATAGTTGGTACTCCTGGATCCCCAAGTTTCTTTGGTATTCCACCCTTAAAAGTATAATTAGCAAGCATGGTGAAAATTTCAGCTTTCGGTATCTTTCTTTTATTTGTAACAATATCTTTCATATACTTAGCATAAGGAGGCATTTTAAGCATATCAGTTAAATGCATACGCAAAAAGATAGGTCTAATCATTTCAGCAAAGCGCTCAAAATCCTCATCATCCTTTTTCTTGGATGGCTTAGGAGGAAAGGGCATGGGTTTCTGAACCCATGGTTCTCTTTCTCTACCATGTTTTCTAGCAACAAAGTCTCTCTTATCACAACGTTGATTCTTTGATTGTGGGTTATCAAGATCAACAACAGGTTCAATCTCTACATCATTATCATTACTAGGTTGAGCATCAACATGAACATCATTATTAACATTATCACTAGGTTCATGTTCATCACCAGATTGTGTCTCAGCATCAGAAATAGAAATATCATTTGGATTCTCAGGTGTGTCTATGACAGGTTCACTAGAAGTATGCAAAGTCCTATCAGTTTTCTTTTTCTTTTTATTACTAGGACTGGATGCATCAGTATTAATTCTCTGAGAATCTTGCTCAACTCTCTTAGGATGGCCCTCAGGATACAAAGGTTCCTGGGTCATTTTACCACCTCTAGTCACAACCCTAACAGCATTATCATTGTTCTTACTATTCAACTCATTAAGAAAATCATCTTGTGCCTTAAGTACTTGTTCTACTTGAGTTGTAACCAAGGAAGCATGTTTACTAATAAGCTTAAGATCATTAACAGTTCTACTCATATAATCACCCAAGTGGTCAAGCATGTCAGCATTACGTTTCAATTGTCTACTAACATAAGCATTGAAATTTTCTTGTTTAACAATAAAATTATCAAACTAATCCAAGCATTGACTAGCAAACTTGTTATGAGGAATATCACCTTCATCAAATCTATGAAGAGAGTTTACCTCTACTACCTGTGTCGGGTTATCAAGACCATGTATTTCTTCAATAGGCGGTAAATTCTTAACATCTTCAGCTTTAATACCTTTTTCTTTCATAGATTTCTTTGCCTCTTGCATATCTTCAGGACTGAGAAATAGAATACCTCTTTTCTTCGTAGTTGGCTTAGGAGTTGGTTTAGGAAGTGTCCAATCATTATCATTACTCAATATATTATTCAATAGCAATTCAGCTTGCTCAACAGTTCATTCCCTGAAAATACAACCAGCACAACTATCTAGGTGGTCCCTAGAAGCATCAGTTAGTCCATTATAAAAGATATCAAGTATTTCATTTTTCTTGAGAGGATGATCAGGCAAAGCGTTAAGTAATTGGAGAAGCCTCCCCCAAGCTTGTGGGAGACTCTCTTCTTCAGATTGCACAAAGTTAAATATTTCCTGTAAGGCAGCTTGTTTCTTATGAGCAGGGAAATATTTTTGAGAGAAGTAATAAATCATATCCTGGGGACTACGCACACAACCAGGAGCAAGAGAATTAAACCATAACTTAGCATCACCCTTTAACGAGAAAGGAAACAACTTAAGAATATAGTAATAGCGAATTTTTTCCTCATGAGCAAATAGGGTGGCTATATCATTCAGTTTAGTAAGATGTGCCACAACAGTTTCAGATTCATAACCATAGAAAGGATCAGATTCAACCAAAGTGATTAACTCAGGATCGATAGAGAATTCATAATCCTTATCAGCAACAAAGATAGGTGAAGTAGCAAAATTGGGATCATATTTCATTCTAGCATTCAAGGACTTTTCTTTCAGCTTAGCTAACAGTTTCTTAAGATCTTCTCTATCATTGCAAGCAAGAAAGTCTCTAGCAGTTTCTTCATCCATAATATAACCCTCAGGTACAACAGGCAATTCATATCTAGGGGGAGAATCATAATCTTCAGTTTCAATAATATTTTCTCTAACCCTAGCAAGTTGTTCATCAAGAAATTCACCTAGTGGCACAGTATCATCAAGCAAAGCAGTCGTATCATCATAAGCATCATGCATAGCAAAAGTGGCATCATCAATAACATGCGACATATCGGAATCAATAGCAGGTGTAGGTGTCGCAAGTTTACTCAAAACAGAAGGTGAATCAAGTGCAGAGCTAGATGGCAGTTCCTTACCTCCCCTCGTAGTAGAGGGAAAAAGCTTGGTTCTAGTATCTTTCAAATTCTTCATAGTGATCAACAGATATAAATCCCAAGTGACTCAGAGAATAGAGCTATGCTCCCCGGCAATGGCGCCAGAAAAAGGTCTTGATAACCCACAAGTATAGGGGATCGCAACAGTTTTCGAGGGTAGAGTATTCAACCCAAATTTATTGATTCGACACAAGGGGAGCCAAAGAATATTCTCAAGTATTAGCAGCTGAGTTGTCAATTCAACCACACCTGAAAGACTTAATATCTGAAGCAAAGTATTTAGTAGCAAAGTAGTATGGAAGTAACGGTAACGGTGGCAAAAGTAACAGTAGCAGTTTTGTAGCAATTGTAACAGTGGCAACGGAAAAGTAACTTAGCAAAGATCAAGATGTGAAAAGCTCGTAGGCAATGGATCAATGATGGATAATTATGTCAGATGGCATTCATCATGCAACAGTTATAACATAGGGTGACACAGAACTAGCTCCAATTCATCAATATAATGTAGGCATGTATTCCGAATATAGTCATACGTACTTATGGAAAAGAACTTGCATTACATCTTTTGTCCTACCCTCCCGTGGCAGCGGGGTCCTATTGGAAACTAAGGGATATTAAGGCCTCCTTTTAATAGAGAACCGGGCCAAAGCATTAGCACTTAGTGAATACATGAACTCCTCAAACTACGGTCATCACCGGGAGTGGTCCCGACTATTGTCACTCCGGGGTTGCCGGATCATAACACGTAGTAGGTGACTATAACTTGCAAGATGGGATCAAGAACACAAATATATTCATGAAAACATAATAGGTTCAGATCTGAAATCATGGCACTCAGGCCCTAGTGACAAGCATTAGGCATAGCAAAGTCATAGCAACATCAATCTTAGAATATAATGGATACTAGGGATCAAACCCTAACAAAACTAACTCGATTACATGATAGATCTCATCCAACCCATCATCGTCCAGCAAGCCTACGATGGAATTACTCACGCACGGCGGTGAGCATCATGAAATTGGTGATGGAGGATGGTTGATGATGACGACGGCGACAATTTCCCCTCTCCGGAGCCCCGAACGGACTCCAGATCTGGTCTCCCGAGGAAGAACAGGAGGTGGTGGCGGCTCCGTATCGTAAAACGCGATGAATCCTTCTCTCTTATTTTTTTCTACCCGAACGTGAATATATGGAGTTGGAGTTGAGGTCGGTGGAGGTCCAGGGGGCCCACAAGGTCGGATGGCGCGCCCTGTGGGAGTGGGCGCGCCTCCCACCCTTGTGGACAAGGTGTGGGCCCCCTTCTGTTGATTCTTTCGCCAATATTTTTTATTAATTCCAAAAATAATCTCCGTGAAGTTTCAGGTCATTCCGAGAACTTTTATTTCTGCACAAAAATGACACCATGGCAATTCTGCTGAAAACAGCGTCAGTCCGGGTTAGTTCCATTAAAATCATGCAAATTAGAGTCCAAAACAAGGGAAAAAGAGTTTGGAAAAGTAGATACGATGGAGACGTATCACTTGCCCCACTGGAACTCATACATTCAGATCTTTGTGAAATGAATGATGTTTTGACAAAAGGTGGAAAGAAATATGTCATGACGTTAATCGGTGAATCCACTAGATACTGCCATGTGTATCTTTTGAAATCAAAAGATGAGGCTTTGAACTTTTTCAAGATCTATAAAGCTGAAGTGGAAAACCAACTTGATCGTAAGATCAAGAGGCTTAGGTCCGATCATGGTGGAGAGTATTTTTCCAATGAATTCGATTATTTCTGTGCAGAACATGGTATAATCCATGAGAGGACGCCTCCATATTCACCTCATTCAAATGGGGTAGCCGAAAGAAAGAACCGTACTCTAACTGATTTGGTTAACGCCATGTTAGACACATCGGGTCTCTCCAAGGTGTGGTGGGGGAGGCGATACTGACTGCATGTCATGTCCTAAACCTAGTTCCCAAAAAGAACAAAGAGCTAACTCCATTCGAGGAATGGGATAAGAAAAGGTTAAAACTCTCTTACCTACCAACTTGGGGCTGCTTGGCGAAAGTCAATGTGCCAATTCCAAAGAAGCGCAAGCTTGGACCTAAAACTGTGGATTGTGCTTTCTTTGGGTATGCTTTTCATAACATTGGTTATAGATTCTTGATTATAAAATCTGAGGTATCAGACATGCATGACGGTACAATCATGGAGTCGAATGATGCGACTTTCTTTGAAGATATCTTTCCCATGAAGGATATGGGTAGCTCATTAAAATAGGAGTTGCCTAGTTCATCGAGTCGGGATGTTGTTGCAATTTCTGATCCTACCACTCCGATGCAACATCTTGAAGATCTTGTGGAGGACAATTATGAGACTCCCAAAAGGAGCAAGAGACAAAGGACTGCAAAGTCTTTTGGTGATGATTTTCTTGTGTATCTCATAGATGACACTCCCAGTTCTATTTTAGAGGCCTATGCATCTGAAGATGCTGACTACTGGAAGGAAGCGGTCCGTAGTGAGATGGATTCCATCTTGGCAAATGAAACTTGGGAGATCACTAATCGTCCTTATGGGTGCAAACCTATAGGGTGCAAATGGGTATTCAAGAAGAAGCTTAGGCCTGATGGTACTATTGAGAAGTACAAGGCACAGCTCGTGGCCAAGGGTTATACCCAAAAGGAAGGTGAAGACTTCTTTGATACTTACTCACCTGTGGCTCGACTGACCACTATTCGAGTACAACTTTCACTAGCTACCTCACATGGTCTTCTCATTTATCAAATGGATGTTAAGACTGCTTTCCTAAATGGAGAGTTGGGCAAGGAAATTTATATGGAACAACCAGATGGGATTGTAGTAGATGGTCAGGAAGGAAAAGTGTGCAAGTTGCTGAAGTCTTTGTATGGACTTAAGCAAGCACCCAAGCAGTGGCATGAGAAATTTAAAAGAAATTTAACAACTGCAGGCTTTGTTGTAAACAAAGCTGACAAATGTGTGTACTATCACCATGGTGGGGGGAGGGAGTTAGCCTTTGCTTGTATGTTGATGACATATTGATTTTCGGAACAAATCTGAATGTTATTAAGGAGGTCAATGATTTCCTATCTCGTTGTTTTGAGATGAAGGATTTAGGAGTGGTTGATGTTATTCTTAACATCAAACTATTGAGAGACGATGATGGTGGGATTACATTGCTTCAATCTCACTATGTGGAAAAGATCTTGAGTCGCTTTGGCTACAGTGACTGCAAGCCCTCTCCAACACCATATGATGCTAGCGTGTTGCTTCGAAAAAATCGAAGAATTGCTAGAGATCAATTGAAATATTCTTAGATTATTGGCTCGCTTATGTATTTAGCCAGTGCTACAAGACCTGACATCTCTTTTGCTGTTAGCAAACTAAGATGATTTGTTTCAAAACCGGGAGATGATCATTGGAAAGCTCTAGAGAGAGTTATGCATTATTTGAAAGGCACTGCGAGTTATGTAATTCACTATACTGGGCACCTAAAGGTGCTTGAAGGGTACAGTGACTCAAACTGGATCTCAGATGTTGATGAGATAAAGGCCATGAGCGGATATGTATTCACTCATGGAGGTGGCGATGTTTCTTGGAAGTCTTGCAAGCAAACCATCTTAACGAGGTCAACAATGGAAGCAGAACTCATAGCACTAGATACAGCTACAGTCGAAGCAGATTGGCTTCATCGGCTCTTAAATGACTTGCCGGTTGTTGAGAAACTTGTATCGGGTATCCTTATGAACTGCGACAATCAAACTGTGATCACGAAAGTGAGCAGCTCGAAGGATAACATGAAGTCATCAAGACATGTTCATAGAAGGTTAAAGTCTGTCAGGAAAATGAGAAACTCCAGAGTTATTGCATTGGATTGTATCCAAACGTCTAAAAATCTGGCAGATCCTTTTACTAAGGGTCTATCACGTAATGTGATAGATAATGCATCGAAGGAGATGGCTATGAGACCCATAATATGAGTTGTTCACATTGGTAACCTAGTCTATGTGATCGGAGATCCCGTGAATTAGATGTGGAAGACAATCTGTTGGTCAACTGAGAGGAGAGTATCCTTACCATTAACAATACCACTCCATGAAGATGCAATACTCTCCTAATCTACATGGCAGGTTGATGTATATCTTAATGTGTTCTAAGTGGCTTATTTAAGCAGAGATGTTGTCCTGCAGAACATCTTTTGAACAACACACCTATATAAGTCTGATTGTTAAACGTCGCAATCTATGAGAGTAGGGTGCTCTGTAGTAAACTAATGAAAGTCCTCGGAGTACGACGCATAAGCTCCACCCGCGGGGAAGACCCACGGTAGCCTAGTATCGGTCATGCTTTGTGTGAAGCTAGATTCACAGAAAACTTGCAGTTCAAGGCTTAGTCCACTGTTCAAGTTGCTTACTAGTGTAGCATAGAGTTCTAGGTGGAAATTCAACTTAACAGTCTCCACTGCAGTACCGGCATATAAAACAGTATTTTGGAACCAAAGGCAAATTTTATGTGCCTCTCGGATCTGGTGGGGGATTGCTGGAATTTAATCTATTTTGGGCCAGCCCAATAGCATTTTCAGAAATTCCTAATAAATCCTAGAGGCCCACTCAGCCCATTCGTGCAAGGCAAGAGGTGAAACTAAAGATTTGTCCCACGATGCTAGTTTGGTAGGAGTTGGACCTCCTTATAAGGGAGGTTGTCTCCCCACATGTATGAGCATGAGAACAAGAGGGACATTCACGTGCGCTCCTCCTCCGCCGGCCGCCTCGCCATGCCTCGTCACGACGTGCCGCGCCGCGAGTTGTGGGAATGAGTCGAGCCAATGTCTAAATTTTTGCCACGCACGACGGGTATACGAATGGTCACACGGGAGCTGAAACGTTTTGTTGTAGTTGAGATTGAATCCGAACGGTGCACCTCTTTGGCTGCTGACTGTTCGTTTCGCCTCTCGTTGCTGCATATTCGCCTCCTCCTCCTGTGCCTATAAAAGAGAGGTCGCTCCTCTCCAGAGAGACACAGCAGAACACCACCTTCCTCTCGCCTCCAAGTTCCTGAGCATCGGGCTACTACTACGATCTTCCACATCCCGGCTTGCGGCATGCACCGCAGGTCGGGACAGTAGGCCTCCGAAACCCTACCTCTTTGAGTCCTATACGGGATAAGGGTGATAAGGTTTTGGGGACCACTCTGCGCAACTACTGACCTCTTCATCACGGACGCCGGCGACTACTTCCCCAACGACGATTTCTGCCCCGACGTCGACAACCTCTTCGACGACATGGCCGGCGAGGACGTCGACCCCAAGATCAATGCTTCTGTCACTGCTCCGTACGTTCTCATGTTCTTTCTGTTTGAGATCTTGCTACAGTTTCTCTTTTTAGTATCTGTTTTACATATGTTCTCTTCTAGTTCACATGTGCTCCATGCTATTTGCCTTCTCTCTTATAGATTACATGACTTATTTCATCTCTACTATAATAGTCATGTTTTATCTACTATTTCTGTTAATAAAATCATATGGTAAATTACTCATATTTCCAACACTTAGGTATGTTTAATCTTGTGACCGAGGGAGCTCGCAATGTACCGTCGTATATTTTCGGGTTGCAATGCCAAAGAGTCGAGGGTAGTGGTGACAAAGCACCCCGACCTTACCAGTTGTCATGCCAGAAGATGCCTTTTTATAGCCTATAAGGGCCCTCCCATCCGTGACTCCAAGCCCGCCTAGCACCTTGGTGAGACACGTTTATGAACCACGATATAGAATTCATATTCTCCAGCAAACGAACGGTATTTTTTCCTTAGCAGGGAAAACGTAAGTCCTTTTAAGGAGTGCTATTAGAGTTTTTCTATTTGTGGATGATTTGTCATTTGTACTCTCAGGTTTGTGTTTGCATAATCTCGTATGCCACCTTCGACTAATATTCCCTAATCTAAATAATGGGATGCAAAGCCCCAGTCGACGATACCACCTTTTCAAAGAAGAAAAAATCAAGATAATGAGAGCACAATATTAATAATCTAGGATCACAACAATCAGTAAGCTCTAAGCTGAGCATTTTGTATCACGTTGTTTGAAATGTTAAAAGCATCAATACTAAAAAAGAATAGTTTTGACATGCCTATATCCAAACAGAAAACATGTTGGCACTTGTTAATGATTAAGTGGCATCTCTTTGAATCTGACCAATTCTAAAGCAATCTGAATTCATTATATGACAAACTCACTTGTTTCGACTTAATATGTCACACCGAGTTAATCCTAATTAAGGACCTTTGGGACAATCTATTTGATTACAAGGTTTTGTTCCGAAGCAAAGATATCCGCGGAGGCCGGTTCGTTCGTCCTATTCTGATATTCAGGGCCAAGAGGTACTGGATTCTCTTCCGGATAGACCCTAAAAAGGAGAAGAAGAGCTGAAATGCCAGCAGACCTCTGTCTATTCTCTAATTCACCCAATCCAACAGTACCCATTTTTTAAACGTCCAGTGCCATGGACTGTTGAGTATGAACGAGCAATCTCGCTTCTACCATTAGAGCATCTATAGCCAGACTCAGCAAATCCGGCCCCTCAAACGCCCGCGGAGGCGCGTCCGCGGGCACTAACCGGGCGCTCCCTATATCCACGTCTCCATACCCACGTATCTCATATTCCGTCCCCTATTTTCATACTAAACCATGCAGCGTTGATAAAAACTACATAGATCATAAGCGGACATACAAAAGATCACAGACGGATCAGCGGAAGATAGCCAAAGTTCACATAATACACATAGTACGACGGACAAGTTCAAACTACAACTAAAAACTTGAAATAATGGCGGATCTTCACCACTTCCTCGCCGGCCCTTTGCCCTTCCGGTCGCCAGCACAGCTGTAGGAGTCCGCCGCAGGAGGTGGGTCCACGTCGGAGCCGTCAGACCCGTCGGCGGAGGAGGAATCGGAGATGACGATGAACCTTGCAAGCGCCGAACGACGCAGTCTTGCTGGCACTTGAGCTTGGCCACCCTCGTCGCCTCCCTCGCTTCCTCCGCCGCCTCCCGCTCGGATTGCTCAATGCTGAGCCGGAGCTGCTTGGCGTTGAGCCTCCGAAACCATCGGGCCTTCGTCTCCGCCTCAGTCAGTGACCGGCGGCATGCCCACTAGAAGAGACGGTCCTCCTTGTCGGGCACCAGGCGGCGGCAGGCGGACTGCGCAGACCCGGCGGACCCGCCCGCCATCTCCCTAGCCCTCTGCGTCTCGCGGCGGGCAGCTCATGCCTCCGACTCCGGAGTCCGCATCCGCGTCGTCGGCTGAGCGGGCACTAGAACCCAGCGCTGCCCACGCGGAGTAGCGGCCGGAGGCGGAGGAGGCCGTCGGGCGGGAGGAGCAGATCTGGCAGGCATCACAGATCCGCGCGCGGGGCAGGAAGGGTCGGCGCCGGCACCACCGTTGGCGCGACGGGCGACAGGGGGCGTCACACCGGACCCAGAGCTGCCGCCCGTATCGACCCGTGAGCGCTAGAGCGCGATACGGAGCGCCAGCTCCTCCTCGTCTCCGGAGCTGCCGGTGCTGGACATGCTCGCCGGCGCTAGGGATTTGGCAGATTGGGAAAATGGGAGCGTCGGGAAGGGGAGGGGAGAGGAGCGGAGCGGAGCAGAGTGAGCTAGGGTTTCTGCCGAACGGGGGTTTTTGTGGGGTCGGGGTGGGCCAGCAGTGGGCCGGGCTGACGTGGCGGGCGCGCCCGAGCCGCCTCATATCCGCCCTACATTTGGGACAGATATGAGGGGTGCCGATCAGCCCGGGCGTTTGAGTCCCGTTTGAGAGCTCCGGTTGGGTCGGTATTTTTTGACCGATCAGTGACCGGACGGCCTGCCCGGACGTATGAGACGGATATAGGGCGCCCAGTTGTAGATGCTCTTAGGACACATTCTCATCCTTAGATTGATACTATTTCAACGCATTAGAGTTGTTCTTGTTAGCGTTTGTAACATTGTAATGTTAAATCTCAGCAATTGGTAGGGTGGGTGTACTTTTAACATATTGGAACAAACCTTAACCATCCGATTCCGTAGATCATTTTTTTTAATAAGAGTCAACTCTATACATTTTACTTGGCCTTTTGTTCATGGACTCCACTGCCATTACTTTTCAAATGTTGTCTGCAACTGAGTTGATTGTTTATCAAAAATAATGAGTGCAATGATGGTATTTTCTTTTTGACAACAAACCTGGGAACAAGATATGCACACACAAAATCCAAACGCAAGAAATTTTAAAAATGCGTATACTCCTACAAGAATCCAAAAAAAGTATGTAAGACCGAAATAGAAATTTGTATGGACATGATTCCGCTGATTCGCGTCGTTACAAGTGAAGCGATGGATGATAGCCGAGTTGATAACGTGTTCTCTTCTTTTCCTTTTTCTATTGGAAAGTCTTGAACAACTCAGTGGCCGTGTGGGGAATAGATTATCTAATCATTTTTGCATTCCCAGAAGCTTCTTCAGTTATTGAAGCCACATGACGAGGTGGACGGTTCCCGGAGAAATTAGAATTTTCATACTACTAATGAAACAAAATTAATGTACTTCACCCCTTGTCTGTATGGGCATCGAACGAAGTTTTTTTTTTTAACATAGTACAGACGCAAGCGCTCATACATACACGCATACACTCACCCCTATGAACGCACACACGCACACACTATCCCTACGAGCACCTTCGAGAGACTGAGCCGGCATATCATCTTGAGATTTACGAAGTCACCGTAGGCGTCTCGTCGTCGACGGGAACGTCTCCTCCCACTGAAAGCGCATCGCCGGAAATCCTGAAATAATCCAGGAATAAATGCGAGCACCAGGACTTGAACCTTGGTGGGCTGGGGATACCACAGTCCCTCTAACCATCCAACCACAGATTGGTTCGCATCGAACGAAGATACTGGTGTGTCAGATTGCTTTCAAACCGTTGCAAATCCACCTTTTAACAGCTCAATAAAGCCATTCCCAAAAGTTATTGTTAGCGGCATTATTAGGGCAACTCTAACCGATCCCTTATAACCGGTTAGAGGAGTAAAAATGTGTTTTTACTCCTCTAGCTGGGACCTAACTGATCCCTTATTCGCCTTAAGGGAGTAAAATTTTACTCCTCTCCCTTAAAATCTCCTTATATTCACTTCGTGGCTCGACGGCTGAGTAAAAGCCGCGCCTCTCCTCCATTGCCTCCCCCCCTCCCGCGTCGCATCTGTGTCAGCGCCGCCCCTCCCACCCCCTGCCGGCGCCCGCCCGCCGCCGGGGGTGCTCAGTAGGCTCCGCCGTTGTCCCCTACCGCTTGGATTTGCGCCGCCTAGTCCCGTGGCCGGCGAAAAAGCGGTGGATCTGCAGCTGCTGCCATCGTCGTCGGATTTGACGATTCCGGCCGCTGGCGGCTGCGCCTTGCCATGGATTGGCCGGGAAGCGGACCGCACAGCCCCGGCAACCCTTTCCGCACCGCATGCAGGTACCGGCTCCTCCTCTAGCCACTCAAATCTCTCCCGTCGAAGGTTCGTCGGCAAATACACGCCCGGCCGTCGCCTGGGCTCGCCGCTGCCGGTCATACAGTGCGACGACTGCACGCGGCAGGTGGTGCGCCGAGTTTCTACCACGCAGCAACATCCCGGATGGGTGTTCTTCAAATGCACAAACGATGGGGTATGTGCTTGTTTTGATTCGGTTCTTCACCGGATTCGGCGCAATTTCGGTAGCTAATTGTTGCTCATCTATGTGTGTAGGATGATGGATGCAAGTTTTGATATTGGGAAGAAGAATACATCGATCTATTGATAGCATGAAAATTACTAGATGTCTGTGCACTTCTTGCTAGAATTGAGGGTAGAGATGAGAATAGATATGAGATTAGAGATGAAATTAGATGCAACGCAACGTCTACTTCTTTAGAATCGAAGAAGAAAGAAGTGTTGAAGATCGAGAATCTGCAGATCAACAATGAAGACATAGTGAAGATATTAGTCAAACTAGTGGGAGCAGTTAGGGAAGTTGGAAACCTTCTAAAATGTCTAATTGTGATTCTTATTTTCTTTGGTCTTACTCTCGTGGTGAAAAATTGGTGAATTTTGTACTCCAATGTCATTGAATGAAATAAAAAAGTAAGAAAATGTGTTTCGGTAGCGGAATATGTGATGCAAATGAAAAAAAAATATACTCCACTAAGTTCAGGGGATCGGCTAGAAACGGGCAAAACTTAGTGGAGTAAATTTACTCCACTAAGGTTTACTCCACCATTTTAGGCCATCTCTAGCCGATCCCCTATAAGTTAACGGAGTAAGACCCTTAGTGGAGTATATATACTCCACTATTTTTTTGCCGTTTCTAGCCGATCCCCTAAACTTAACGGAGTAAACTTCAATTTGATCAAATTTGAAGCAATTTGAACCGAAAGTAGCATGCACTCAAATATAAACATAGATAGTTTTGCACAACCGAACATAAAACATAAATTTAAACTAAACTAAGCAACTAAACTACTTTCGGTCGAAGTGGAGGTCGAGCCAATCTTTCCTCGTCGAGTACGGTGTGCCGAGAGCCGGGTCCGGGTCGATGCCGTCGCCGGGGAAGACACTCCTCCACTCATCGACGTCGATCTCCTCATCCTCGCCGCCCACCTCGCCGCCGTCCTCATCGCCTTGGACCTCGTCGTCGGAGATAACGATAACCTCCCCGCCGGCATCGTCAAAGATCATCCGCTCTGCCTCCACGAGCTCCGGGTGCTCCCGGCGGAGCTCTTGCATGTACGCTTTGTCGGCGGCCTCGGCCTCGAGGCGCTCCCTCGCCTCGCGGTCCTCCCGCGCCATAGCCGAGCTCACCATCCCCGGTTCTGGCAGGACGAGGTGGACCGGAGCCGTGCCTGGGGGAAATTGAGCCGAGCCGCCGCGCCGTGGTAGCGGACCTGCTAGTAGTCGTACTCCATAGCCGCGAGCTCGGCCACGTGGAAGGCCTCGAGCCACCGCCGGGTGTGGGTCTCCCGATCCGTGATTTCGACCACCCACGTCCCCCAATGCCGCTGCCGAACCCCGAGGTAGGTCCTCGTCGGCGGCCGGGACGGAGGGAGGACGGGGAAGTCCTCTAACCGGCGTAGGGGCACGGCTACAGGCGGATCGGGCGACCAGCGACGGCGGCTCAATGAAGAGCACGCGTAGGACGACCCGCGCGCGTGGCGACGCGGATCCGCGCTGCGGATCGGCGGCGGGGACCGGCGGCCACCATGTCCGGCCATCGGAGGGGCGGGGAGGGCAGGGGGCGCGTCGGCGGCGGTGCGGGGGGAGAAGAGGAGGCGGGGAGAAGAAGCGCCGATTTTACTCGGCCGCGTAGGGATGGAGTAAATATACTCAGATTTTTAGGGACGGGGTAAAAAATTTACTCCACTAAGCCGTATAGGGGATCGGCTAGGTCAAACTTAGTAGACTAAAAAGCCAAATTTACTTCACTAAGAAGGTATAGGGGATCGGTTAAAATGCTCTTACTCCTCTATTTTTCAGGGATCAATCAGAGTTGCCCTTAGGGGGCTTGTGGTGAACATGGTTGCTTTGAAGAAACAAACAAACAATTTCACATTTCAATCCCAAAATCATGATTGACAATTTTTCTTCAGATAAGAAACAAATTTGTCAGAACTAGGAGAAAGAAAAGAACTCTGTCTCTGGATTTCCAAGAAGAGGAGTACCCCTAGCAGAGGCTACATCACGAATCCACAAGTAAATTGTACAGAACAATCCGAGAAAGCGCCGAGTAATCCACATAATCTGCACCTAGGGCTCATATAAAGCTGTACTACTACTGCTTAATTGGCCGAGTTCACACAATTTGCAGCTCGGAGTCATCATCATCACAGACTAAATTTCCCCTGTTTGTTAAACCAACCAACCAGACATGCACCGAGGTAGGTATGATCTGGTATAGTACTAGTAGTATTCTCTGGAAGATGTGTGAAGCACTGCTGTACAGCTTGGAGGATGGATCCGGAGCCAACCGAAGCAAGGAAAAAAAACGAAGGGCCTAACCTAGAAGCCGCCGGGGCCCCGGCCGGAGAAGGCGAGGGCGAAGAGGACGACGACGAGGTAGAAGAGGATGACGACGAGCTTCATCTGGAACATGGCGAAGAAGAGCTTCACCATGAACACCAGCAGCAGCGCGTTGAAGATGATCGCTATCGCCGCCTCCAGGGGCTCCATCGCTCCTCCACCGCCCGCCTGCCGTCCCAACCGACGCCGCCCCGTCGCCGACCAGACCGGTGGCTGAAAAGGCGGAGTACCCTGAAACTAAAGGTGCCCGTCAGTGAGTGGCCGAGTGGGGGCGCCGGACCGGAAGGGGCTGGAAGATGCAAGCCTGTGACCTACTGACCTGCGGCTGACGGCGACGCGTTTACGGTGCGGGGATTTCACTCTCGCCGACGCCGATCGCGCGTGGGGGGAAGGAAGGAAAGGTTGGGAGTGTGAAACCGGGCGGCAGCTGCCGAGGTGTCCCCGCTGAATCTTCGGATGGCCGACACGGAAGGTTAAAATTAAAAGCAGGTCGAGACTACGCGTACGCACAGGGGACGGACGCGGCCGAAGGATCCCCTTCCATGTCAGTTGTCAGCTTTGCCACCGTCCGGCCAATTCCCGCGGTCCAGTCAGCTGGCTGGAATCGAAGGATCTGCACACTTTCCCGTAGACCCCGCGATGTCTACCAAATTTGTAGCGGTAATGTCAGATTTTCTAATCATGGCAGAACGGTTTTTTATGGTAAATTATGTTTTTCATGGCACAACGATTTTCTGTCAAACCATCCTCACGACAATAAAATATAATTTACCAAAGATATTTGATCTGCCATGCTAAAAGATCTGATTTGTAGTGAAATCCATTTTTTGTAGAAAAGAGTCTTAAAAAATCACACTGTCAAATCGTGCGCTTATTTCAGAAGCGGGGGATACACACATGTTGTTTTTCCATGCAAGAATAAGACTTAACTCGGGGGGATGGCGTTTTGGCTCCCCGGAGCATTTGCTCCCGAATGAACAGTAACACAAAAAATATTAAATGTTTTCGAAAAATACTGAAATTTTTTGTAGATGATTGTATTAGTGTCGCAAACATGCATGACAATTTTCATGTGAAACAGAGCAGCGGTGTTTCGTCGGCAAAAAAAACAAATTTGGGATGACATTTTGAGGTAACTTTTGGTGTTTGATTTGTTTTTTTTTTGTACAAGCCAAAATGTTTAACCTTTTTGTCTCAAAATTTGCAGGTGACATTTGGATATGACTAAGTACACAAAAAAAACTTTGTCTTGATTTTTTTTTCATTTCAATTTTTTTTTTAACCCCGGGAGCCAAATTGACTTTCCGTTAACTCGGGTTATTCTTGGAGAGACTGGCAAAGTGCTCTTTAGTGGAAAGTAGAGCCCCTGGCATTTTTTTCCCTTACGCATACCACGGAAAATAATTAGAGGTTCCTATTTCTAGTGAAAAGACAGAGCCACTACCAAAAGTACTCTTATATAACGAAAAGGGCAGACGACCGGAGCATTATTCTATGGCACCACGTCTAACCGATACTACCACGTGAGCAGTGTGAATCTCGAAGTATAATGAGACGTCCCTTTTCCTTCTCTTGCTTTAGAGAGCGAGGACCTCGTCCTCGAATGTACAATTTTATTTCGAAAAGCACGATCCATTGGTTAACCAGATAAACATTTTTTAGGCATAACCAGACAAACTTAGGGTGAAGCATACTACTAACTGGTATCAACTCAACTGACAAAAGCACATGACAGTAGCTGTTTTGACATCTGAAAACAGTGAAACCAGAAGCAGAGACAAGAAACACATGTACCAATGGTGCGCAATAAGAATCATGTCACGGCCAATATTTGATCTTCAGCAAAACTGTGACACCTAGTTTGGGTTAACCTCACTAACCGTATAGTAGTTCTCATTCAAAAGTCAAAACGAAATACCGACAGTAATTCGGCAAGCCAAATGTGGATATGTCAGTTAATGAGCAGATTACGAAATGGAGAAGAAGCATTATGATCACACCTGACTTGTGAAATCTGTGATTGTTCAAGTTGTGGAGATGTTTCTCAACTTGATGCAGCTTTTCCTCCTTGTCCAACTGAAACAATGCTGACAGGGTTTACCTATTCCAACAAGAAGCCCAAATCTATAGTATATTTACATCCTCCAAACCATGCCAGCTCGTCATACAAATCTATGCATAGCAGTGGAGCCCAGAAAAGATGTGCAGCAAGCAAATACGACACTGAGAATGCCGAGTCCCGTTTTTTGCTCTGCTGTTCATCTGAAGCTGATTCACGTCAAATCATATGAACCACAGCAGAAAAGTCCACACTCCAGGGTATCAATAGCATACAAGGCGATAATGTTCCAGGAGCAGGGTGAAGCATACCATCATGATAATACTGCTCAAAATCATTGGCCAACTAAATACGCCAGATTTTCCATGTATACTCAGTCATTTCACAATAACTATAGCCCGTCATTCTCCTTGGTGAACGCAACCACGAACCTGCTATGGAATTTGCAGCTCGATGTCTGGGCAGATATCCTTCTTCATAGTTCAGTACATCACGACAAACAACACAAGGGGAGTCAAACTCAATTTCCTAAAGATATTCTCCAGAAAAAGTTCCATCTTGCTACCTTTATCTGTATGATGGAACTGAATAAATAATTGGTAGTGGAAGTTCTTTTGTCAAAGGTGTCCTCACTGGTGATCTACTAACGCAACAAATTCAAAGAGACGATTCCCACATTAGTAAATCCAAGATCTCATCGATTTCCATTGACAGTGGATGCTTTGCTTCCCAAGAAAAGAAGGCGTGATATTGACCTCTTACTTGAACCCAGCTACACCCTCCATCTTTCTTGAGTGTGGTCCCTTTCATCAGTAACCTTATCCTGGCAGCATCTTTCCACCTTCCACATGATGCATACATATTCGAGAGTAGCACATAGCCTGCTGTATTATCCTTCTCCAACTCATGAAGCCTCTTTGCAGCCCTCTCACCAATCTCCTCATTCTTGTAAGTGTTGCAAGCACTCAGAAGGGCAGCCCATGAATTTGCTTCTGATTTACTTGGGGTTTTCATCAGAAGAGCTTCTGCCTCTATCAAACGACCAGCTCGAGCTAGGACATCAACCATACATGTATAGTGCTTCTCTGTAGGTGAAATACCCCATGCCTGCATTTTGTCAAAATAATGTATGGCTTGCTCCACCAAACCACCGTGGGAACAAGCAAAAAGAAGAGCTAAAAATGTATGCTCATTTGGTGTCATTCCAGTTGCCATCATATCCTCAAATAAAAGAATAGATTCCTCCGCAAAACCATTTTCAGCAAGTCCTTGAATCATGGCAGTCCAAGTGACATCATTTCTTTCAGGCATTTGACAAAACATCCTCTTGGAGCTCTGTAAATCCCCTGACTTGGCATACATGTCACTAAGTGCAGTGCCGATAAAAATGTTTTCCTCGACTCCTAGCTTGATAGTCTTAGCATGAGCCATCTTACCCGTCACTAACGAGCACAAGTTTGCACAAGCAAGAAGAACACTCGAGAATGTAATTTCCCCTGGAACCTGACCCGAAGCCAACATTGCATTGAAAGATTTTAGCGCGTCAACAAATTGTCGATTTTGCGCGTAACCAGAGATAATCGTATTCCATGAAGCTAAATTCCTTGCAGGCATCTTCTTGAAGAGATACATAGCTTCTACCATTTTCCCGTTGTAGCTATAACCTGAAACGAGAGAGTTCCAGCACACTATATTCTTTTGTGGGAGGGTGTCAAAAATCGTTTGCGCATCTCTACACTTCTTGCATTTGCAGTACATGTCAATCAGAGAGCTGGATACGAACACATTGATGCTAGAGCCCATCTTTAGGATACGGGCATGGATCCTCGCTCCTCCTCGCAAGTCCTCAAGACTAGCACAAGCACTGAGCACACTAGAGAAGCATGAAATGTTTGGCCTACAACCATCAGCCAGCATTTGACTGTACAGCTTCACCGCTTCTGTCGCATTGCCTCTCTGCTCATGCCTAGCAATCAAAGTACCCCAGGAGACCTCATTCCTCTCAGGCATTGCATCAAGAACCCGTCGAGCTCTGTCAAGATCACCCGACTCGGAGTACACATCAAGCAGTGCAGTCCACGAGACCACATCCTTCACATCCATCTCATCAAAGACCTTACGGGCTGCAGCTGCATCTCCCATTCTTAGATACAGCGTGATCAAAGAATTTTGTACCTCGATGCTGCTCTCAAAGAAGTTTGATTTAACCGCCAACCCCACGATGGACAAGGCTAGACCAAATTCACCTGCACCAACGCATGCCTTGATCATGCACACAAAAGTGATACCATTAGGCCTCACCCTGCAGCTCACCATTTTACGGAAGATGCCTAGAGCATTGTGGTGGAGCTCATTGCGCACAAAACCAGAAATCGTTGCTGTAAAGAAGGCCACGGAGCCGGACGGGCACTGCTCATACAGCTCGACAGCCTCTGCGACACGCCCACGCTTCATCAACGCATCCACCATGGTAGTGTACGACACAACGGTCCTCTCGGGCATTCCGTCGAACAGCCTGCGAGCGGAGGCGATGTCCCCGGCCTTGACGTACTCAGACACCATGAAGTCGTACGTGAAGGAGAAGGCGGCATCCGCGGCAACGCAGTCCCCGAAGGCACGGTCGCGCTCCGCGGCGCGAGCAAAGGCGGCGTAGGTGGTGAGGAGGTGCGAGGCCACGGAGCGGTCGGCGGCGACGCCGGAGCGCACGGCGTGCGCGTGCAACGAGAGGGCGAGCGGCAGGCGGTTGGAGGAGGAGGCAGGCGCGGCATGGCTGGTGGCGGTGGCGGTGGCGGCGGCGCGGCAGAGGCGGAGGAGGGTGGCGCAGGTCTCGGCGTAGGACTTGAATGCCTTGGGCGTGGGCGCGAGCGGCGGACCGTTCGCCAGACGGAGCTTGAAGGACTTCAGCGGGAGGGTTAGAGGGACCTGTGCCTTCTCCAGCTTCGGCCTGGAACTGGAAGCCAGCTGCGCCGTCGCCGCCGGCGGTGGCCGCCGCGGCCGCTTCGTGCGAACCGCCGCTCTCATTCTCCTCCCATGGTTCGAACTACGAAGGAAATCGTTTCGGTTGTTAATGGCGAGCCCACAGACACAAAAGTGGGCTGCTTCCAGAGCTATCTGGGCCGGATAAGCATACCGAACTACTACAGGTGGCCCAAATTACACGGTGAACACTAAAGCTTGAATGAACCATACCCCTGGAATCCTAAAAAAAACATTGAACCCCCTGGGAAAATATGAACCATAGAAGTTATCGCAGTCATCCCCACCTGAATGCATCACTCAAGGAGCCAAACTAGTTGGCGAGAATTACATGAGGTGTGCTACAGCGCGACGAGAGGTACAAGGCTGGGTCCCTATATCTATGAGCCCAAAGAATAAAGTTGTCGCAAAAGGAAAAGTCAGAAACAATATTGTTAATCAGTAAGGCTGGATGTGCCGAAAAAGCTTGACGTTTCGAATCCCAAATTTTCCATAAGATTGAAAGGTCCATAGAGACCCAACGGAGCGAGCGGCTCACACTAAGTGTAAGGAGGGAACCGAGGATGCGAGTTGGCGCCAAACTTATGAGGCGGGCAGTGGAGGAATATATGAGTGGCATCTTCAACCAAGTTTGCACATCGAAGACGCTAACTAGACTTGTGAAATTTAAAATGTGATTTAAAAAAAATTAAAAACTAATGAGCGAAATCGCATTTGGGAGCATGAAATCCACTCTCACACATTCACCTATATGGAGTATGTCAAAAAGAAGTGAGCACATGCACAATGCTGATCTTTTTCCAAGGCATTGAGGCACACTCCAATGAAGAAGGGAAAAATGAGGAAGCAGCCAAGAAGCATGATTCCGTATTTCGATGTAGCGATTTTGTGAGGAATAAATTCTACATGTCAGTAGTGCAACCTGCAGAGCCATCTTCTATCTATCCCCGGAAATAATACTACAAACAAGGTTACATTGTCTCCATCCCGTAGGTATCTTCAGTACCACTGGCCACCTTTTTCCTCCTCTCAGATATCATATCGGTGTATGCCTGACAAAGCCATAGGTTTTGTTCTAACTTAGTTCTGCGCATGAAATTTGTAATTGCGTAGTAAATAATAATAATAATAATAATAATAATAATAATAATAATATGGACTGATGTTCAGAATACCTTCCGATCAAAGAATTCTACTTGAAAGAAGAAAATCTCTGATGTTAGCAATTACCACAATCAGTTTGCTGGTATATTGTAGTTTGTAAGTTTTCTTTTGTGTTGTTATCTGTAAATCTCTTTCTTTTTGTGTTGTTTAATACTTTAATAGTAATAACAGAGTTTATGCGTCAAAACAGACAAGACTATCTAGCAGATTATCAGTTATAACTTATAACTCATAACAACATTAGTTTATATGTAAGAGTCATGTTAATGTCAAATAATAGGTTATTACCATCTTCCAGTATTAGCAGTCTGGAAAAATTTCCATAATTGTGAAACAAAGTAAATTTAAGAGCGCAACACACTAGAACCTTTTAGAAAACCAAACCTCTGAACAATAATTTAAAGAAATAACATAAAGAAAGGGTTAGAAAAATGGTGCAGAAACCTTAGGATAGGAGTAAAGAAATATGTACCACCATGCACATATTACAAAAGAAACTCCTCCGGTAATCACAGCAGAGTGGATGAGCACCCAACTACATGCAACTGCAACGGTTCCTGTTAGTAATATTGTCCAAGGCTGGCACCTACAACAGACAAAATTCAGAGGTCAATATTGGTCAAAATGAGAAGACTGAAGCATACAAAACCAGTAAAAAAAGATATGGTTGTAGTCACTAGTCACAGAGGTTGAGACCATAAATGTTCAAAAAGGACAACAAAACAAGAACTTGTTGAAATATAATATCTGCCTTCTTAACTATCTAATATAATTCCTCAAAAATAAATTATAGTATATATTGCCTAGCTCCATTGCCACATAGCATTAACTTTTAGGAGAAAAAAACATCGGAAAGGAGGGATCGTCCCGGGCCTCTGCATCGGGTGATGCACGCAGCCTTATTTATTGCAAAAAAATGTTACAGGTCGGAAAAAAGAAGTAAAAAACAGGCTGACAAACTGCAGCAAGCACTACATGTTACAACCTTTATATGCTGATGAAACTTGAAAACGAGTTACTTATTTACCAGGTAGTAAGAGAAGTGAGGCTAAATCGGTAGCATCAAGCATAGATATTTGAAGGCTACGTTAGGCATTGTGGTGAACCGTGATAACCCCGTTAGGTTAAACCGCATTTACATGGTTTGTAATAAGTTTAGAATTGTGCTTGGCTAGTAAAATACAAAAGAGATCTATCGACTCTTGTGGTAAGTGGTGTTTTTCATTTGGTATCGTAGGAGTCAGTTAGATTCTAATTTGATTTGACAAGCATGACTCCTATTTCTGCACTACTTGTGCACATCATCTTACTAAATAAGTTCAGTGCAGTCAGGTTTGATACAGTTCAGAAACAGCAAACTCGGCCTAAATCGGCACACATCACTCAAGAGAAGTCATAATTTGGTTACAGCGGACATACAAATACAATTTTGACAGTCGTCATCGGATCATTAAAGGTTAGAGCGTAGTTCGTTCCAGATTCTGGTGACCATTTAAGCTTTGCAACAGTACTGCCGACCCATACTCTAATCTAACAAGAAAGTAGAGGTATTCGCCTGAATAAATACAGGTAGCAACAAATCGAACTTTTGCGCCACAGCCTTCATAAATTTCAGTTTCTGAACCGAAAGAAAAGGAGGAAGGAGCCAGGAAGCCATACCAAGCAGGCTTGGTGTCCCAGACGGAGTCATACTCGAGGGACAGGTAGTTGAGGTACCCGTCCATGTCGTCCACCACGCCGTCCTCCCGGAAGAACTCCGCCCCGCCGTTCTTGCCCCCCTTCTCCCCGCTGCCACGCGCCACGCCGGCGAGCCGCCGACCCCCGCCCGTGGCGAGCTTGGGCCGCGGCCAGGAAGAAGCGGAGGGGGGCAGGGGAAGCGCGGCCGCGCGTCTGGGCGGGCGCGGCGAGGAGGCCAGGCCGCGGCCCGAGCAGTACGGCAGTGTGGATGGGAGCAGGCAGAGCGCGCCCATTTCTTGACTTCCGCTCACGTACGGTGCGGCTGCGTCCTGCTTCTCCGGCTATCGGCTCAGCATTTTTTTTCTCCTTCGCGATAAAAAAAATTGTTTTTCGATGGGCCCTTCACAGATCAAAATTTCAGCATTTTGGCCCATAGAAGTTGTTAGCCTGCTGAGTCGTCTTGCGTTAGTACACCCCCATTTCAAGCCCGGTCTGGCCTTAGAACCTCTTAGAAAATACAGGGCATCCGTATTTTTTTACCGCTAAAAAAAAGGATCCTGATTTTTTCCTTTCTTTTTGCCCTTATTTTTTTATAACTCATCTCTTCCTATATTCCATCAAAACGATCGTATCACTTACAAGGAATGAGATCAGCTCATCTGGTGGCGAATCCATCCAGACACTAGGAGTAGAGTACTTAGCTAATTTAGCTAGTTCATGAGCAGCATGATTACAATCTCTATTACAATGCTCAAACAAGACATGGTTAAAATCTAACTTCATGAAGAAACAATCATCGATAATGGCACTTGCTACTGAATTCGAGCCACCTTCATTAAGATCATTGACAACCTCTTCATTATCCGATGCCACTTCAATCCTGCTGCAAGCCACCATACATGCCAAGTTCAGTCCAAATCTAACTTCTATTGCTTCAACTGTGAAAGCATCATAACAAGAACTCAATTTTTCGTTTGCAGCGGCAATAAATTTTCCAGTGTGATCACGGATAATTGCACCGACCGACCCATTTAAGTCGTCTTGATAAAATCCAACGTTCACGTTCAGTTTCATATATCCTCGGCGTGGTTGCATCCATGGCGTTGATCGCTTCTTCGCATTTGGACTACATGCGATAACATAGTTCGATGTAAGGCTTTTCACCGCGAGAAGAATTTGGGTTGTTGTTTGTGTTTGCCCACCATGAGTGAGCTGTCTCCGTTCGAACCATCAATATCAGGCGGTGGTTGCTATAGTTCTCTCGCAGATTTGGCAAACCCAAGACATGAACATCCGAGTCCTCGAGACATAGAAGTTGCTCGAGGACTACCTCTACAGACCGATTCACTTTGCACGCCTTCTTGATGACATCATATACCCCGATCATTTTCCAAACAGATGTATGATATTATCATAGGTCACTTATTTGAAAAATTCTGATTTTACCTTGTAGTTGTTACACTGTGTCATATTTGGTCCCATGGTTTCAAATTTGCTTCTTCCACCATTGAAATCTTCCCTTGCGTCAAAGCTAGGATCGCCGCTCTTGTCCAAATCTCTAACCCCGGCTATCAAATATGCGATGGAAGAGAGATGAACATGAAATAAATTCGTTGTAGGGCGGGTCGGGGAGCTCTTATTTTGACCTGTTTTGCGTCAAATAGAGCTCGCGACGCACACACGGGAGCCCAACTAGGTCGGTCCATTGGTAGATACTGCAGCGAGCGTACAATAGCGGCTCGAAACACCGTAGCAACGAGGTTTTCTGTAGCGACTCGGAACATTGTAGCTACGTGGTTTCATTAGTGACTCGGAGCACCGTAGCGAAGCTTTTTAAAAAATCCGAGAACAAATTTTCAAAATACGGGCACTTTTTGAATTTTGAACAATTTTCGAAAACTCATACCTTTTTTAATTCTTCCGAAAAAATTCTAAATTTCATTTTTTTAAACAAACTTTTTGATATTCTAAACATTTTTAAATGGTTTTTGAAACTGTGAACATTTTTTAAAATTCCGAATATTTTAAAAGTAACCATTTTTTAAATTACAATTTGGGGGGGGGGAGGAGTGTGCACAATTTTTTGAAAAATTCAAGCATTTTAGGAAAATGTTAAAAATAAATCAACATTTTTTGAAAATAAAAATGAAAACCTGAAAAGAAAACTGGGAAACCCAGTAAATGAAACAACAGAAGAAAGAGAGTCAGTTCGAGGACCTTCTAGAAGGTTCTGGAAACCCGTAGAGAATCGTACACCAAAAACCAAATTCCTTACACTAAGCTAGCTACATGGGTCTAACCCACCCAGAGTGCTCCCCGCGCGTCTGCGCAGAAGGGCGCCTCTTTGCAGTCGAGTTGATGCGAATAATCACTAGTGCAGAAAGGGGCTATAGTCCCGGTTCGTAAGGCCCGGCACTAAAGGGTGGGGACTAAAGCCCCCCCCCCCCCCCCCCCCCGGTTTAGTCCCGGTTCAACACGAACCGCCACAAAAGGTGTAACACCCCCTTGTAATAAGCTCTGTGACACTATGTTAAAATTGCCAAGTCATGATCATTTGCAGTGCCAAGTCATATGGGTTAATGATCCAATTCAAATTCACATCTGAAAATCAACTCAAATTCAAAAGTGAAACATAAAGTTGGTTAAACTCTGTTGGGAAAATGTTCATTAAATGGCAAATAATCCAGGAACATTTCTAAAACCAATATCAAAATATTTGGAGTTGGACAAGTGACTCAAACAACATGAAACAGCACCCAAAATAGCAATATTAATTCATTTAAAATCATTACAAATTCAAATGGCTTCCAAATCTGTCCAAACCACTTTTTGGTGAGAGCTAATATTGCATTGCAATATTTGGGACAACTCTCACATTTTTCAAAAGTGTAGAAATGCCCTAACTATTTCAAAACAGAAAAGATTAAAAGAAAAAGAGAAACAGAAACAGAAAAATAAAAACGAGGCACTGTGCACTGGGCCTTAGTGCACAGTGCCCCGAACCCCGGCCCAGCAGGCCCATTCCTTCTCCCTCCTCATGCGTGTCGGCGCGCCCCTGGCCGAGCGCGCGCGCGCCGGCGAGCGCGCGACACCGGGGCAGCCACCGACGATACAGGGCGCGGGAAGGGATAAGGCCGAGCTCCGCCACTCCCTCTGGCTCCCTCGTTCACTTCCCCGTCCTCTCCCTCGCTCGCCTCGCCCCTTCTCCCCTCTCCAGATCCGGAGCAGAGCGCCGTCGCCGCCGCGTTTTCGTCGCAGCCGCGGCCACCGCCATCGCCTCGGGTCACCATGGTGCCGAAGGGGTTGCCATCGTCTTCCTCGTCGATTGAAGGCCCCAGCTGGTGCTAGGAGGCCCTGTAGCTGCCGGACACCGCCGTCCCCTTCTTCCCCAACCCCGGTGCCCGCCGGCGAATTCGACGCCCACTGCTGCTACAAAACTGTCGAGGGCCTACGTGGGTGCCGCACGGTGAGCCTCTTCTTCCCCTGCTGCTCCTCGTTGATCCCCGAGCGCTCTGTAGCTAGCTGCCGTCATTGCTGAGCACGGGTCGCCGCTGTGCACTTCGCCGCCGCGACCACAGACGCAGTCGTGCTCGTCCGGACCCAGCATCGAGCTCCTGGGGCTCGTGCGAGTCTGGCAAGACCCCTAGCACTCCTCCCCGCGCTGTGTAGCTTATAACCCGACGAGGCCCGAACTCCGGCGCCGCTGCTGCTCAACGCCGGCGAGGATTCCGGCCGATTCCGGCGAAACCACCACCACCACTGCATGCGGCCCGTTCGACTCGTTCGAACGCGCCCTCGCGCGCGCAAAATTGTCGCCTGTGGGCGATTTCCGACGGAGGCCCGAGCCCTCCGCCGTGTTTTGTGCACGCCGGCAACTAGCCGCCGGCCGCCGACGTGGCTGGGCGTGGGGCCCACCCAGTGACACTGATAGTGGGTCCCCCTGGCCCCGTTTGACCCCGTTGACCACAGTCAACGCGGGCACTGTTCACCCCTGTAACTGACATGTGGGTCCCATTCGATAATTAGACTAATTAAGCACCGTTAAAAAAATAAAAGTTAATTTGTTAAGTTAATGTGACACTGACAAAAGGGCCCCACTTGGCTAATTAAATCTGTTAATTAGTGTAATCCACTGATTAGCCTAAACAGAGGCTGACATGTGGGTGTCATATTTGACTCTGGTCAGCGCCTGTTGACCGCTGACATCACAGTGACGTCATGCTGACGTCATAATTCATTTTCTGTAATTAAAGTAATTCCAGAAATTCAAATAAACTTCGAAAAATCATAACTTTTAAACCGTAGCTCGGATCGAAAAAGTTAAAACATGAAAGTTGCTCAGAACAACGAGACGAGTCTGATCATGCCGTCTGTTTCTTCATCGGAACCCCCTACGTAGAAGAACTCGTAACTCCGGACCCGAATCCGGCAGATGAATAGTGCACACACTTCGGTAAATAAATCCCAGATTAATTCTAATAATAACTAAAATGACTTAGCTGCATATTTAGGCAACCCTGCACTGCATCATAGCATCACACGCACCGTATTGCAATTGTTTGCATTATGTTTACCTGTTTCTTCCCCCTCTTCTCTCTCGGTAGACCCCGACGTTGACGTAGCTCCCGAGGCAGACGCAGCTCAGGAGTACGACTACGTCCCCGACGACACCACCGACGACCTTGCCCTTGCCCCAGAGCAAACAGGCAAGCACCCCTATTTTGAGCATGCCTGTATCGCCTATTCTCTTCTCTCTTATGCTTGCATTAGAACTGCTACTGCTACTGTTTTCCTATATCTGCTGCATAGCCTGATTATTGTACCCTGCCTTGTTACCTTTCTGGTTATCCTAGACTGATTAGTATAGGCTGGGTAGAGACACGACAGAGACCCCCACTTGATCCCGACTGCCCTGCTGGATATCAGAAGACCCGATCTTCGGGATTGAAGACTAGACCCTGGCACAGCACATCACTTCCCCCTTAGTTGCCGACACTGCTGGGTTACCGTCGAGTGCCGAGGGTGATACCTCGTCAGCACTTCTGATGTTAACCTTGTAGGTTAGTTACTCGGTCGTGGTAAGCGAGGGTGATTCCTCCTACACCACCCCCGATAACGACGTCGTCGCGCAACTCCTCAAGTGTGGACCTCGAGGGTGATTCCTCCTTCGTTCACCTTGATGATAACATCGAGCGGGAATTCCATCGAGGGTGATTCCTCAGGGTTCCCCCTTGGTGTTGGACACACGGATACCATTGATACTGTGACTTGCACTGAACCATGATACTAAAGACGGGTCGGCCCTGAGGGGTACCCGCGCGAGCTTAGTGCGAAGTGATGTGGAGTCGGGTTGACCTGGATGGTGCCCGCGAGATAACTACGAGGCGTGGCCGGGCATTCTTAGCCCTTGCCGCAAGTCCTCGAGACGGGGCGACGGGGTCACATCGATCGTGAGTCTCTGCTCGTTTCCGCGCGCTCCTAATCCACTACGGTTTGGATATTTGATCCGAGGGGCCTCTGGCCCGATAGCACTAACCATCACGTGGGCATAGTATGGGCGTTCTGCGTCGTATACATCAGCCAAAGCTCTATTGATGTCAGCGAGGAGCGGCCCGTTTTGGATTGGACAGGGAACGCAACTGCGCTTGTATTAAGGGGTTGCTAGGTCTGCTTCCAAAACGTCCTCGCAACATGCAGGGTTCCCGGGGCAAAGGCCCAAGACCCCCGGGGGCATAGGTTAGTCCGGCGTGCTGACCTCTCTTTAGAGCCTAGGTCGGGTTGCGGCGTGTTGCTTAGCCGAGGCCGGGCATGACCCAGTAAAGTGTGTCCGGCCAGAGTTAAGCGAGCGTGGTGGGTAAGTTGGCGCACCCCTGCAGGGAAGAAACTTCTATCGATAGCCTGTCCTACGGTAACGGACACTCGGAGTTGTATCCCGTTCGGTACAACTAGAACATGTGATGAGAACTGGATAGTACGGCTCTGGGATTGCTTTCTCGCAGGGAGTCGAGAAAGGATCTCAGGTCGAGGTTGATGATACTACTACTACTACTATACATTATGTTGATCTGCTCTCTTCTAATGCTGCAAGACTGTCGAAGATTGTTGAAGATGCTAGTCTTCGATAGGACTAGGCTTCCCCTTCTATTCTGGCATTTCTGCAGCCCAGTCCACATATACAGCCATTCCTTTGACAATGTTGCATATGTAGTGTAGATCCTTGCTTGCTGAGTACTTCGGATGAGTACTCACGTTTGCTTTATTTTCTTTTTCCCCCATATTCCATTGATGCCACCAGACGACGGAGCCCCTGAGCCAGACGCCCCAGCCGACAACCAGTACTACTACCCGCCTGGCGAGTACTACTACTACTACGAGGAGCCGTTTGACGACCAGGAGTAGGATCGGAGGGTCCAGGGCAGGAGGCCTACGCCTTTCGATCGTAGTATTTTATTTTACCCCGCCTCTGTGAAGGCCTATTTCTCTCTCTGTAATATATCTGTACCCAGATATCTAATGCTTCCGCTGACGCTTGTATGCCATCGAGCTATGTATTCGAGCCCTCGAGGCCCTGGCTTGTAATAAAAAGCTTGTATGACTTTATTTATGTTTTAGAGTTGTGTTGTGATATCTTCAAGTGAGTCCTTAGGCTTGATCGTGCGCATTTGCGTGTATGATTAGTGCACGATTAAGCCGGGGTCATCACAGGTTGGTATCAGAGCCGACTGCCTCTAGGAGTCCTCCTTCCCAATTCCTTGGCCGAAGTTGAGTCTAGTGGTCAAAAACTATTTTACTAACTTGGCTGTGTGGCTTACGGGCCCACGTCGCCAACTGGGTGGTATTAGGATCTTTTATTCCTCGTCTTTACTCTGGGATTCTAATCTCTCATCTATTCGGGTTTAATAAAATTTACTAACACCGACATTTAGGTTCTCGTTAAATTCTATCCACCCGGAGAGCTGGATTCAGTGCGATTTCCCTGTCTTTGATCTGATTAGTCTGATAATCATTTTCCTTTCCATTGTTTTGTTTAACCTTTCTCTCCGAGTTGTATTATACTCCGAGTTGTCATTCGATAAGACCGGATTCTGCATCAGAGTGCACACGGAGAGTAGGATCCAGCAAGTTGATCGATCTTCGGTGTTTTCTAAACTCGACTTGAGGTTGGGTTATCACCAGATCCGTGTCCGTGAAGAGGATATTCCGAAGACTGCATTCGTTACTCGTTATGGCTCTTACGAGTACACAGTCATGTCGTTTGGCTTAACAAACGCTCCAGCTACATTCTCCCGCCTAATGAATTACATATTCATGGATTACCTCGACAAATTCGTCATGGTATATCTGGATGATATTCTGGTTTATTCGAAGAACAAAGAAGAACATGCTGAGCACCTTTGCCTTGTTCTAGAGAGACTCCGAGAGCACCAATTATATGCCAAGTACTCTAAGTGTGAATTCTGGCTTTCTGAGGTAACCTACCTTGGACATGTCACCTCCAAGGATGGTATCGCAGTTAACCCGGAACGAGTTCAGGCTATTCTTGACTGGACCCCTCCGAAGAATGTCAAGCAAGTCAGAAGTTTTCTCGGGCTTGCAAGTTATTGTCGTCGTTTCATCGAAAAATTCTCCAAGATTGCTAAGCCCCTGACTAATCTGCTTCACAAAGGCGTTAAGTTTGAGTGGACAGACAAATGTCAGGAAAGCTTCCAGACCCTCAAGGACAAGCTGACTTCTGCTCCAGTCCTTGCTCCTCCAGACTCCCGCAAAGATTTTGTGATCTTCCGCGACGCATCTCGCCAAGGACTAGGTTGTGTCCTAATGCAAGAGCGAAGAGTAATTGCTTATGCTTCGCGACAACTGCGTCCACATGAAGAGAATTACCCAGTGCATGACCTCGAACTTGCTGCTGTGATTTATGCCTTTAAGCAGTGGCGTCATTACCTCCTTGGTAATCGGTGTGAGATTTACACCGATCATCAGAGCTTGAAGTACTTATTCACTCAACCGGAACTTAATCTTCGTCAGCAGCGTTGGTTGGAAACAATCACCGATTATGACTGTGGTATTTCCTACACTCCTGGCAAAGCTAATGTGATGGTTGATGCCTTGAGCCGCAAGTCTTATTGTAACAACCTCATGGTTAAGCAAGCTCAACCCCAGCTGTATGAAGAATTGCGCAAGCTGAATCACTGCATCATTCCGCAAGGTTCTCTTAATAACCTTGTGATACAGCCAGATCTTGAGAAAGCTGTCAAGATTGCGCAATCTAAAGATGCCGAAATTGGTCTAATGAAGAAAGAGCTTCACCTTCAAAAGTACAGGGATTTCTCGATTGCTGAAGATGGAACCTTGTACTTCCGAGACCGCATTGTAGTACCTCGCTTCGAGCTGATGACTGACAAAGTCATGAAGGAGGCCCATGATACACCGCTATCTATCCATCCGGGTAGTACCAAGATGTATCGAGATCTTCGTCAAAGGTACTGGTGGTCTAGAATGAAGCAAGATATTGCTCGTTATGTTGCCGAGTGTGACGTTTGTCATCGCGTGAAGGCAGAACATCAAAAACCTGCTGGAATTCTGCAACCGCTCCCTATTCCTCTATGGAAGTGGGATAAAGTGCAAATGGACTTCATTACTGGTCTTCCCAAGTCTCAGAAGGGTCACGATGCTATTCTTGTCGTCGTCGACCAACTCTCCAAGGTTGCACACTTTCTGCCAGTTAAGGAGACTATTACTGCTAGACAGTTAGCAGAGCTATATATCTCCAGAATTGTTTCACTCCATGGTATTCCCAAGGAAATCAGTTCAGACCGTGGCAGCATTTTCACTGGCCATTTCTGGGAAAGTTTCCAGAAAGCAATGGGAACTCATATTACCTGGAGTTCAGCTTATCATCCCCAATCCCAAGGCCAAGTTGAGCGCGTTAATCAAGTGCTTGAAGATATGCTTCGAGCTTGTGTTATATCCTTCGGTAAGAAATGGGAGGAATCTCTCCCGTATGCCGAGTTCTCTTATAACAACAGCTATCAAGCCAGCTTGAAAATGGCCCCCTTTGAGGTTCTTTATGGTCGTAAATGTCGAACCCCTCTGAATTGGTCAGAAACTGGGGAACGACCTCTTGTTGGACCGGACATTATTCAACATGCCGAAGAACAAGTCAGAATTGTCCGGGAGAATCTCAAAGCAGCTCAAGACCGTCAGAAGAGTAATTATGATTGCAAGCGATGGGGTGTGATCTATCAACCTGGTGATCAAGCCTATCTTCGTGTCACTCCAATGAAGGGCACCCGTCGTTTCGGAATCAAGGGCAAGCTAGCTCCTCGCTATATTGGTCCTTTCCGTATCGTGGCTAGACGTGCATAGGTGGCATATAAATTGGAGTTGCCACCGCAATTCTCCCATATTCATGATGTCTTCCACGTATCGCAACTCCGTAAGTGCTTCAAGGAATCTCCGCACCGTGTAGTGGATCATGAGATGCTCGAGCTACAAGATGATCTTTCCTATAAGGAGCATCCGATCCGCATCCTCGACGAAGCTGAGGGCCGTACTCGTCAGAAGACGACCAAGTTCCTAAAAGTGCAGTGGTCGAATCACACTGAGGATGAAGCCACTTGGGAACGCGAGGATCATCTTCGGGAAGAATATCCCGGACTCTTTCCTTCTACCTCCTGAATTCTCGGGACGAGAATTTCTTTTAGAGGAGGAGAACTTGTAACACCCCCTTGTAATAAGCTCTGTGACACTCTGTTAAAATTGCCAAGTCATGATCATTTGCAGTGCCAAGTCATATGGGTTAATGATCCAATTCAAATTCACATCTGAAAATCAACTCAAATTCAAAAGTGAAATATAAAGTTGGTTAAACTCTGTTGGGAAAATGTTCATTAAATGGCAAATAATCCAGGAACATTTCTAAAACCAATATCAAAATATTTGGAGTTGGACAAGTGACTCAAACAAGATGAAACAGCACCCAAAACAGCAATATTAATTCATTTAAAATCATTACAAATTCAAATGGCTTCCAAATCTGTCCAAACCACTTTTTGGTGAGAGCTAATATTGCATTGCAATATTTGGGACAACTCTCACATTTTTCAAAAGTGTAGAAATGCCCTAACTATTTCAAAACAGAAAAGATTAAAAGAAAAAGAGAAACAGAAACAGAAAAATAAAAACGAGGCACTGTGCACTGGGCCTTAGTGCACAGTGCCCCGAACCCCGGCCCAGCAGGCCCGTTCCTTCTCCCTCCTCATGCGTGTCGGCGCGCCCCTGGGCGAGCGCGCGCGCGCCGGCGAGCGCGCGACACCGGGGCAGCCACCGACGATACAGGGCGCGGGAGGGGATAAGGTCGAGCTCCGCCACTCCCTGTGGCTCCCTCGTTCACTTCCCCGTCCTCTCCCTCCCTCGCTCGCCTCGCCCCTTCTCCCCTCTCCAGATCCGGAGCAGAGCGCCGTCGCCGCCGCGTTTTCGTCGCAGCCGCGGCCACCGCCATCGCCTCGGGTCACCATGGTGCCGAAGGGGTTGCCGTCGTCTTCCTCGTCGATTGAAGGCCCCAGCTGGTGCTAGGAGGCCCTGTAGCTGTCAAACACCGCCGTCTCCTTCTTCCCCAACCCCGGTGCCCGCCGGCGAATTCGACGCCCACTGCTGCTACAAAACTGTCGAGGGCCTACGTGGGTGCCGCACGGTGAGCCTCTTCTTCCCCTGCTGCTCCTCGTTGATCCCCGAGCGCTCTGTAGCTAGCTGCCGTCATTGCCGAGCACGGGTCGCCGCTGTGCACTTCGCCGCCGCGGCCACAGACGCCGTCGTGCTCGTCCGGACCCAGCATCGAGCTCCTGGGGCTCGTGCGAGTCTGGCAAGACCCCTAGCACTCCTCCCCGCGCTGTGTAGCTTAGAACCCGACGAGGCCCGAACTCCGGCGCCGCTGCTGCTCAAGGCCGGCGAGGATTCCGGCCGATTCCGGCGAAACCACCACCACCACTGCATGCGGCCCGTTCGACTCGTTCGAACGCGCCCTCGCGCGCGCAAAATGGTCGCCTGTGGGCGATTTCCGACGGAGGCCCGAGCCCTCCGCCGTGTTTTGTGCACGCCGGCGACTAGCCGCCGGCCGCCAACGTGGCTGGGCGTGGGGCCCACCCAGTGACACTGATAATGGGTCCCCCCTGGCCCCGTTTGACCCCGTTGACCACAGTCAACGCGGGCACTGTTCACCCCTGTAGCTGACATGTGGGTCACATTCGATAATTAGACTAATTAAGCACTGTTAAAAAAATAAAAGTTAATTTGTTAAGTTAATGTGACACTGACAGAAGGGCCCCACTTGGCTAATTAAATCTGTTAATTAGTGTAATCCACTGATTAGCCTAAACAGAGGCTGACATGTGGGTCCCACTGGACCCACATGTCATATTTGACTCTAGTCAGCGCCTGTTGACCGCTGACGTCACAGTGATGTCATGCTGACATCATAATTCATTTTCTGTAATTAAAGTAATTTCAGAAATTCAAATAAACTTCGAAAAATCATAACTTTTAAACCGTAGCTCGGATCGAAAAAGTTAAAACATGAAAGTTGCTCAGAACGACGAGACGAGTCTGATCGTGCCGTGTGTTTCTTCATCGGAACCCCCTACGTAGAAGAACTCGTAACTCCGGACCCGAATCCGGCAGATGAATAGTGCACACACTTCGGTAAATAAATCCCAGATTAATTCTAATAATAACTAAAATGACTTAGCTGCATATTTAGGCAACCCTGCACTGCATCATAGCATCACACGCACCGTATTGCAATTGTTTGCATTATGTTTACCTGTTTCTTCCCCCTCTTCTCTCTCGGTAGACCCCGACGTTGACGTAGCTCCCGAGGCAGACGCAGCTCAGGAATACGACTACGTCCCCGACGACACCACCGACGACCTTGCCCTTGCCCCAGAGCAAACAGGCAAGCACCCCTATTTTGAGCATGCCTATATCGCCTATTCTCTTCTCTCTTATGCTTGCATTAGAACTGCTATTGCTACTGTTTTCCTATATCTGCTGCATAGCCTGATTATTGTACCCTGCCTTGTTACCTTTCTGGTTATCCTAGACTGATTAGTATAGGCTGGGTAGAGACACGACAGAGACCCCCACTTGATCCCGACTGCCCTGCTGGATATCAGAAGACCCGATCTTCGGGATTGAAGACTAGACCCTGGCACAGCACATCACTTCCCCCTTAGTTGCCGACACTGCTGGGTTACCGTCGAGTGCCGAGGGTGATACCTCGTCAGCACTTCTGATGTTAACCTTGTAGGTTAGTTACTCGGTCGTGGTAAGCGAGGGTGATTCCTCCTACACCACCCCCGATAACGACGTCGTCGCGCAACTCCTCAAGTGTGGACCTCGAGGGTGATTCCTCCTTCGTTCACCTTGATGATAACATCGAGCGGGAATTCCATCGAGGGTGATTCCTCAGGGTTCCCCCTTGGTGTTGGACACACGGATACCATTGATACTGTGACTTGCACTGAACCATGATACTAAAGACGGGTCGGCCCTGAGGGGTACCCGCGCGAGCTTAGTACGAAGTGATGTGGAGTCGGGTTGACCTGGATGGTGCCCGCGAGATAACTACGAGGCGTGGCCGGGCATTCTTAGCCCTTGCCGCAAGTCCTCGAGACGGGGCGACGGGGTCACATCGATCGTGAGTCTCTGCTCGTTTCCGCGCGCTCCTAATCCACTACGGTTTGGATATTTGATCCGAGGGGCCTCTGGCCCGATAGCACTAACCATCACGTGGGCATAGTATGGGCGTTCTGCGTCGTATACATCAGCCAAAGCTCTATTGACGTCAGCGAGGAGCGGCCCGTTTTGGATTGGACTGGGAACGCAACTGCGCTTGTATTAAGGGGTTGCTAGGTCTGCTTCCAAAACGTCCTCGCAACATGCAGGGTTCCCGGGGCGAAGGCCCAAGACCCCCGGGGGCATAGGTTAGTCCGGCGTGCTGACCTCTCTTTAGAGCCTAGGTCGGGTTGCGGCGTGTTGCTTAGCCGAGGCCGGGCATGACCCAGTAAAGTGTGTCCGGCCAGAGTTAAGCGAGCGTGGTGGGTAAGTTGGTGCACCCCTGCAGGGAAGAAACTTCTATCGATAGCCTGTCCTACGGTAACGGACACTCGGAGTTGTATCCCGTTCGGTACAACTAGAACATGTGATGAGAACTGGATAGTACGGCTCTGGGATTGCTTTCTCGCAGGGAGTCGAGAAAGGATCTCAGGTCGAGGTTGATGATACTACTACTACTACTATACATTATGTTGATCTGCTCTCTTCTAATGCTGCAAGACTGTCGAAGATTGTTGAAGATGCTAGTCTTCGATAGGACTAGGCTTCCCCTTCTATTCTGGCATTTCTGCAGCCCAGTCCACATATACAGCCATTCCTTTGACAATGTTGCATATGTAGTGTAGATCCTTGCTTGCTGAGTACTTCGGATGAGTACTCATGTTTGCTTTATTTTCTTTTTCCCCCATATTCCATTGATGCCACCAGACGACGGAGCCCCTGAGCCAGACGCCCCAGCCGACGACCAGTACTACTACCCGCCTGGCGAGTACTACTACTACTACGAGGAGCCGTTTGACGACCAGGAGTAGGATCGGAAGGTCCAGGGCAGGAGGCCTACGCCTTTCGATCGTAGTATTTTATTTTACCCCGCCTCTATGAAGGCCTATTTCTCTCTCTGTAATATATCTGTACCCAGATATCTAATGCTTCCGCTGACGCTTGTATGCCATCGAGCTATGTATTCGAGCCCTCGAGGCCCTGGCTTGTAATAAAAAGCTTGTATGACTTTATTTATGTTTTAGAGTTGTGTTGTGATATCTTCAAGTGAGTCCTTAGGCTTGATCATGTGCATTTGCGTGTATGATTAGTGCACGATTAAGCCGGGGTCGTCACAGGTTGGTATCAGAGCCGACTGCCTCTAGGAGTCCCCCTTCCCAATTCCTTGGCCGAAGTTGAGTCTAGTGGTCAAAAACTATTTTACTAACTTGGTTGTGTGGCTTACGGGCCCACGTCGCCAACTGGGTGGTATTAGGATCTTTTATTCCTCGTCTTTACTCTGGGATTCTAATCTCTCATCTATTCGGGTTTAATAAAATTTACTAACACCGACATTTAGGTTCTCGTTAAATTCTATCCACCCGGAGAGCTGGATTCAGTGCGATTTCCCTGTCTTTGATCTGATTAGTCTGATAATCATTTTCCTTTCCATTGTTTTGTTTAACCTTTCTCTCCGAGTTGTATTATACTCCGAGTTGTCATTCGATAAGACCGGATTCTGCATCAGAGTGCACACGGAGAGTATGATCCAGCAAGTTGATCGATCTTCGGTGTTTTCTAAACTCGACTTGAGGTTGGGTTATCACCAGATCCGTGTCCGTGAAGAGGATATTCCGAAGACTGCATTCGTTACTCGTTATGGCTCTTACGAGTACACAGTCATGTCGTTTGGCTTAACAAACGCTCCAGCTACATTCTCCCGCCTAATGAATTACATATTCATGGATTACCTCGACAAATTCGTCGTGGTATATCTGGATGATATTCTGGTTTATTCGAAGAACAAAGAAGAACATGCTGAGCACCTTCGCCTTGTTCTAGAGAGACTCCGAGAGCACCAATTATATGCCAAGTACTCTAAGTGTGAATTCTGGCTTTCTGAGGTAACCTACCTTGGACATGTCATCTCCAAGGATGGTATCGCAGTTAACCCGGAACGAGTTCAGGCTATTCTTGACTGGACCCCTCCGAAGAATGTCAAGCAAGTCAGAAGTTTTCTCGGGCTTGCAAGTTATTGTCGCCATTTCATCGAAAATTTCTCCAAGATTGCTAAGCCCCTGACTAATCTGCTTCACAAAGGCGTTAAGTTTGAGTGGACAGACAAATGTCAGGAAAGCTTCCAGACCCTCAAGGACAAGCTGACTTCTGCTCCAGTCCTTGCTCCTCCAGACTCCCGCAAAGCTTTCGTGATCTTCTGCGACGCATCTCGCCAAGGACTAGGTTGTGTCCTAATGCAAGAGCGAAGAGTAATTGCTTATGCTTCGCGACAACTGCGTCCACATGAAGAGAATTACCCAGTGCATGACCTCGAACTTGCTGCTATGATTTATGCTTTGAAGCAGTGGCGTCATTACCTCCTTGGTAATCGGTGTGAGATTTACACCGATCATCAGAGCTTGAAGTACTTATTCACTCAACCGGAACTTAATCTTCGTCAGCAGCGTTTGTTGGAAACAATCACCGATTATGACTGTGGTATTTCCTACACTCCTGGCAAAGCTAATGTGACGGCTGATGCCTTGAGCCGCAAGTCTTATTGTAACAACCTCATGGTTAAGCAAGCTCAACCCCAGCTGTATGAAGAATTGCGCAAGCTAAATCTCTGCATCATTCCGCAAGGTTCTCTTAATAACCTTGTGATACAGCCAGATCTTGAGAAAGCTGTCAAGATTGCGCAATCTAAAGATGCCGAAATTGGTCTAATGAAGAAAGAGCTTCACCTTCAAAAGTACAGGGATTTCTCGATTGCTGAAGATGGAACCTTGTACTTCCGAGACAGCATTGTAGTACCTCGCTTCGAGCTGATGACTGACAAAGTCATGAAGGAGGCCCATGATACACCGCTATCTATCCATCCGGGTAGTACCAAGATGTATCGAGATCTTCGTCAAAGGTACTGGTGGTCTAGAATGAAGCAAGATATTGCTCATTATGTTGCCGAGTGTGACGTTTGTCATCGCGTGAAGGCAGAACATCAAAAACCTGCTGGAATTCTGCAACCGCTCCCTATTCCTCTATGGAAGTGGGATAAAGTGCAAATGGACTTCATTACTGGTCTTCCCAAGTCTCAGAAGGGTCACGATGCTATTCTTGTCGTCGTCGACCAACTCTCCAAGGTTGCACACTTTCTGCCAGTTAAGGAGACTATTACTGCTAGTCAGTTAGCAGAGCTATATATCTCCAGGATTGTTTCACTCCATGGTATTCCCAAGGAAATCAGTTCAGACCGTGGCAGCATTTTCACTGGCCATTTCTGGGAAAGTTTCCAGAAAGCAATGGTGTAGGGGAACGCAGCAGAAAACAAAAAATTTCCGACCTACGCACCAGCCCAGGACCACTATGGAGGCTGCATACAAGGTTTGATCATTTTCGTTACCGACTCGAAGCGCAGCGGAAGTAGAGTCGATGACGATCGGCGGTGCAGATCCCCGCAGCTAGGATTTACAACCTCCCAACCGCGAGGATGTATACCCTCGTCTTCCCTTCGGACAGCCCTCCGGGAGGCGGTCGAACAGCCCCCCGGACGATGTCGCGGACAGCCCTTCGGGAGGACTCACAGAACTCGGGCCGTCACTTGGACAGCCCTTCGGGAGGCACTCACGAACAGCCCCTCGGGCACTAAGATCGAAACTACGACCTCTCTACAGAGTTGCACACATACGGTGTCATCTATCCGGCAGGGCTTCGCCGTCCAGAACTAGTTCCCACCGGAACCCAGACAGCCTTTCGGCTCTACGAAACTCTTTTCGTGGGAGGGAGAGAGAAGCCAGATCATTGCATGGCACTTGTATGTGAGAAGGGATGAGGTTTGGGCAGCCCCCTCACCTCCTATTTATAGGAAAACCCAAGGGGTAGTGTGCCTCCCAAATTACCAAAAACTCCCATGCAAAAGTCTTCACATGAGGGTAATATGGACAAAATGGGATGCCATGTGGAGCTCCAAAGAGCTCCACCCCCCTTGGCCGGCCACCCCCTTGGGGGTCCCCCATGAGGTGCTCTCATGGCCCCCAAAGTCCTTCTAGAAGCCTTTAGCAAAAGCCCTAAAAGGTGGCTTTCCAAAAATACCCCAAAAAGCACTTTCACTATTCACGACGACATTTTTCAGCGTCCGTCCGAACTGAAAATATTTATGTGGGCTTAGAAAATTTCCAGTACCCACTAAAATAATTTTCAACGTGTTCTGGAACAATTCCAGTTTAGTGATTTCATCTGCGAAAAGCATCTGAAGCGGTTCCGGCAGCCTCGGAACATTTCCGGTTTTTCTTCCAGAAAATTCTCAGAAGTTTCCAGAATGATTCTGGCATCCTCCAAGAATTATCAGGCATGTGCCGAAACCATTTTGACTTAATGGTATCCCCTGAAACAACTTTTCAGTTTCACCGGAACTCATCCGGTGACCTCTCTCTGCGGAACTTTTCCGCTGTCCGAAACTTTTTCGGTGATTTTCTCTCAGACTCCCTGTCTAGTATTCAGCAGATAGATGACCCTTAAGCGTGTGACCCTATAGGTTCGGTGAAGTATAGACATGACACGGAACCCCTTCCGATCAATGATCAACATCGGAGCCGTGGACACCCATATTGACCCCTATACCCACACGAATGAATATTCGAGTGAACCTCCAGTTGCCGTGTGCTATTCCTGTTGCTTCGTGATATGTTACAAATACCCGAGGTGAGACATGTTGGCATTCCCGTGGATCAACAACTTGTCCACTATGCTAGTTACCTCGTTACCGGTATTGTTCTCTTTTCTCGTTCCCGTGTTCCGGCATCCCCGTGATCAAATCACAAAGTGTCTGGCCAGACGATGATGGATACCGTAACACCGAGAGGGCCCAGAGATATCTCTCCATCGTCGGAGGAGCAAATCCCAATCTTGAGCTATCAAGTTACTTGACATACTTTCCCATGAACCCGTAAGCCGCCGTAATAGCCATCCATTTACGGATGACGTTTAACAAACCCCAAAGTTCATGAATCAAGCATGAAGAAAATCGATACTCTCATGGTCTGAGGAATCATGCAAACATTAACCATCTCTGTGTTATTAACCATAAACTTGTGACGAATGTATCTCATAGCATAACATCAATCGGGTCGATTCAACACAAATGTTCTTCTAACATTTGTGCCCTCAAAGTTGCTGGCATAGACATGCCTATGATTGGGAAAACATAATCATCATGCAACACCTGAGCTAGTCTTAGAGGCATGACTAGGAATACATTTTACCGTTTATTATTCCACACGTGCACATGGGTTTTCCCCAGAGCCTTTATGGATATACGGGCTCGGGAACCACAGCAGTTATAGCATGGAACATAAACCTAATTATGAACACGGAGATAAATAATAACATTTATTATTGCCTCTAGGGCATATCTCCTACAAATGGGAACTCATATTACCTGGAGTTCAGCTTATCATCCCCAATCCCAAGGCCAAGTTGAGCGCGTTAATCAAGTGCTTGAAGATATGCTTCGAGCTTGTGTTATATCCTTCGGTAAGAAATGGGAGGAATCTCTCCCGTATGCCGAGTTCTCTTATAACAACAGCTATCAAGCCAGCTTGAAAATGGCCCCCTTTGAGGTTCTTTATGGTCGTAATTGTCGAACCCCTTTGAATTGGTCAGAAACTGGGGAACGACCTCTTGTTGGACCGGACATTATTCAACATGCCGAAGAACAAGTCAGAATTGTCCGGGAGAATCTCAAAGCAGCTCAAGACCGTCAGAAGAGTAATTATGATCGCAAGCGATGGGGTGTGATCTATCAACCTGGTGATCAAGCCTATCTTCGTGTCACTCCAATGAAGGGCACCCGTCGTTTCGGAATCAAGGGCAAGCTAGCTCCTCGCTATATTGGTCCTTTCCGCATCGTGGCTAGACGTGGACAGGTGGCATATAAATTGGAGTTGCCACCGCAATTCTCCCATATTCATGATGTCTTCCACGTATCGCAACTCCGTAAGTGCTTCAAGGAATCTCCGCACCGTGCAGTGGATCATGAGATGCTCGAGCTACAAGATGATCTTTCCTATAAGGAGCATCCGATCCGCATCCTCGACGAAGCTGAGGGCCGTACTCGTCAGAAGACGACCAAGTTCCTAAAAGTGCAGTGGTCGAATCACACTGAGGATGAAGCCACTTAGGAACGCGAGGATCATCTTCGGGAAGAATATCCCGGAATCTTTCCTTCTACCTCCTGAATTCTCGGGACGAGAATTTCTTTTAGAGGAGGAGAACTTGTAACACCCCCTTGTAATAAGCTCTGTGACACTCTGTTAAAATTGCCAAGTCATGATCATTTGCAGTGCCAAGTCATATGGGTTAATGATCCAATTCAAATTCACATCTGAAAATCAACTCAAATTCAAAAGTGAAATATAAAGTTGGTTAAACTCTGTTGGGAAAATGTTCATTAAATGGCAAATAATCCAGGAACATTTCTAAAACCAATATCAAAATATTTGGAGTTGGACAAGTGACTCAAATAAGATGAAACAGCACCCAAAACAGCAATATTAATTCATTTAAAATCATTACAAAATCAAATGGCTTCCAAATCTGTCCAAACCACTTTTTGGTGAGAGCTAATATTGCATTGCAATATTTGGGACAACTCTCACATTTTTCAAAAGTGTAGAAATGCCCTAACTATTTCAAAACAGAAAAGATTAAAAGAAAAAGAGAAACAGAAACAGAAAAATAAAAACGAGGCACTGTGCACTGGGCCTTAGTGCACAGTGCCCCGAACCCCGGCCCAGCAGGCCCGTTCCTTCTCCCTCCTCATGCGTGTCGGCGCGCCCCTGGCCGAGCGCGCGCGCGCCGGCGAGCGCGCGACACCGGGGCAGCCACCGACGATACAGGGCGCGGGAGGGGATAAGGCCGAGCTCCGCCACTCCCTCTGGCTCCCTCGTTCACTTCCCCGTCCTCTCCCTCGCTCGCCTCGCCCCTTCTCCCCTCTCCAGATCCGGAGCAGAGCGCCGTCGCAGCCGCGGCCACCACCATCGCCTTGGGTCACCATGGTGCCGAAGGGGTTGCCGTCGTCTTCCTCGTCGATTGAAGGCCCCAGCTGGTGCTAGGAGGCCCTGTAGCTGCCGGACACCGCCGTCCCCTTCTTCCCCAACCCCGGTGCCCGCCGGCGAATTCGACGCCCACTGCTGCTACAAAACTGTCGAGGGCCTACGTGGGTGCCGCACGGTGAGCCTCTTCTTCCCCTGCTGCTCCTCGTTGATCCCCGAGCGCTCTGTAGCTAGCTGCCGTCATTGCCGAGCACGGGTCGCCGCTGTGCACTTCGCCGCCGCGGCCACAGACGCCGTCGTGCTCGTCCGGACCCAGCATCGAGCTCCTGGGGCTCGTGCGAGTCTGGCAAGACCCCTAGCACTCCTCCCCGCGCTGTGTAGCTTAGAACCCGACGAGGCCCGAACTCCGGCGCCGCTGCTGCTCAACGCCGGCGAGGATTCCGGCCGATTCCGGCGAAACAACCACCACCATTGCATGCGGCCCGTTCGACTCGTTCGAACGCGCCCTCGCGCGCGCAAAATGGTCGCCTGTGGGCGATTTCCGACGGAGGCCCGAGCCCTCCGCCGTGTTTTGTGCACGCCGGCGACTAGTCGCCGGCCGCCGACGTGGCTGGGCGTGGGGCCCACCCAGTGACACTGATAGTGGGTCCCCCTGGCCCCGTTTGACCCCGTTGACCACAGTCAACGCGGGCACTGTTCACCCGTGTAGCTGACATGTGGGTCACATTCGATAATTAGACTAATTAAGCACTGTTAAAAAAATAAAAGTTAATTTGTTAAGTTAATGTGACACTGACAGAAGGGCCCCACTTGGCTAATTAAATCTGTTAATTAGTGTAATCCACTGATTAGCCTAAACAGAGGCTGACATGTGGGTCCCACTGGACCCACATGTCATATTTGACTCTAGTCAACGCCTGTTGACCGCTGACGTCACAGTGATGTCATGCTGACGACATAATTCATTTTCTGTAATTAAAGTAATTTCAGAAGTTCAAATAAACTTCGAAAAATCATAAATTTTAAACTGTAGCTCGGATCGAAAAACTTAAAACATGAAAGTTGCTCAGAACGACGAGACAAGTCTAATCATGCCGTCTGTTTCTTCATCGGAACCCCCTACGTAGAAGAACTCATAACTCCGGACCCGAATCCGGCAGATGAATAGTGCACACACTTCGGTAAATAAATCCCAGATTAATTCTAATAATAACTAAAATGACTTAGCTGCATATTTAGGCAACCCTGCACTGCATCATAGCATCACACGCACCGTATTGCAATTGTTTGCATTATATTTACCTGTTTCTTCCCCCTCTTCTCTCTCGGTAGACCCCGACGTTGACGTAGCTCCCGAGGCAGACGCAGCTCAGGAGTACGACTACGTCCCCGACGACACCACCGACGACCTTGCCCTTGCCCCAGAGCAAACAGGCAAGCACCCCTATTTTGAGCATGCCTATATCGCCTATTCTCTTCTCTCTTATGCTTGCATTAGAACTGCTACTGCTACTGTTTTCCTATATCTGCTGCATAGCCTGATTATTGTACCCCGCCTTGTTACCTTTCTGGTTATCCTAGACTGATTAGTATAGGCTGGGTAGAGACACGACAGAGACCCCCACTTGATCCCGACTGCCCTGCTGGATATCAGAAGACCCGATCTTCGGGATTGAAGACTAGACCCTGGCACAGCACATCACTTCCCCCTTAGTTGCCGACACTGCTGGGTTACCGTCGAGTGCCGAGGGTGATACCTCGTCAGCACTTCTGATGTTAACCTTGTAGGTTAGTTACTCGGTCGTGGTAAGTGAGGGTGATTCCTCCTACACCACCCCCGATAACGACGTCGTCGCGCAACTCTTCAAGTGTGGACCTCGAGGGTGATTCCTCCTTCGTTCACCTTGATGATAACATCGAGTGGGAATTCCATCGAGGGTGATTCCTCAGGGTTCCCCCTTGGTGTTGGACACACGGATACCATTGATATTGTGACTTGCACTGAACCATGATACTAAAGACGGGTCGGCCCTGAGGGGTACCCGCGCGAGCTTAGTGCGAAGTGATGTGGAGTCGGGTTGACCTGGATGGTGCCCGCGAGATAACTACGAGGCGTGGCCGGGCATTCTTAGCCCTTGCCGCAAGTCCTCGAGACGGGGCGACGGGGTCACATCGATCGTGAGTCTCTGCTTGTTTCCGCGCGCTCCTAATCCACTACGGTTTGGATATTTGATCCGAGGGGCCTCTGGCCCGATAGCACTAACCATCACGTGGGCATAGTATGGGCGTTCTGCGTCGTATACATCAGCCAAAGCTCTATTGACGTCAGCGAGGAGCGGCCCGTTTTGGATTGGACTGGGAACGCAACTGCGCTTGTATTAAGGGGTTGCTAGGTCTGCTTCCAAAACGTCCTCGCAACATGCAGGGTTCCCGGGGCGAAGGCCCAAGACCCCCGGGGGCATAGGTTAGTCCGGCGTGCTGACCTCTCTTTAGAGCCTAGGTCGGGTTGCGGCGTGTTGCTTAGCCGAGGCCGGGCATGACCCAGTAAAGTGTGTCCGGCCAGAGTTAAGCGAGCGTGGTGGGTAAGTTGGTGCACCCCTGCAGGGAAGAAACTTCTATCGATAGCCTGTCCTACGGTAACGGACACTCGGAGTTGTATCCCGTTCGGTACAACTAGAACATGTGATGAGAACTGGATAGTGCGGCTCTGGGATTGCTTTCTCGCAGGGAGTCGAGAAAGGATCTCAGGTCGAGGTTGATGATACTACTACTACTACTATACATTATGTTGATCTGCTCTCTTCTAATGCTGCAAGACTATCGAAGATTGTTGAAGATGCTAGTCTTCGATAGGACTAGGCTTCCCCTTCTATTCTGGCATTTCTGCAGCCCAGTCCACATATACAGCCATTCCTTTGACAATGTTGCATATGTAGTGTAGATCCTTGCTTGCTGAGTACTTCGGATGAGTACTCACGTTTGCTTTATTTTCTTTTTCCCCCATATTCCATTGATGCCACCAGACGACGGAGCCCCTGAGCCAGACGCCCCAGCCGACGACCAGTACTACTACCCGCCTGGCGAGTACTACTACTACTACTACGAGGAGCCGTTTGACGACCAGGAGTAGGATCGGAGGGTCCAGGGCAGGAGGCCTACGCCTTTCGATCGTAGTATTTTATTTTACCCCGCCTCTGTGAAGGCATATTTCTCTCTCTGTAATATATCTGTACCCAGATATCTAATGCTTCCGCTGACGCTTGTATGCCATCGAGCTATGTATTCGAGCCCTCGAGGCCCTGGCTTGTAATAAAAAGCTTGTATGACTTTATTTATGTTTTAGAGTTGTGTTGTGATATCTTCAAGTGAGTCCTTAGGTTTGATCGTGCGCATTTGCGTGTATGATTAGTGCACGATTAAGTCGGGGTCGTCACAAAAGGGCCACCACGTGGCACGAGCAGGCGCCGGGGTCTGAGGGACCTTTAGTCCCGGAGGTTTTAATTTGAATTTATTTGAAAAAAAAATCGGATTTTCAAATTTCTGAATTATTTGACGATTTAATCTCTAATCACCCCTCATCACTGCTCAAGTGTGAAGCACTCATTCCAAGTCCTCTAACCTTCCCGCCCGGTCACCCATCCTCTCACTACTCCAGCCTGAGCACGCTTAACTTCCGAGTTCTATTCCCCCTAGTTTCCAAGTCTGCACTTGTTGTTTTCCTGACAATACTAAGCTGTCAATCTTATTAACCCTCAGGAGTTTAGCTTGAGCATGAAGTCACACGTTTCACCGTTTGAGTTTGAAACTATTATTCTAAAAAACAATAATTATTAAGTAACAATAATATTTCTTGAATAAGTAGTTTGACCAAAGTTTGACCAGATTTGACCAAAATTCAAACAAAATGAAATAATTATTTAGTAACGCTAATATTCTTGAATAATTATTTAGTAACACTAATATTTCTTGAATAAGTAGTTTGACCATAGTTTGACCAGATTTAACCAAAATTCAAAAAAACTAAAATTTGAGCATAACTTTTTTTCCGTTTAGAATTTGAGGATTCTAAAAATTTGCAAAACGGCTTTTGGCCGTCAAAATCGGATGCGGATTTTCGTGCTGAACATTTTGATACATTATACGGTTTTTTTCGACATCGTATGCAAAAGATATAGTCATTTTACTTTTTCATAACACTTTTTTGCAAAACATGTCAAAATTTATGTTTTTAAATTTACCTAACTAGTAGATGTAGTAACATAACTACATCTCGAAGAATTTTAATTTTTGAAGTTTTTATCATTTTCTTTTGGTTTTTTTTCAAAACTGAAAAGGCGATACCGGGAGGGTAGAGTTTGAAAATTGCCCTTTAGTCCCGGTTTGTGTCTCTTTAGTCCCGGTTTGTGACACGAACCTGCACTAAAGGGTAGACCTATAGTCCCGGTTTGTGTCACAAACCGGGACTAAAGGGGCCCTTTAGTCCCGGTTTGTGACACAAACCGGGACTATAGGTCACAAATGAACCGGGATTAATGCATAGCCGTTCGAACCGGGACTAATGATACAATTAGTGCCGGTTCATTTACAAATCAGGACTAATGAGCTGAACATTAGGCCATTTTTCTACTAGTGAATGTGTGTGTTTGCGCTAGCAAAAGAGGATTTCGGCCCGCTTTATATACAAAGCAAAACGCCGGAATCAGTACAAGATGGCGAGGAAATTATCTTCATTGTCTAAAAAAAAAGGAAATTGATTTACAATTCCATCCAAACCATGATTGTTTGTAATAGATGTGCAACTGTGTGTAGATAGGATCGAACTAAGCTGATAACTAAAATATCTCCGTGTCCGACAGCAGGATCCTCGATCCTCAATCCAGCTCGGAAAGGATAACCAATGGAGCACCACATGAACACGAGGAATCATTGGAAGTCATGCATGCTGGATTGAGGATTGTCTATCTTCTCTCACGATGGCCCACCACTTAGTGTATGTACAACTCATGCATCGAGATATGCATCTCTCGCAAGCGCATGCAGGCACGCACGCACGCACCTCGCTTTTGTTTTCTGGAGCAGCTCGGCATGCATGCATGCATGGTGCCCGGCGCCGATCAGCTGTCCAGTCAGCGCCGTCCCCACTTGGGAGGAGGGAGTAGTAGTGATCTACAACGCCACTTATCCGGATGCACACAGTCTCTCGAAACTCTATCCATCCGGACGCGGCAACCCTCGCGCGCAGACCAGCCTCGGGACCAGTGGAGTGGTTGCACCACATGTCCACATGGATGCCACGACAAGATCGGTATCTCTCGCCCCGAGTGAAATCCCCGACAGTCTATCAGCTTTGCGATAAGAGCGCTCCGCCCGGCCGCCACGTACGTCTGCACGCCTGAGGCGCGAGGCGGCGACGAGCGACGACGTGAGCATCACGGCTGCGCCGGGCCGGAGAGAAGAGGACACGGAGGAAAGAGAAGACACGAGCGAGCGAGCGCAGCTCAGAGGGGAATGTGATCGATCGATTGCTGGGTGGGAAGCCACTCCGGATAGCGACGACAGCGCGACATGGCAAATTGGCAATGCAACATCCCGACAGTGTGACCCGGCCACCAGTACAATGTAGCAACAACTTCTCCTGGAAACGTAGAGTACCAATCCATCCGCGTCATTGCCCACGCATCAGGAGCACCCATCCAATTACTAACTCATTCGGTATAGATAGTACTACCGACGAGTATCATCTAATAAAAAAGAGTGAGTATAACTGATAGGAAAGCTGGTTGATCCGTCTTCGTTCGGAAACGTACGTAAGGTTGGACGAAGGAAGAGGGAAAACGACATAACCTTACGTCTTTCGGCTCTACGATTCGAGTTTATTTCACTTTTTTGCTACTCGTTTGTTTTGACATTCTCGAAATATCAACTCAGTTTGAAAAAAATAATTACCACATTTCACTCTCTAAATTTGAAACCAATGCACATTTTTACCTTTTCTGTAGGCCCCACATGTCCTATCAAAGTGTCAAAACGATTGGGCTTCAACATCGATGCTTTAAAAAAAAAAAATCTAAGAGGCAGTTCAAATGTGAGTTCAAGCTCATGTGCTGTAAAAATTTTAAAAGTAAGAAAATATAAAAAAATTATGATGAACATGTTTGTGTGCTCTAACTGCTTGCAATTTTTTCAAGAATTAAAAAAGATGTGTGGTGATCTAGACAACAAAATAAAATTAGGTGATCAAATAAAGTTTTTTTTTTAGCACTAATTGTTGTTGTTTTTACAAACCATAGTGTATATTTCTTTTTTCTCAACGGAATTTTGTGTGTAGCTAGACGACACGCTCTTCATTGTCAAAATGTCCCACAAAATGTTTCTTTTTCATTTCTCGTGGTGCCAATATTTATTTTTCTTGACATACAAAGTGATTTATACTACATCCTTTTCTTGTTGAAATGTTTTTTCATTTATTTGGAATTTCAAAAATAGAAGATAACATGTAGCAATTCGATGCTGAGTGGCTTAGTTGAAGCTCCGAAGCATTGATGCAAGCAGCCACGACAACCAAGAGACGGCCTGAGGGGACCGCCGCGACGATGACTCTGACAAAGGAATAGACAAAAGATGTCATTTGGTACAACAATGTAAAAAATGAGGCGGAGGACACAATTCCGTGAGAATCGCACGAATCTGTCCGCGTCACCCCCACCATAAAATTAAGCCGCTGTGGCTAGTAGGACAGCACGCGATGGTATGTCCAAGAACACGACAATTACATATGAGAAAAAGAATCCCTTTCCTTTCTTCGTAGCGGGGTTATCGATCAAATTTTGGCTCTAAACAATGACATGGAAAATTCCCACCATGTGAGTGCTTGTAACTGCTGTCCACTTCATCTGTTCACAAGTGTATGGTTGCCTCTGTTATGCGGATACCTATTTTCTTATGCTTGAGGTATTCTATTTCTTAAGCCTTGTTCGGTTCTGTATGGATCAGAGAGGATCGGAAGGGCCTGTCTCCTGGGTATTGTGAACGCGCGTGCAGGTCCTGCAAGATAATTAAACCACCAAAAACCCTAGCCGCCGTCGCCAAGAGAGCCAACTTTCCGGCGCCGTTTTCCGGCGGCTCTCCTCCGCCGGCGACCTCTTGGTCGTCGGTCGTGAGGGGGGTCGCCGGATCCCGCGCGTGCGGATGCAGATTGTGGTCTGCATCGACGACATCTGGAAGACGGAACGTGTGCTGGATTCGTGGTTGATGGATGGCAGGTATGGTTTCCTACTTCGGCGTCTTGGTCGTGGTGGGTTGCCAGATCTGGAGTTCGATGGCGTGTCCGGGGTGTTGCCCCGGTCTGATTCGTTCAACGGCAATGACTTCATCTTTGATGAGCCACTTTGAAGGTCCGTAAAGCTGCATATCAGCGATGGAGCCGCGTCGAGCTCGGGTGAGGAGGTGATCCGTCACTTTTTTCTTTGGTTGCTGTTGTGGTGGTGCCAGAGGCAGGTGACGGACGTTGGTGTCAAGCTTAGCGATGTCCTGTTATCTTTTCAGTTTTGTCATGTCGGTCTTTACGTGACTTGTAATTTGATCTTTATGATATGAATGTGACACGTATTACTATGAAAAAAAGAAAGGATCGGACGGGATTGAGGGGGATTAAATACTTTGATCGAAAGCGACAAGCAACATCAAACAGATAGATAAACCATATCAAGAAGCTAGTAACATAATAGCGCACGTACCTCATGTGACACATGACTCGTCCTGCAATTAAACTGGTTTGCTTTACTTTAGAACACGGTGCTGATCAGAATCATACATGCTTGTTGTCTGTCTGTCAGCTAGTAGGTACTTACTGTACATGCATATGAACTGTACACACGCATAATGAAGCATCAGGAATCAGAATGATCACATAGACATTATGGACATGTTTCGTCTGGATTGGAGTTGTTGGAGATGAGGACGATTGATCAGGCCTGGATGGACGTTGGCTGGATGACGGCGTCCAGGTCGGCCCTCATGCTCTTGTTCTTCTCCACGTTGTGGTCGGGCTGGAGCTCGCCGTCGGCCGCGCCGCCCCAGATCTCCGGGATGGCTCGCCGGAGGCCGCCGATGGTCTCCAGCGCGTAGTCCGCCTCCTTGCTCCTCGCCCTCTTGCCAACCTGCACGCGCGTTGGTTCACCAAATTAAACACTTTTCGATCAGACGATGCTGATTTGTGATATCATTTGTACTGAATGCTGATATCATTTATCGAAAAATTTGTACTGAATGCTGGACCGACACGTTATCGAACAGCGACAATGGGAACACTATCTGATTGATGCGACGGGCCAGCAACTACTGACGGAATAGAAGATGGCACATTCGGTTGGGAGATCTTTTTTCCTTGTCCCGTTTCCTCCACCACATTCGTGTTGGCATTGCCAGCCACAAACCAAACATTGCATGTTGAAAATCAGGCTAATCGCTCGTCATAATACCACCCAATAATGTGAACCCAGGTGGCCTAATTGGAAAGCAAGCTCATATACGGAATAATGGCGTCTCCATCCGTCTAATCAGCGCGCACCGGCCACCTGATCGACTGACTGATCGGTCGACCCAATTACCCGTCCAACAACGAAGGACAGCAACGCCACTGAGAACTGACTCGGCGCCACCAAGCTTTCAGCGTCAGTTAGCTGCTATTCTTTTTTGCACAAATTGCGTCACGTTTCCTCCGTTATGACTTCTGAATTATTGAGCACGGACCGTTCACACGCAGGTCTAATAAACTGTTGAAGATAGATGAACAAAATACGCAGATGAGTTCAGTTGGATGTATAGTTTACCAGGGCTGTGCGGAGGCCGATCGCTTTCCCCGCGGCGATGTTCCTCTCGTTGTCGTCGAGGAAGAGCTGACAGAGATCCATGTGTTAGTTTTGTGATGATCAGGCAAGAACACAAACGAAGCACGCGAAGATGACAACTACTAGTATACTACTAACATAAGCTTTGCTTTCATCGAAAGCAAGTGCTGATAAGGGCTTGATTATATTAGCTGTTAATGGTTTTTTTAAGCTGGTGGCTTGTGTTACCCCCGGTGTCACTTTCCGTCCATCGGATTCAGTTTATTACATTATAAGCAGATCGTCGAGTAATTCTATAAAACAATTCAGTAGATAGTTACCGTTCGACGTGGGTTTGTGCCGGCGACGCGCAGGGCGGTGACGAAGGCGTGGACGGACGGTTTCAGGACGACGGCGGGGCGGTCGACATCGGCGGCCTCGTCCTCGTCCTCCGCCTCCTCCTCCCCGAAGAGGTGCGGGTTCATGGTCTCGAAGCACACGACGCCGTCGAAGCAGGCCTCGTCCACGCCCAGCCGCTCCAGCGCCCTTTTCATGTGCGCACGGTCCGAGTTGGTGAACAGCTGCACGCACGCGGCCAACACAAATCAATTTTACTTGTTCAGTCGGACGATCAAATGACGCTTGATAGAGAGAGAGAAATGGTAATGTGCTTACGATCTTGCGCTGGGGCGTGCTCTGGAGCGCGGCGGCGAGCTGCGGGTCGGCGGCGATCATGTCGTAGGGCAGCCTCCCGTGCACGTAGCTGCAAATTAATCTATTGTTAGACGTGCCGTTGATTAGTTTGACAAGTTAGAGACGGTGGGTGTTGCTGTAGCGTGCTGACCTGTGGTACTCGTCCGGATGCACGTCGTGGCCGAGCGCCTGCGGAAGTTGACGACGGACGGAAGATAGACACAAACAAACACGTGAGAAAAGAGAAGGCGAAGTTGGAGTGCGCATCTGAGTTTGAACAAACAAAACGTACGATGAGGCCGGCGAGGGTGCTGCCGTGCGAGCGGAAGAGCTCGGCGCGGAGCGCGGCGGCCTTGTCGGCGGCGAGGCCGAACCTGGCCACGAGGAACTCGTCGATGTTGCGCCTCAGGGCCGGGCCAATGCCGGTGTTGCCCGGGTACAGCGTGTCGTCGAGGTCTGGTCGGTTCACGGAGCAGAGGAATTAATCAATTTGATCGTCGGCTGTTAAGAAGAAAGGAACATGTGGTCGGCTTGATTGATTGGTTTACGTACCTATGAGGAGGCAGTCGAAGGGGGTGCTGACGGGGGACTGGAAGGCCATGGCCGGAGAGCTAGCTGCGAGGAACGGGAGATGATCGGCGGTGGAGCAGGGGAACAGAGTCTCTTCAGAGTCGGGGCGATTGATTTGCAGAGCAAGAGAGGAGCGAGCGAGGGAAGACGGGGGGAGAGTCGGGGCGTTTAAATAGAGCGAGCGCGAGCAGGTGGGGGTGGATGACAGGGAATTTAGGTGCGCACACACGCATACATGTGCGTCAGTGCGTGAGGTGGCGTCCGATTCCGATCGACTCGGTTTCGCTCGCTCGGCTCGTGTTCCTCGCGTCCGCGCGGTGGGCGTTTAATAGGTGGACGCGTCGCGGAGCTCCCACGCGTCTCCGTGCCCGGGATGGGTTGGGACGGCGGTCGGTCGGTCTTGTTTCAGAGCTGCCTTGCGTGCCGCTTTACATTTTTTTTCATGGAACACAGTAGACGCAAGCGCTCATGTATACGCAGATGCACTTATCCCTATGAACACACAGGTACACTCTACCTCTATGAGCACCTTCAAGAGATTGAGCATGCATGTCTTCTTCAGATTTTACGAAGTCACCGTAAATGTTTCGTTGTGGACGGGAACATCTTCTCCCACTGAATGTGTATCGCTGAAAATCCTGAAATAAATTCAGAATAAATACGAGCAACAGGATTTGAACCCTGGTGGGCTGGGGATACCACTGTCCTCCTAACCAACCAACCACAGGTTGGTCCACCTTTACATATTTCTTCTAGACCAGTGCTAGGTGCGGGTCGGCTGGCCGAAATTTTGGGTCCACCCAAAACCCTCTTCCTCGCCCGTGCCCTTTCCCGTCCGAAGTGGTTGCCCCACATTCATGTTGCTCTACAGCAGCAGCTCGGCATTGATGCTGGCCCAGAGCAGATGCGACCTCTTAGTGGTGCCAGCACTGAAGCCTGCGTCGCGTCCCTGGTGTCCAATTAGGTAGCGTTTTTCACTCTATGTCTCATCCGAGCACTCTGCTCGAACTTATGGAACAAGATAGGGCCAATGGGGCTCAGAGTTAATTTTAAGTAATCAATGAATGTTATTGGGGAGGGGGGTAGCACATAGGGGTTTATAGAAAATATAAGCTTGCTGAGGGAGAGAGGTAAAGGAAGAAGAGAAAGCCCATGTGTCTACGAGGCATTTTTGTGTGCAATCAACTATTACGGGGCATGCACCTTCCATATCAACTCAGTTGAAATGGGCAATTTTGCTGAGTTGTATTTAGGGGGAATATTGTGAGACAGAGCCTAGCCCCTAGCCGCAGAGGGACACAAGCAACGTTTTTTCATGTGTGTTCCCGCTGGTTTCTCTTCTCATGGCCATTTTGGCACGGGAAGGGGCAAACCATGTATTAATGTTGGATAGTGGTCTAAACTCTTTCTCGATTATAGTTTTTTTCATTCATGGTGCCACTGTCTATGCAGACTATGTCATACGCAATAAAACTCACACAACTATATCCCCCGCGTGGTGTGGTCATCGTGGCAGATGCAGAACACATTTTGGGAGCATGTGTTGTTTTCAACGGATCGTCGAGTCTAGAGCCAATGGTTTATATCCAGCGCTTCGGCTTTCAAGGTTATAGCGACATCAAGGAGTAGGTCGGGTTTGTTCTGATCATGCTGTTCTCTCGCTTCACTTTTTTGCTCCGATCTTCTTCTCAGTCAATGTGGCGATGGTGAAGTCGTGTACATAGTGCATTGCGTTCAACGATCTTACTTTCTCATCTATTGTGGTGGGCGCCTCATATGGCGTGAGGTTAGTTAAGTTTGTACAGGCTTAGTTTGTCGCGACGTTTTCTTTGGATCCTCAAGGAAAAGTAAAAATGTAAAGTATGTAGCTATTGTCAACGAGTTGAAAGAGATTTTATGCAATTCCTTTTGTATTAGATATCTGCTTTATCCGTGTATGGTTCAATTTTTTTGATCTAATGTAATTTATTTATTTAATAATTAAGATCGGCCTAAATAATATTATGTGTATCATTCTTTCATGAAACTTCACATGTGGGTAGAATGATCGACCCGATTTGATACCGAAAATGTAAGTATTTTTATTTATTTTTGCTATTCATATTGGCGCAAATGGAACTTTTTCAACCATGTTTTCGCTATAGCACTTCTGTCGCTAGCCCCCTGGGCTTCGCGTCACCTCGCCGGGCTGCTGCTTTCTGGGCTTGTTGTAGCGGGCCGAGAGTTGCGTCGGCCTTCCGCGTCGTAGGTTCAAAGGCTCGAGAAGGTTCGCGCCGGTTCGCTCGCTCCTCCGCTTCCTTCTCCGGCACCACCACCGATCCAGAACGCGAGCTCAATCACGAACCTTCCAGACCCCTCTCCCGGAAATCTCAAAAGCCGACCGCGCCACGCTCCGATCCATCGCAATCGCAGCCTCCGCGAGAACCATCGAATCCACGCCGCCTCCCCATCTGCAGATCGACCGAGCCATAGCCATGGACGTCCTTAAGCGCGAGCTGCAGCGCAAGCGCCAGCAGCTGGACGCCGACTTCGGCGGCCGCAAGATGCTCCGCCGCGCCGAGATCGAGGCGTGCGAGATCCAGCGACTCCGCGTCGCCGAGCAGGAGCGCCTCCTCCAGAAGAAGAAGAAGGAGGAGCAGCTCCGGTCCCACCCCGCCGCCGCCTCATCCCCCGCGTCGTCCTCCTCCTCCTCGATGCCCACGGTACCTCCAGCCGCCGTCGTCGACGTGGCGAAGGCATGCAACGACCGAGCGGACGGTAGGGCGTCGTCGCTCACGAGGGAGGAGGTGGTCCGGCGCCTGCGCCTGCTGCGCCAGCCGGCCACGCTCTTCGGCGAGGACGACGCCGCGCGCCTCCGCCGCCTGCACGACGCGCTCGAGGACCCTGCCGCGGTCGCGGGCGTGGACGCCGCGGAGATCGGGGAGGGGCAGACCAACGACTTCCTCCGCGACATCCAGGCCCTGCGCGCCAAGGCCGCGGCCGTGGCGGCCAAGCCCAAGCCCGGCGCGGCCGAGAGGAGCGAGGACAAGCAGGAGGAGGCGCCGTTCGACGAGCTGTGCGACGAGGACAAGATCGTGGCCTTCTTCAAGCGGCTGCTGGGCGAGTGGAGCCAGGAGGTGGACGAGATGCCCGACGCGGAGCGGCGCACGGCCAAGGGCAAGGCCGCGGTGGCCACCTGCAAGCAGTGCGCGCGCTACCTGGAGCCGCTCTTCAAGCTGTGCAGGAAGAAGGCCCTCCCCGGCGACGTCCGGCGCGCGCTGCTGGACGTGGTGAGGTGCTGCGTGCGGCGGGACTACCTGGCGGCCACGGACAGCTACATCAAGCTGGCGATCGGCAACTCGCCGTGGCCGATCGGGGTGACCATGGTGGGCATCCACGAGCGGTCCGCCCGGGAGAAGATCCACGCCAACGGCGTCGCCCACGTGATGAACGACGAGACGACGAGGAAGTACCTGCAGTCCGTGAAGCGGCTCATGACCTTCTGCCAGCGGAGGTACCCGACGGACCCGTCCAGGTCGGTCGAGTTCAACAGTCTCGCCAACGGCAGCGACCTGCGCTCCCTCCTCCTCGCCGAGAAGAAGCACCACCCGGAGGAGACGCTCCGGCTGGTGGCTGCCTCCTGAAAGACATACAGGGAATCACCATCGCCAATCTCTTTATTTTAGAAGCTCAACAACTTCAGTGCCACTTGAGAAACAGCTGATTGCTGAAAATTGTTGTTCTCTTGCTTTCTTGTTGGCTGATGATGATTACTAGTGTGCTGAACGCAGCAGCACTCTGTTCCTTCTTCTGAAAACCACATGGACTGTCCCCCAAAGAAACAAAATCACAAGTACTGTGAAGCTGCAAATTCCTTTTAAGTTCGTCCGAGAATTCATTGTAAGCTGTGAACTGAGTAAATTTGAGCAAGTTCTACTTCTAACTGCAATGTAAATTTTCGTCGACAATAGTCATGTGGCAATCTGTGCAAAGAAAGGCAAAAAGAGTGCTCTTAAATGGTTTTTTTAGCACCATTTTTTTTCCTTTTTTGTCCGTACCATCACACGTCTTTTCTTCGCTAAAATTTAAAACAAATGTGCTATTTGTAAAAATGAAGCTTCTTTTTTTTTTTGCTTCCTTACCTATTTTTTCTGATTTACGATTCATAGGGGGCTCACACTTTTTTTTTCTTTTGCAAATTCATAGGGGGCTCACACTTGAATTTCAGCATCTCGATGAGCTGCTTTTGGAAAACAGAGGGGAAAATGCATACATGAAGATCAGCTTTGGGTCACTATCTTCACAAATGCTTCGAAGCTTCCACCTTTTTTAGCACTAGGAAGGTGCCACCGATAGTAGAAAAAGGCCCATTTGTCCCGGTTCGGGAACCGGGACTAAAGGGTCGGGACTAAAGCCCAACACCTTTAGTCCTGGTTCTTATACGAACCGGGACAGATGGGGCTCCACGTGGTCGCTGCGGTGAGCCCAGAGAGGAGGGCCTTTAGTCCCGGTTGGTAACACCAACCGGGACCAAAGACCATCCACGTGTCAGCAGCTCAGGAGCTGGGGTTTTTGTTTTTTGTTTTTGAAAGAGGGGGGGGGGGGGAGGGGGGTTTGGGGGTTTTGTAGGGTTAATTTAGGGGTTTCATATATTGTGTTAGCTAACTAATAGCTAGAGAGAAGTGTCCTCTCTTATCTTCGTGCTTGGTTGACGCTACGTACTATACGTATAGAGAGGACTCGACACGCTAGCTAGTAAGCAAATGAAGGAAACCATTAAGTACACAAGATCGTCATGAACATATACAGAGAGAAGTGATCGACCTCCTCCTTCTCCGAGAGATTGGTCGAACAACAAGTTTTCGTATATCTATCCGACGCTACTAGCTACATATATACAATATAAGATCTCTTACAATCCCTAACATTTGATGTCAAGTTCCACATAGTATTCTTCGGCTGGATTGATGACGTGGTCAAGAAAGAATCCCGCCAATTCCTCTTGAATTGCTTTTATGCGATCTTGTGGTAGGAGTTCATCCCACATCTGCCAAATCTAATTTGAAGAAGGGGTCAATACATATATATGAATAAAACTCAACACAAATGATGGTAATAAAATAAAATTGTGAATATTATTGCTTACGCACTTCATATTGTTTTTCAGAGTAGCCCCGCTTAAAGGTCGTCGCGTTGTAGATGTACTCGCAAATGTAGTATCCACAAAAATTATTCCCGCCTTCCTGCCACAACCACTTTACGAGAAATAAAGGTCAATCAAACTGATAATCAAGCATTATAAATGGTATTGATAAAACTAGGTAGAATCAATGGGAGATGCGCGGAACTAGCTAGAAGTACTGAGCGGGAAATTTTCATTCATCTCAAAAGCAAAGTACAACGTGCATTACAAATCCCTCCACCTCAAAGTTATGAAGAGAAAACATAGAAGGGCAGGAAGAATTGCCTTGAGAAGAATGGGTGAAGACAGGTTCTATTCTTGAATTGAGAACCTGATGAGCACAATTGTGAGCTATGCCATTGATGTTGTTGTGAATGTGATAAACAATATTCATACGAGGGAGGTGTCCTGTAAGAAATTGCTGACTGGAGGGCGACATCTCCAAGTGATACTTCCGCCTGTTGATGTTTCCCGACGCAACCATCTTCGCAAGAGAGAGATTAAATGTGAAGAAAGTAACCTGCAAGTGAGAGATCTCCATGCACATGCTTTGTACAGTACATGACAATGGGCCCCATTATCATTAACTCTATAGTGATACTAGATGTGTTGAGTGTCTTCATTACTTGATTCCCATGTAGTTCTCGACATAGTGCACAACACGTCTATTTATACATCAAAGTTGTAACACTTCGTCCAGCAATTCAACCTTGTTGTTTGATACTTTTTTTCTTTAGATTTAGGCTTCAAGATTAAGTAGGGAAGAGGAAGAAAGAGCACAAGAGCACTAGGAATGGAAAAAAGGAGGAAAGCTTAACTTTTTTGTTTTCACTTCTCATGTTGGAGGTGCAAATATTTAGTTTTGTGCTTTCCTGATGCCTTCCATTTCTATGGTTCTTGAGCGCTCCTTCCTCTCCTCTTTCGCTTGAGCAAAAGATTAATGTATAACCCGTAAATATGTGTGCACATACTTCGACAATCTGAGATCTTGAAGGCTAGTCGGGAAGAGGAAGAAAAGAGAGCTTGAGAGCAGTGGGAATGGGAACATGGAGGAAAGTCTAAATGCTTTGTTTTCACCTCTAGTGTTGGAGGTGAGAATTCTATTTGGTATTTCCCGATGCCTCCTATTCCTATTGTTCTCAAGCACTCCTTCCTTTTCTTTTTGGCTTGCTTGGTTGCTTTATTATAAAAAACAAAATATAGGTGCACATATTCGATGTGATATCAAAAAAGCAAGCTAGGAAGAGGAAGAAGAGAGGGAATGGGAATAATAAGGACATATGGTTCTCCACTTCTTGTGTTGCAGTGGAAATTTAGCTTGATATTTCCCTATGCCACTCATTCCTATCCTTCTTATGGGCTCCTTCCTCTTCCTTTTTGTCTGTAAATCTCTTTAGCAGAAAAACAGAAACATACATGTGCATTATTCAGATGATATGAGTTGTCCACTGTGAGATGGGAAGAGGAAGAAAGAGGGCCTAAGAGCGGTGAGCATAAGAATGCGATGGAAGACTAAAGACCCCAGTTCCTCGTCTAACACTGGAAGAGGCTTTGTTTTGATTTTTCCGGTTGCCTCCCATGCCTATTGTTCTTTAGTTTACCTTCCTCTTCCTTTTGGATCACGCAACATATATAGGATGGATAATATAATATGATTTCATTCATGTTCATACACCCTGCATAGTTAGATTGTTGTTTTCTGTATTTGTTTCTTTGGCGTGCCTTAACCCATTCATAAGATAAGATAAGATGATGGCTTAATAGGGATACTGGTTTATACTTGATAATTTAGTAGTACTGTAATTCATTTATCAGATTTTACTAGCACCACAAAACACACCAAGACATGTAATTTACCTGTCAGATAGTATATATATGAAGTACACATCTCTATATCTGGAAAAGGGCCAGTTAGTTGTAGAAACATAAACAAGCACATTTTCAGACTTATTCAGATGAGACACAGAACTTTAATGTATGAAGTACACATCGCTATATGTGGAAAAGGTTCGGTTAGTTGTAGAAACATAAACAAGCTCATTTTCAGACTTAATGAGACGAGACACAAAACTTTAATACATAGAATAATAGAAATTCTTCACTAGGTCCCTTATGTTGAACTCATATTGTAAACAAAACCAGATCAATGATACGCCATTGCTTACCGCCATAGCTAAGAGTCGTAGCAAAAATTAAGTGAGAAAGATGGTAATTATCTCACAAAACATTTAACAATACATGCACTGCATATTTATTTTAGCATCAATTAGTATCCACGCTGTAAATTGATTAGAATCCAACAAAGGGTAACTAAATACTTCACATATCACATAGCAAACTAACATATATAAACGCATGCTAACAAGAGACAACTATCTCGAAAACTCTAAACTCCAATGGAATTTGTACATGATCGTAAATAAGTGTTTTCTTATAGATTGTTTAGACGTGCGGGATAAGACTTATTTCCTCCACTCTTGAACCTTGATGGGTGTTTGTATTGCAAGCTAGGTGATTTGATCCTTCTAGTGATGGTGGCCGAGCTACAAGGTTGTGATTTCTAAGATTATGACGGGTGGAAGAAGTACTCAAATATCTTCAGGATCTCAATCTTTGTGTCTGAACGTTGTGCCAAAAATATTAGTTCGTTCATCGTGTTGTCTTGGCTCACAACTGCCTTGCATGTCGCTTTACATATTTTTTAGGCCAGTGTTAGGCGCGGGTCGGCCCGGCCGAAATTTCGGTCGGTCAGCGCGCTAGCCGTTGGATGTGCCCTTCCCATCGCTTCTCACCCCGTCCAAGTATCAGATCTGAGAAAAACACATCACAGGTTCATGGCGGCTGCCCGCCGCCGCCGCGTCGGGCAGCGCGAGTCCGCCCTTCCCCGTTTGCCCTTGCCGTCGACAGTCGCCGCCATTCTCGCTATCAACGCTCGCTGTCAATGCTCGCCGGCAAAAAGAGGATATGATTGTAGCAAAAATTTGCTGGTCCGGCAAGAACGAATTCCGGTGGGAGCATTTTTGGGTACTAGTTCCAGCAAAATGCCCCATCGGTCCTGGCAAACCATGTTCGTGGTTGCAGTGGTGACCCCGCAGCTTGCCGCGGTCACAGGTTCCAGCAGAACCAGTTCGCGGTTGCAGCTCCCTCCCCAATGGTTGTAGCATCCATGTGCTCTGCCGTTGTGCCTGCAGGTCGAGGTAGTAACAACTCGGTTGTCGGTTGCAGCATGCCCCGGCTGGTTGGAGCTCGCCAGCTTACGGTTGCATCTCAGCCACACCCTCCCCCCCCCCCCCCCCCCCCGGTTCCACCGCTCATGCCAGATGTAGTCACCATCGATGCCCTGGGTAGCGGGAAAACAACAGCAGAAGGGAGGGATCGCGTGGTAGCGGGGAAACGACGGGGAGCGCGTGGAGGTGGAAGGAGAAGGAGGAGATGAGAACGAACCGGCAATGGGTGGATAAGGTTTGATGCGGTTGGATGGGGCCCACGTGGGAAGACGTGACTCTCTATGCGTGCGTGTTGTGGGTGACGAGCCACAGGGCCGGCCGAAGTTTGGGCCGGTCGGCCAGATCTAAACATTTCCTTGTTTAACATGGTACAATCGTAGATGCTTAGGGAATCTCCAACGCGGACCCTCGCCTGCATCCGTCCGGATCCCGTGGTTCGAATGTGTTTTCCAATCCAACACAGTCCCGCATTCGTCCACCGACGAGTCCAGACGTCCTTTTCGGAAGCAAACCGAGGGGCTTTGCAGGCGTCCGAACTGGTGTCACGCATGCATCTGACAACCCTGGTCCACCAAAACCCTCTCCCTCGCCCGTGCTCTTTCCCGCCTGAAGCGGTTTCCCCGCATTCTTCCGCATTGACGTTGATCCAGAGCGGATGTGACCTCTCAGTGGTGCCGGCATTGAAGCGGCTCGTCAGCTGAGAGCGCCGCCCGCGCCACATCCCCGGTGTCTGATTAGGTAGCGTTTTTCTTTCTCTGTCCTGTCTGAGCACTGTTCGAGTTGTTTGCTCGAACTTATGGAACGAGATAGGGGCAACGGGGCTCATAGTGAATTTTAAGGAATCAATGAATGTTATTGGGGGATTAGCACATAGGGGTTTATAGAAAATCATAAGCTTAGTGAGGGAGAGAGGAGAAGAAAGAAGAGAAAGCCCATGTGTCTACAGGGCATTTTTTTGTGCAATCAACTACGAGGGGCATGCAACTTCCACATCAACTCGGTTGAAATAGGCAATTTTGGTGAGTTGTATCTAGGGGGAACATTGTGAGACATAGCCTAGCCCCTAGCCGTGAGACGGACATAAGCAACGTTTTTTCATGTGTGTTCCCGCCGTTTTCTCGTCTATCTGATGGCCACTTTGGCACGGGAAGGGGAAACCATGTATTAATGTTGGATAGTGGTCTAACTTTTTCTCAGCCATAGTTTTTTGCGTTCATGATGGCATTGTCTCGACGATGAAGACAATGTCATATGCAATAAAGCTCACGACTATATCCCCCGCGTGGTGTGGTCATCGTGGCCGATGCAGCACACATTTTGGGTGCATGTGTTGTTTTCAACGGATCGTCGAGTCTAGAGCCGATGGGTTATATCCGGCACTTCGGCTTTCAAGGTTATAGAGACATCAAGGAGTAGGTCGGATTTGTTTTGATAAGTTGTTCTCTCGCTTCACTTTTTTGCCCCGATCTTCTTCTCAGTCAATGTGGCGATGGTGAAGTAGCCGTTCGGCAGCTTGCCTTACAGTGGTTGTGTTCATGTCCATAGTGCGTTGCGTTCAACGATCTTAGTTTCTAATCTATTGGAATGGCTCTCTCATATGGCGTGAGGTTAGTTAAGTTTGTACAAGCTTAGTTTGCCGCGGCTTTTTCCTTGGAGCCTCGAGGAAAAGTAAAAATGTAAAATATGTAGCTACTGTCAACGAGTTCAAATAGATTTGATGCAATTTTTTGTTGTATTAGATATGTCTTTTATCCGTGTATGGTTCAATTTTTTTCGACCTAATCTAATTTATTTATTTAATAATTAAAATTGGCCTAAATAATACCGTGTGTGCCATTCTTTCACGAAACTTCACATGTCAGTAGAACGATCGACCAGATTTGATACCCAAAATTTAAGTTTTCTTTTTTGATTTTGCTATTCACATTGGCGCCAATGGAACTATTTTTTATGCCAATGGAACATTTTTTTTAGAATCACGCCGATGGAACCATGTTATGTATTTCCGCTATAGCGCTTCTGTCGCTAGCCCCATGGGCTTCGCGTCTGGGCTTCACCTCGGCGGGCTACTGCTAGCTGGGCCTTGCGCCTTGTGCTGTTTGGGCTTGTTGTAGCAGGCCGAGAGTTGCGTCGGCCTTCCGCGGCCGAGGATCAAAGGCTCGAGAACCTTAACCCATTTATTTTCTGTATTTGTTTCTTTGGCATGCCTTAACCCATTCATAAGATAAGATAAGATGTCGGCTTAATAGGGATACTGGTTTATACTTGATAATTTAGTAGTATTTTAATTCATTTATCAGATTTTTACTAGCACCACAAAACACACCAAGACATTTAATTTACCTGTTAGATAGTATATATATGAAGTACACATCGCTATATCTGGAAAAGGGCCAGTTAGTCGTAGAAACATAAACAAGCACATTTTCAGACTTATTCAGATGAGACATAGAACTTTAATGTATATGAAGTACACACCGCTATATCCGGAAAAGAGCCGGTTAGTTGTCGAAACATAAACAAGCTCATTTTCAGACTTATTCGGATGAGACACAAAACTTTAATACATAGAATAATACAAATTCTTCACTTGGTCCCTTATGTTGAACTCATACTGTAAACAAATCCAGATCAATGACACACCATTGCTTACCACCGTAGCTAAGAGTCATAGCAAAAATTAAGTGAGAAAGATGATAATTATCTCATGAAACATTTAACAGTACATGCACTACATATTTATTTTAGCATCAATTAGTATCCACGCTGTAAAATGGTTAGAATCCGACAAAGGGTAACTAAAGACTTCACACATCACATAGCAAACTAATATATATAAGCGCATGCTAGCAAGAGAAAACTACTTCGAAAACTCTAAACTCCAATGGAATTTGTACATGATCGTAAAAAGGTGTTCTCTTATAGATTGTTTAGCCGTGCGGGATAAGACTTATTTCCTCCACTCTTGAACCTTGGTGGGTGTTTGCATTGCAAGCTAGGTGATTTGATCCTTCTAGTGATGGTGGCCCAGCTACAAGGTTGTGATTCTAAGATTATGACGGGTGGAAGAAGTACTCAAATCTCTTCAGGATCTCAATCTTTGTGTCTGAACTTTGTTCCAAAAATATTAGGTCATTCATCGTGTTGTTTAGGCGATCCATGCTGAACCGATCTATACAGTGAGTTTAGACAAAATATATGATCATTATGCATCCATGTATTTTCCACACGGGGGTTGTGGCTAATGGTTTCCTTGGCGATATGTTTTTATCTCCTTCTATGTACGTAGTTGTGAGGAGTCTTCAGAATTTGGTACGAAACTACTTACAGACCATAACCCTAGCCCTATACACATTTTATCTCAAGAAAATGGCATATGTACATTTGATTTTGTTCATATTTTGTTAGCTAATAGTGCAGCTCATCTCAGAAGTACCTTGTGTACCAATTTGTTGTCACTTCGGTATTATTTCCAATTGTTCTGCAATCTATCAAAGTTTACTTAGAGAGTTTAATTTTTCCAAGTTCATACTATTTTTATCTCATGACTTCCTATTGCTACACATTTTCATACTCTATAAACGCACACGCTAATACAAATATTATGTACCTGTTTCCGATATGGGTAACAGATAAGCAAAAGAGATCTTTATTCACTTTCTCTAATTTATGAGTAGAGAAAAATAGGACATGGCTCCATCATTATGAGACCCCACTATCATTGATTGTACAATGGTGTCCCATGCGCTGGGTGTCTTCATTACTTACTCTCGTATGGTTCTCCATATGGTGCACCGCCCGTTATTTATACCTCAAAGCCAAAACACTTTGTACAACAATTCAAGCTTGTTGTTTGAGAGTATTTGTTTCGCTGGTTTTGTATGCACCGCGAGAAAGCAGTGAAGAGGAAGAAAGAGAGATTGAGAGCACTCGGAGTGGGAACATGAGGGAAAACCTTGCTTGTTTGTTTGCACCTCTAGTGTTGGAGGTGCAAATATTTGGCATGGATCTTTTCCTGATAACTTTTTGATTATACAATAGATTTGATGGAGAAACAATAGACATGCATCAACATATTTAGATAACTTGAGACTTGAAGGCCAGCCGGGAAGTGGAAGAAAAGAGGGCATAAGAGCAGTGGGAGTGGGAACATGGAGGAAAGCCTAACTTGCTTTTCTTTCACCTCTTGTGTTGGAGGTGGGACTTGCTTTGGTGTTTTCCGATGCCTCCCATTCCTATTGTTCTCAAGCACTCCTTCCTCTTTCTTTTTTGGCTTGCTTGGTTGCTTTAGCTTAGAAACCAAATATGTGTGTGCACATATTTGATGTGGGATCTCAAAAGCGAGCTAGGAAGAGGAAGAAAGAGAGGGTGTAAGAGCAATGGGAATGAGAACATAGTGAAAAGCCCAACTGGTTCTTCACCTCTTGTCCTAAGGTGACGATTCAGTTTGGTATTTCCCGATGCCTCTCATTCCTATCGTTCTTAGGCGCTCCTTCCTCTTCCTTTTTGTTTGCTAAATTGCTTTAGGGGGGAAACAAAACATACATATGCATAACATGAAGAGGAAGAAAAGAGGCCTAAGAACAATGGGCATGGGAATAAGATGGAAGGCTTAATCTCTCACCTCTCAATTCCTCATGTAACACCGGAAGAGGCTTTGGTTGAGTTTTCCTGAGCCTCCCATGCCTATTTTCTTTGGTGCTCTTTCTTGTTCCTTTTGGCTCGCAGGACATGAAACATGATTCATAATATAATATGATTTAATTCAAGTTCATTCACCCTACATAGTTGGATTGCTATTTTTGTGTTTGTTTGTTTCTTTAGCATCCCTTACTCCATAATGACACACATGTTTAGCTCCACATTATTCTGCACATGAGTCCTTATCATGTTAAGAAATTTAATTTACTTATCAGGTGTTATGAACTATACATCTCTATTATCTAAAAAAAGGGACTTCGTAGAAACACAAACAATCACATTTTCAGACTTAACAAGATGATACACACAACTTTAACACATAGAATTGTTCTTTATGTTGAACTTGTGTTGGAGACTAAACCACATCATGACACACCACTGCTGACCACTGCAGCTGAGAGTACGAGCGGTAATCAGAGAGAAAGATAGTAATTGGCACACAAAACATGTAATAATATGTGCACTGTAGATTATTTTTACCATCAATTTTTGAAAGAGTTCACACATGGGATAGCAAACTAATGGATAGATACACAGGCTATCAAGAAACAACCTTGGCTGCCATAAGATATATCTGCAGCCTCGAAAATTGTAAACTCCATGGAATGTGTACACTTGATCATAAAATGGTGTTGTTTTATGTATAGACGTGCGGGATAAGGCTTATTTCTACTCATGATCATGTTGGTTTTTTGCATCTCAACATGGGTGATTTAATCCTTGTAGGAATGGTGGCCGAGATACAAGGTTGAATTACGAAGTACTTCGGCATGGAAGAAGTACCATACTCTCTCTGGGGTCTTGTTCTTCCTTCGTGTTTGAACCTAGTTCTAAAAGTACTAGGTTGTTCAGCGTGTTGCTAGGCGATCCATGTTGAACCGATGTGTATAGTGAGTTTAGATTGAATATATAATCATTATACCTTCATGTATTCTTCTCATAGGGGTTGTGGCTTCCTTCTGCATACGTTTTTCTATATTTCTTTCCTTCCATGTACATAGTTGTATACAACCTTCAAATTTTAGATACAAAGTTAATTTCAGAACAATAGGACTATACAAAAAAATTAATAAAAAGTTCTATAGAAATTTTGGTTTTGCTGATATGAGACCTCTCTAATCATGGTTTAATCATATATTGTCATATGTATAATGCATCTTATGTCCGAAGTACCTTGTGTTCCAATTAATTGTCACCTCGGTGGTTCTCTGCCCATTGTTTTGAAAATTTTCCAAGTTCACTTATAGGATTTAATTTTTTCAATTTAATATTACTTTTAGCTCAGAAATTATTATTGGTACATATTTTGATACTATAAATGCTCATGCTGATACATATATTGTTCTAAAAAAGGCTGATACTCATATTATGTACTAGTTTTGGATATGTGTAATAAAGGTAAGCAAAAGAGATCTTTAGCCACATGCCCTTAATTAAGAGTATAGGATAATGGGACAATGTTGGTGATTACGTGACCCCATTATCATTGAATGGCAGGCCTGTTGACTATATAATGGTGCCCCCATGCACCGGTTTTCTTCATTGCTTACTCCTCAAAGGTTCTTTTTATGGTGCACCACCCATTATTTATACCTCAAAATTGAAACACTTTATCCAGTTTCAAGCTTGTTCTTCAAGAGTTTTTGTGTCAATAGATTTGTAGGCACTAAAAGTAAGCTGGGAAGAAAACGAAAGAGAGAGATCGAGAGCAATAGGAATGGGAATATGGAGGAAGGTCCTCCTTTTTTTTGCACCTCTATTGTTGGGGTTGCAAATATTTGGCATGAATCCTTTCCTCATGGCTTCCATTCCTACCGTTCGTGTGCACTTCTTTCTCTTCCTTTTGGCTTACGCAATAGCTCTGATGGAGAAACCATAGGCATGTGTCCACATATTTAGATAACACGAGATCTCGAAGGCGAGCTCGGAAGAGGAAGATAGAGGGCCTTAGGGTAGTAGGAATGGGAACATGGAGGAAAACCTAACTTGCTCAATTATCACCTCTAGTGTTGGAGGTGATAATTCAGTTTGGTGTTTCCTGATGCCTCTCATTCCTATTGTTCTGAAGCACTCCTTCCTCTTCTTTTTTGCTTGCTTGGTTGCATTAGCATAGAAACCAAATATATGGGTGCACATATTCGATGTGAAATCTCAAAAGCTAGGAAGAGGAAGAAAGAGAGGGCCTAAGAGCAATGCGAATGAGAACATAGAGGAAAACCTAACTTATTCGGTTCTTCACCTCTTATGTTGAGGTGAAATACCCTCTTGGTATTTCCCAATGCCTCTCATTCCTATCGTTCTTAAGCACTCCTTTCTCTTCCTTTTTGTTCGCTAAATCATTTAGCAGGAAAACTAAACATATATGTGGATATATTCAGATGTTATAAGATGTTCATTATGGGACGGGAAGAGGGAGTAAAGAAGGCCTAAGAGCAGTGTGCATGGGAACATAATGGAAGGCTAAAGCCCTTATTCCTCGTCTAACACTAGAGGGTGCTTTAGTTGAGTTTTCCTGATGCCTCACATGCCTATTGTTCTTTGATGCTCCTTCCTCTTCCTTGTGGATCACACAACATAAAAGGATTCATAGTATAACATGGTTTGGTTCTAGTTGATATACTCTGCATAGTAGGAGGGTTATTTTTCGTGTTTTATGGGCATGCTTCATCCATGGTAAGATAATTTGGTGGATTGCTAACCGGTTTATACTTAACAATATAGTATGGTAGTCTATGTCTTGGATTCTACAAGCAGATCCAAACACGTTTTAGCCCCGGATTACTCTACACACACGTCCATATCATGCCAAGAAAATTACTACATATTAAGTGTACAACTAAATTTGAAAAAATAGTCAAAGTAGCCATACAAACATATACTAGCACATTTTAAATTTAGGAAGATGAGACACACAACTTTAACACAAACAATGATACATATTCTTCAGTTCAAACAGATCCTCTTAATGTTTTTTTACTACAATATATACAAGCATATTGCTGAGAAATGAGAGCTCAAATTAGTTTTAAGTAAATGTTTTGACTTAGTTTCAGCTATTACAGTTAAGAATTAAACGACATGAAATCACTTTAGCACTCAGAAACATCCATAATGGGCAACCCTCAAACAAAAATGATGGAACAAATGTTGATAGAATAACTACGATATCAGCCATCAACAATCAAAATTGTTGTTAATTTACAACTCTTTCGACCCAACTAACATCACTTGCTAAATATGTAACTTCACAACCTTGCCACGACCATGTGGAGACACCCTAGCCTCACACACATCACTCCACAATAAAATATACACACCTGATGCAAACCTTGTCCTTGGTACAAAAGCCTAGGGCATTTGTATGTTGTAGAAACCCAAGCAACCCAAGCACAAAAAGTATGTGAATGGAAGAAAATAAGAAAACAAAAAAGGTAAGCTTTGAATTCCATATGTGTAACACGATTGAGGTGATTCTGGTTAGCTATGATGTCAATACAGATTGTAATGCAAGCTGTTGTTGTGGCTGAAGAGTAAACCATGTCAAGGCAAGTATTGAAGGAGGAAGAGTGGTTTGCAGCTGTCTTAGCAGATTAACTATCTTGCTAGCAGTCTGAGGGAGTTATGGACTAAGGGGTCCTCGGGGCGCCGGCCCATTGAATATGGGCCGGACTGGTGAAGCCACATAGCGACAGGAGATCTATGAAGCCTTGGTGTGCCCTCCAAGTCAAGGATAGACAGGATCTCTTTTCTCCTTATTGTAATCTATCTCCGATAACCCTAACCCTATCGGTGTCTATATAAACCGAGGGTTGTAGTCTTTAGGGGCAGGGCTATATTCATCACCTCATCACCTTAGGGATTAGCTCATGCTGATCTCGAGGTAGATCTACTCTGTAACCATACTATACATCTAATACAATCAAGCAGGACGTAGGGTATTACCTCTTCGAGAGGGCCCGAAACTGGGTAAACACCGTGTTCATCGTCCCTTGTTCCCCGTCGACCCTAGATCCCCAGCTCGGGACCCCCTACCCCGAGGTCTGCAGGTTTTGACACCGACATTGGTGCTTTCATTGAGAGTTTCGCTGTGGGGTCGCCCAAAGGATCGATGGCTCGCCTGATCATAGGAGAAGGCATCGGATCCGGGGACTTCTTTGTCCCCGGACAACTCTTCGCGTTTGGTAGCATCGTACTGCACGCCAACCCGACTGGTTGTTTGGATCAGATTGACAACTTCGCTCCTGAACACCGAATTCGATTCGGTAATCTGGCATACGTTGCGGACACGTGGGGCGATCTGGTCTTCGCCGGGTTCACTACCCCCTCCCGCACCCTCGCAGGCCTCGCCATGCCTGCTCTGGAGTCCCCCTCCGATCTGATCTACAGATCGGCCCGGCCCTCCGAACAGCTTCGAGCCAGGAGGGCTCCGCTTCAAGTGGGGGCCAGACTGCACCTTCGTCCGGATCCATCATGTCTGCGGAGGGCCTGTCCTCGGCCTTCGAGGCAGAATCAGGAGGCGGAAGCCAAGAGTCAATATCGGCCGAACCTTTTCTTCACAACGCTCCTCTGGCCTTGAGCCCTTACGACGAAGTGGCAGCCAATGGCCAGGGGTCACCCCCGGCCCGAAGCAGCTCGATCTCGAACCCCGGCGTGGAAACCACACACAAAAACCAAGGCCCGTCATTGATCTCCAGTGACGATCCGAACCCCCTCAAGGATTCGGCACCACACCCCGAGCCTAGATCGACCTGTGGAAACCAAGGACCGGCCAGGGCACTGACTGTCCCCCACCCCGTTACAACGGAATTTGGCCTAGAGCCCTCGAATCCGGCAACCCTCGCTATGTTAAACGAGGCGCTAGACCGAATCCAGAAAATGACCATCCAGGAGGCCCTGCCCTTCGCCCACAATCATCAACCCTTCGAGGCGTACCACAGGGAATTTTACGACCCACCCACCACCCACTTGGTAGCCACTATCGATGATTTAACCGATATGCTAGATTATAATTTGAAAAACGCCAAATACATGGATGAGGATGGCGGAGCCACGGTTAACACCGATGACGCCCCCCCCCCCCCCCGGTTACCGGCCGCTGGTCGGCCACGTCCACCTACGATATTTACATGGTGGACACCCCCAAGGACGGCGATGCCACTCCCAATCAGGACCGATACAAGCCCGGAGATGAGCCGCCCAAACGCCGAAGACAGCATCGTCGATCAAAGCCACGTCGAAGCCATGCGAGCAACATGGACTCTGCGGAGAACGGCACCGCGAATCATACGGATGACCTCGCCGGAGCCACAGCCAACAAACATCATCAGGATGACCCCGCGGGGCAGGAGGACACGCTCAACCAAGAAAACCCGGATGACTCCGAAGACAGTAACTACCTCCCACTCTCCGAAGAAGAGGCCAGTCTAGGGGAGGATGATTTCATCATCCCCGAAGATCCGCTGGAGCAGGAACGGTTCAAACGGAGGCTTCTAGCCACTGCCCGCAGCCTGAAGAAACAAAAACGCAGAATCAAGGCAGAACAGGACACCCTCAACGATCGATGGACCAAAGTCCTAGCCGCCGAAGAAGGGTATGGCCGCGAACTGCCAATCAAAAGTTATCCCAAGCGAAGGTTGCTGCCGCAATTTGATGACGAGGCCGTAGAGCCAACACGTCCGACATACACACACGCCGAACAGCCGAACCGCCCCCCTAGAGGGCGGGACAGAGAAGCTGACGAGGCCGAGCACCCAGCCGCCCCACCTCACCGTTACGGCAAGGATCAAGTGCGGCCCACCTATGAGTACGACCTCCGCCACGACCTAGACGCTCGAGGAGGCCATACCAGGTCCATCTATGGACCCAGAGTAGACCCGCCCGCTTACCGGGAAGGATACTACGATTGGCTAAACCGAAACGATAGAATCCGGGAGCAGCAGCGAACTCGGATGGCCTAAGATCTCCGACGCGATGTAGCCCGAGTTCGGGGCGCCGCACACCCCCTGTGCTTCATAGAGAGGGTAATGCAACACCATTTCCCAGAAGGCTTCAAGCCCGTGAACGTTGAACCATACGATGGAACCACAGACCCGGCCGTATGGATAGAGGATTTCCTCCTCCACATTCACATGGCGCAAGGAGATGACCTCCACGCCATCAAATATCTGCCACTAAAGCTTAAAGGTCCGGCTGGGCACTGGTTGAATAGCCTTCCCGAAGACTCTATAGGCTGTTGGGAAGAGCTTGAGGATGCTTTTCAAGCGAACTTTCAGGGCACCTATGTCCAGCCTTCCGACGCTGACGACCTAAATCGCATCACACAACAGCCCGGAGAATCTGCCTGACAATTTTGGAACCGATTCCTGACAAAGAAAAAACAGATTGTCAACTGTCCGGATGCCGAAGCCTTGGCCGCTTTCAAGCATAGTGTCAAGGGCGAATGGCTCGTAAGACAGCTCGGCTAGGACAAACCAAGAACTATGGCAGCCCTTACTTCTCTCATGACCCGCTTTTGCGCGAGCGAAGATAGTTGGCTCGCTCGAAAAAACGCCAACCCCGACACGCTCGGTACCTCTGAGGTTCGGGATGAAAATGGAAAGCCCCGACGCAGCAAGAATAAACGTCGCCATAATGACGGCGAGGGTGAGGATACGACAGTAAATGCCGGATTCCGAAATCAGAAGTCCGGACCCCCAAAAAAAGCCTTTAAAGGCAACGGCGACGGCCCATCCAGACTAGACGCAATCCTGGACAGGACTTGCCAGATCCACGGCACTCCAGAGAAGCCCGCCAACCACTCCAACTGTAACTGTTGGGTGATCAAGCAGGCCGGCAAGCTTACAGCTGAAGACTCGAGCAAAAGCCCACGAAGCGAGGACGATGACGAGCCCCGTAGGCCGAATAGTGGAGGCCAGAAACCCTTCTCTTTTGAGGTCAAGACGGTGAACATGATCTACGTAACCCACATACCAAAGAAGGAAAGGAGGCGAGCGTTGCGAGACGTATATTCCGTCGAGCCCGTAGCGCCGAAGTTCTATCCATGGTCAGCCTGCCTGATCACTTTCGATCGCAGGGATCACCCGACCAGCATACGCTACAGAGGATCCGCAGCCTTAGTACTCGACCCCATCATCGATGGATTCCACCTCACTAGAGTCCTAATGGACGGGGGCAGTGGCCTCAATCTGATATATGAAGACACAGTGAGGAAGAAGGGGATCAATCCGTCAAGGATCAAACCCAGTAACACCACCTTCAAGGGGGTCATTCCGGGAGTGGAGGCCGCTGCACAGGCACTGTGATGCTTGAAGTAGTGTTCGGCTCTCCGGACAACTTCCGAAGCGAGGACTTGATCTTCGACATTGCACCTTTCCGCAGCGGCTATCACGCCCTCCTCGGCCGAACGGCGTTCGCCAAATTCAATGTCGTTCCGCATTACGTGTACCTCAAGTTGAAGATGTCTGGTCCTTCGGGCATCATAACTATCAACGGCAACACAGAACGCTCACTTCGAACCGAAGAGCACACTGTGGCCCTAGCGGCCGAAGACCAAACCGGCCCATACAGGTCCAGATGCCGACCCGCCGTAAAGGCCGGCGACAACAGTAAACGGGTTCGAACCCGTTCCCTGTCATGGGAACCCGCATGCGTTCGCCGCAAATAGGGATGCGCGCCCCACGGCACGCCCACATTCTTCGCGCCCCACGTGCCTCGTCAGCACAATTTCGCACTCAAAATACCATGGGCAGCCGTGAGGCATATATCAATAAATCCGAAGCATATGTTCGGCTAACCCGAACTTCAGAATTACCTTGTCTTCGGACGACCCGGGGGCCAATTCCGGAACCCCCCCCCCCCCAAGCACAAGCTTCATCGGCAGGACCCCCGCCCCTCAAGGTTTCATCGAAGGTCCCAACCTCCACCTCTCAGAAGCAAAGGCGCAGACGTGCAGCAGGGCACAGTCGAGGCTTCGACTCACGCATCAAGGCCCTGCGTAAACCTTTAATCTGTGAAACTTTTTCCTTTTTGCAAATAATGCCTTGGCAGTTCAAATTGTACGGTTACACGTCTTGAGCCTACGAGAAATAATAAAAACGCCCTTTATGGTGTTCGGATATCCGCATTTTGCAATTTGTTTATTTCCCTTTTCATTCTCCCCTCGCTCTTCGAACAGCCCGGCCTGAAAACATGATCGGTTAACTAACCTAGAGCTCGATTTCCCCATCAGCTCGGCACCCCAAGTCTGATACTGCTTCCCGCGGAGTGTTCTGCGTCTCGGATATTGCACTATATGCATCAAGTACAGAACTATGTCTTGGGTCAATAGTTGGGTTGCCCGGCTCCTGTGTTTGCCCCTTATGTTCCGCATGTTCGGCTAAGAGGGCAAAGGGAGAACCCCTGTGATTGTACTTCTGGCTTGCCCGGTCAAGTACCTCAGGAGGAGAAAGCCGAAAACTGACCGTCATAGTAAGCGCGAATTGATCAGCGATCCGATGACGAGGTTTGACTCTAAAAATCATTGGCGATTTTGCCGTGTAACGCGAAGGGTTCGTCTTAACACAAACCATGTGATCGGAAAGGGTAGGCATTGGCCCCCAAGTACATCACAACACACGGGGGCTAGTCCTTAGCCCCCACCGTCAAGCTCCTAAGGCTAAGTGAAAGCAATAAAACCGAATAGTCCGATTGCCTAGTTTCGCTCACGCACTACCGCCTCCGGGTACCAAGACGTTGGCTAAGGGTAATAGTGCGGAGACAAAACACCCCTTGTGATATTCACCTGGGGGCTGAAGCTGACGACTAGTAGCTTTCAGAATAAACATACGGCCGCATAGGAGTCAAAATTAAAATCATGACAATATAAAATAAGTCAGGTGGACGCATCATAAAGCACAAGGTCCAATTGGTAAAAACTTAATACAGTCATTCAAGCATTACATCTTTTGAACACTGGCCCTCTATCGCCCGCACGCCATTCATCACATGTGCAAAGTATTGCTCAGGGAGGCGATGCTCTTTTCCCTTGGGCGGAGGACCAGTGGCCATGTCCATTGGATTTATCTTCGGCCAATGCACCATGGTCTTTGCAAACGCAAGCCTCGCCCCCTCAAGGCACGTTGAGCGCTTCACGACGTCAATTCGGAGCGGCGCCTCCCGCAGTTTCTGCACAAGGCCGAAGTAGGTATCCGAAATGGGCTCGACGGGCCAGAGATTGTCATAGAGGTCCTTCATGGCCAGCTCGGACATCCGATGCATCTCCATCAGCTGCTTCATTTGGTTGCTGAGGAGGGGAGGACGCTCAGAATCCAGAAACTGTGACCAGAAGAGCCACTGCGTGGAGTCCTCCTTGTGAGTAGCATAGTGCTTTGCTGCGGCCGCCGCACTCTTCGGGAGTTCGGCGAAGACGCCTGCGAAGCGCCAGACTCGCGTCAGCAAGGCGAACCTGTTGCCTCCGAACACACTCTGCAGTAAGTATTTCTTACCATTTGCAATTTGCCCCACTTGGCGAAGCTCCTCCCGGACACCTCGCACGTCGGTCCTTGCCTCCTGGAGTTCTTTCTCCACCTTGGATAGCGTGGAGGACTGCTCCCCCTTCTCCCTTTCAAGGGCCTCCAGCTTCTTGGCAACATCCTTGAGCTCCACCTGCACTTCGATCACTTGAGCCTCGTGCTTTTGGCTGGAAAGCTTGGCTTCTTCTAGCTCAGCCACAGCCTTTTCGGCGGCCAATTTCTTGGCGGCCGCCTCAGCCTCGGCTTTCTTTAGGGCCTCCTTCAAGCCCTCAACCTCAACGGCGGCAGCTGAAATAGCCGCATGTTGAATGATCAGCACACAGTTCGGTGTATATGTACCCAGCAACAAGTGATCACATACACTAACGAAAAGCTTACCTTGCGCCTCGTCAAGCCGTTTGTTGACAAGGTCAAGCTCCCCGTTGGAGTGCTCGAGCTTCCGGTCCATCTCCTTTAGTGTCGCAACACTAGCAGCCGCAGCCACGGAAGATGCCTGCGTCAGCAAAAGAAATGTCTATATTATTACTCGGCCTACAGAGTTTGATCCTCTGCAAGCTTCTCCTAAGTCTTTGCAGAGTCTCCAGGGCTGCTATGTACACGACCTACCCAAACTATAGATCACAACTGCTTTACAGGATAAAGAGCATTACTTAACTTGCCTCAAAGCCCGTTAGCAGGCCTTGAACAACGTCGTTCAGTCCGGAATGAATGGACCGAACACCCTGTATAACTGCACCCATAAGGGTACGGTGCTCGTCGACGACGGCAGAGTTGCTCACCAACTCCGCCAGCACGTCCGACCAGCCCACCGCCGCCCGAGTTGAGGTGTCCGGCGCGGGTGCCGGACCCCCAGCACCTTCCCCATCGTAAGGAGGAATTGGCTCCCTCGGGGGCTCGGGAGCCGGATGCGGGAGGGGTTCGGATGATCCGGATCCCTTCACCGTGTTAGCCAGGAGGGATGCATCCCCCTGGTCTTCAATGACCGAGGCGTCGGCCTCGCCATGGTGGCATCGACCTCCTCCCCTGCGTTTGGAGGAGGAGGGGTCTTTCGCGACAGCACCTCCCCAACTTATTCGGGGATTAGAGGAGGTGAGGAACATGAGCCACTATTCGCCAGTTCAGCGGGCGGGGACGTCCCCTCCGAGGTTTGCTCGGCGGGGTGGTCACGCGGAGGGCTGCACCATCAAGAAATAATCAATCTACGTTCTACCAGGGACTACTGAAGAATAAGGCAATTGAAAATGCCATGGTATGTACTTGGCCGCGGGGGGCTTAACCCTGGGATTCTTCTCCGGAACCTTTTCGGACGCTTCAGACCCCTCGTCGGAGTCCGAGCTGTCAGACAGGACCAGCTTAGGCCGCCACCGTCTCTTCGGGGCCGGAGAAGGTTGAACCTCCTCGACGTCGCTGGACGCCGCCCTTTTCTTAGAGTGCGAGGAGGCGCTTTCCTCCTCGTCCTCATCCTCGTCCCCCTCCTGTATGGATGGGGCCGTAGTGTCTCCAGACCGGCTGTCTGGACGGGCTCTGCGACGGGGGCCCTCCCTGGCTTCCGGCACCTCCGTCTTCTTGCCCTTCTTGTCGGGCGCCTTGTACGGCACCACGACCAACAACTTCTCTAGCTGTTCGAATCAGGGCCCTTCTGGTAGCGGCGCTAGGCCGCTGATCTTCTTGACCTTGGTGAGCCAGCCCTGCAAAATCCACATAAAGAGGTTCGGATCAAATCATATGGTGCGAGTATTCGAACTCGTGATAAGACAAATGCTGCTCACCTTCTTCGGAGGGGTCGCAACGTCGAGGCTGATGTCCTCCTCCTCAACCGGCCAGTCCTTCTGCGGCTTGAACAGCAGACCCCACACTTTCATGTGGGTCGTGCCGAAAAGATGTTGCACGGTGGCCGGATCTTCAGGGTCATACTCCCACATTTGCTTGGCCCTCTCCTGATAGGGGAGGAGTCGACGCTTGAACATGATCTGGATCACGTTAACCAGCTTCTCGCCGGTCTCCATTACGCTGACGACGTGTTTCTGCAATGCCTTCAAGTCGTCAGCGGACCCCCAGTCTGGGCTCTTGGTGGTCCACGAGGCCAGCCTGGTAGGGGGTCTGGATCTGAATGCGGGAGCCGTCGCCCAGCTGGCTCCTCTTGGCTCGGTGATGTAGAACCATTCCTTTTTCCACACCTTAACAGTGTCGATAAACTTGCCCTCCGGCAACGGGACCCGCGTCAGTTTGCTGATCATGGCCCCGCCGCAGTCTACATGTTCGCCGCCAACAACCTTGGGCTTGACGTTGAACACCTTCAGCCATAGGCCGAAGTGTGGTCGGACTCGGAGGAGAGCTTCGCAGAAGATGATGAAGGACGAGATGTGGACGAGGGAGTTGGGGGCTAGATCATGAAAATCTAGCCCGTAAAAGAACATCAACCCCCTCACAAAGGGGTGCAGGGGAAATCCAAGCCCCCTAAGGAAATGGGGAAGGAATACGACCCTTTTGCCCGCCTTGGGCGTGGGGACGATCTAGCCTGCTTCGGGGGCCCGATGAGCAATGTCGGCCGACAAGTAGCCGGCCTCCTTCAACTTCACGATGTCGCTATCTATGACAATGGAGGCGTCCCACTCCCCGTTGGCGCCGGATCCGTCCATGGCTGAAGGGGACGAGGTGGGATTTGCTGTGGAAGCAAAGAAAAGGGGCGTTGGAGCTCTGAAGATCTACGTGAGCGGAAGGTGGAAGAAGGCGTGGGATGCTGACTGTTGTAGCTCCCCCTTTATAGGCTGTTGACAAGCCACGATTTCCTTTTTTCACGCCGTTGGCTTCTCCACTTCCCGATACGCTCGCGACGTTACGTGCGGGGTGGATAATCGAAATCATTGATTATATCCCCTGAAAGGCGGGGCACGATCCCCACCTTGATGAGATGTGTCAAACGTGGGTGGGCCTTGAGCCACGCCCCGAGAAATACTAACCGCTCGGCGTTATGGCCGGATGCGACTCTTCGTTGAAAGAGAAAAAGTTGTCAGACGAAGGCACTGTTTACACTTGAACGGTTTTTTGTTATTGCCTTCATTGTTAAGTATAACTGCCGTTTCAGACTCTGGACACCACTTGGCTCCGAACATGAACAAAGCACACTGAAGAACTCGCCTCGCAAGCCGAATACTATTGGATGAGCGGATGCCGGATACAAGCATTGGCGTTGGAGGCAAGTTCGGGGGCTACTAAGGGAGTTATGGACTAAGGGGTCCTCGGGACGTCGACCCATTGAATATGGGCCGGACTGGTGAAGCCGCATAGCGACAGGAGATCTATGAAGCCGTGGTGTGCCCTCCAAGTCAAGGATAGATAGGATCTCTTTTTTCCTTATTGTAATCTATCTCCGGTAACCCTAACCCTACCGGTGTCTGATGTTTGCTTGAACTACGTCGGTATTTCCCCAAAGAGGAAGGGATGATGCAGCACAGCAACGGTAGGTATTTCCCTCAGTGATGAGACCAAGGTTATCGAACCAGTAGGAGAACCAAGCAACACTACGTAAACAGCACCTGCACACAAAGAACAAATACTTGCAACTCGACGTGTTAAAGGGGTTGCCAATCCCTATCGGGTAACGGCGCCAGAAATTGGCAAGTGGACAGGAGATAAATTGTAGTAGATTGGATAAATAGATCGCGAATAAAATAAAGTGCAGCAAAATATTTTTGGGTTTTTAGAAATATAGATCTGAAAATAAAAGTGGCAAATAAATAAAAAGGCAAATAGCAAAATAGATCTGAAAATATATGATGAGAAAATAGACCCGGGGGCCGTAGATTTCACTAGTGGCTTCTCTCGAGAAAAATAGCATATGGTGGGTAAACAAATTACTGTTGGGAAATTGATAGAACTTCAAATAATTATGACGATATCCAGGCAATGATCATTATATAGGCATCACGTCCAAGATTAGTAGACCGACTCCTGCCTGCATCTACTACTATTACTCCACACATCGACCGCTATCCAGCATGCATCTAGTGTATTAAGTTCATGGAGAAACGGAGTAATGCAATAAGAACGATGACATGATGTAGACAAGATCTATTTATGTAGAAATAGACCCCATCTTGTTATCCTTAATAGCAACGATACATACGTGTCGGTTCCCCTTCTATCACTGGGATCAAGCACCGTAAGATCGAACCCATCACAAAGCACCTCTTCCCATGGCAAGAAAAATTGATCTAGTTGGCCTAACTAAACCAAAGATCTGAAGAAGAAATACGAGGCTATAAGTAATCATGCATATAAGAGATCAAAAGACTCAAATAACTTTCATGGATAAAAACATAGATCTGATCATAAACTCAAAGTTCATCGGATCCCAACAAACACACCGCAAAAAAGAGTTACATCAAATAGATCTCCAAGAGACCATTGTATTGAGAATCAAAAGAGAGAGAGGAAGCCATCTAGCTACTACCTACGGACCTGTAGGTCTACAATGAACTACTCACGCATCATCAGAGAGGCACCAATGAGGATGATGAACCCCTCCGTGATGGTGTCTAGATTGGATCTGTGGTTTCTGGAACTTGCGGCGGCTGGAATTGATTTTCGTCGACTCCCCTAGGGTTTCTGGAATATTGGGGTATTTATAGAGCAAAGAGGCGGTACGGGAGGCGGCCGAGGTGGGCACAACCCACCTAGGCGCGCCTGGGCCCCCAGGCGCGCCCTGGTGGGTTATGCTCTCCTCGGAGCCCCCCTCAGGTACTTTCTTGGCCCAACTTGTGTCTTCTAGTCCAGAAAAAATCACCAAAAAGTTTCGCTGCGTTTGGACTCCGTTTGGTATTGATTTCCTGCGAAGTAAAAAACAAGCAAAAAACAGCAACTGGCACTAGGCACTATGTCAATAGGTTAGTCCCAAAAAATGATATAAAGTTGCTATAAAATGATTGTAAAACATCCAAGAATGATAATATAACAGCATGGAACAATCAAAAAATTATAGATACGTTGGAGATGTATCAGTGTCTATATAAACCGAGGGTTGTAGTCTTTAGGGGCAGGGCTATATTCATCACCTCATCACCTTAGGGTTTAGCTCATGCTGATCTCGAGGTAGATCTACTCTGTAACCATACTATACATCTAATACAACCAAGCAGGACGTAGGGTATTACCTCTTCGAGAGGGCCCCCGAACCTGGGTAAACACCGTGTTCATCGTCCCTTGATCCCCACCGATCCTAGATCCCCAGCTCGGGACCCCCTACCCCAAGGTCTACTGGTTTTGACACCGACACAGTCTGTTATGTTGCCAGATCCTCACTCGCACCCAATATTTGCACTCGACAAAAAAATATGGTGTTGAACAGATAATGTTTGAACATTCTGAACATATTGTGAACCATATAACCCTGTGATTGTATTAGATAGATTCCATGGTGAGCTCACATTATATTCAAAGTACATTTTAAATGGCAATGTTTTGTCAAATTGACTGCATCAGTTATAGACTAGACAGACAAACACAAATTAGTTTCAAGCAATGAAGAATAATTTAATGTTATTATAGAAGGACCGGTGATTCTGATTCTCCCGAGAGGTCGGTGTCGGTGTCAAAACCGGCGGATCTCGGGTAGGGGGTCCCGAACTGTGGACCTTGGATCGATGGGGAACAAGGGACGTGGGACACGGTATTTACCCAGGTTCGGGCCCTCTCTAAGAGGTAAAACCCTGCGTCCTGCTTGATTATATTGCTTGTGTATATGAGGATTACAGAGTCGATCTACCACGAGATCAGATGAACTAAACCCTAGGCTAATAGGATTGTGGATGTTCTCTTGCCCTATGCGGACTAAACCCTCTGGTTTATATAGACACCAGGGGTACTAGGGTTTACACATAGTCGGTTACATAGAAGGAACAAAGACGCCGAATCTTCCACCTTGAGTTGGGGTACACACCAAGGCATAAAAAGGTCTTTGGTCCGGATACAACGCGACCCAACTGTCGGGCCCACGAGAGATAGGCTGGTCAGCCGAGGACCCCCTAGTCCAAGACTCCCTCAGTAGCCCCCAAACTAGCCTCCAACGCTGGCTTTCCGCATCCTCCGCATCTAAAGACTCCGGCTTGCAGGCAAGTTCCTTCCCTTTTGAGTATTCGGAACGACCTCATCTGGTTAAGTCTTCGGGCGGCACCTGGTCTAATCCAGCCACGTGTTGAACCATATTGAATCCGGACTCCGGGCCAACAGCTCTTACTTAACCTCAAAGGCCAACGGCTCGAATATATGCAGTGCCGGTAACTGACATTTTTTAGCGAAGGGTCGCGGCCGGCCATAAACATGAGAACTCGATGCGCTGTTTGAGGTAGTCCATCTAATGGCACGTCCCATCGTGGTGTGGATCGTGTTCCGCTTTTCAAGGGATTTGATCAATGATTCCCAGTATCCCACTCGCGCATAACGTCATGAGTATATCGGGAAGAGGCGAGGCTAGCGGCGCGTTTAAAGGACTCTTGGTATTTCGACCGCTTATAAAAAGAGACCAGCCAGAGTTATCCCCTCACGCCTTCTCCTTCCTTTCGCCGCAGCCTTCCACAGATCACCAACGCCCTAGCTCAACTTCCCTCAAAAGACCCTCCTTTCCCCACACTCGGCTATGGCTGGATCCGGAGCGAAGGGCAAGTGGGAGGCCTCAAGCGTCTCCAACAACAACATCGAGGAGCTGAAGCGAGCGGGCTACCTCTCGTCCAACATTGTTCATCGGGCCCCGGAGGAGGGCCAGGTCGTGCGACACCCCGCGCCGGTGAGCGGGTGGTGTTCATTCCCCATTTTATCTGGGGATTGGGCCTCCCACTCCACCCGTTCGTCCGGGGACTGATGTTCTACTATGGGCTCGACTTCCACGACCTGGCTCTGAACTCCTTCCTCCACATCTCGGCTTTCATCACCGTCTGCGAAGCTTTTCTTCGGGTCCCACCACACTTCGGCTTACGACTGAAGGTCTTCAACGTCAAGACGAAGATCGTTGACGGCCAGCATGCGGACTGCGGGGGCGCCATGGTGAGCAGGCTCAATAGAATCGGATGGCCAGAGGGCGTGTTTGTAGACACGGTCAAGATCTGGCAGAAAGAATGGTTCTACATTACCGAACCCCGGGACGCGGCCCGGGTGGCTGCTCTAGTATTCAGATCCGGACCCCCTGCGAGGTTAACCTCCTGGACCAAGAAAGGCCTTGACTGGGGGTCCGCCACCGAGGTGGAGGCACTGCAGAAATGCGTCTCCAACATGATGAAGGCGGGGGCCACGCTGACCAGCGTGGTCCAGATCATGCTCCACCGCCGCCTCCTACCTTGCCAGCTTCGGGCCACCCCAATGTGGTCTTGGAAGCCTGAAGACCCCCGCACCATGCAGCACTTCTATGGCACCACCCATGAGAAGTTGTGGAAGGTACTGTTCAAGCCGCAGAAAACGTGGCCAAAAGAAGGGGAAGATATCGGCCTCGACGCCAAGAATCCTCCTAAGGAGGTAATGTATTATGATTCGCTTTATGTTTGATAATTCATACTCCGGCTATGATCCTTACCCCCTTGTCCTCGTTTCCACAAGGATGGCTCAAGAGGTCGTGCTGATCAACAATCCGGCTCTGCTGCTTGAAGACCCCAGGTCGGCTCAGCTGGACGAGATGCTGACCGTGGCGCCTTACAAGGCGCCAGAGAAGGAGAAAAATAAGAAGAACCCCACGAGGGAGGCCTGGGAGGGCCTCTGCTCGCGCCCCCCTTTGGACACTAAGTTCGGGGATACCCACGCCCCCTCCGCCAAGAGGGGGAGCAGGATGAAGAAGAGGAGGAGGAGGAGAGCGACTCCTCCCGCACCAAGAAGAGAGCGGCGTTGGCCGAGGCCGAAGAAGGGCATCCTTCCCCAGCTCCGAAGAGGAGCAAGGGCAAGTTGGTCATACCCGACAACAGTTTGAACTCTGATGAGGAGTCCGCAGCCTCCTAGAAGGTCCCGAAGAAGGTTCCCAGGGTCAAGCCCTGCGCTGAAAGGTGAGAATCCAAAGACTTGTTCGGGTACTGGTTTTACTAACCCACTACTAACAGCATGTACGCTCTCATGTTGTAGCCCGCCACGCGACCTTCCTACCGACCATATGTCGGAGGGCACTTCTCCGCCAACCGATCTGGTGGAGAGCGGGGGCGCTTCGCATTCTGCGCCTCCTCCGGTCATCGGAGAGACCGGGGAGGTGCTGTCCCAGAGGACCCCTCCCGTGACGAACATGGGGGGTGATGTCGACATCGACATGGCTGAAGCTAACACTTTGGCCACCAAAGACCAGGAGAAGGAGCTCAGGCAAGTCAAGCCCTCTCAGAAGACGGTTTCGGGGCCTTCGCGGCCTTCTGAAACGTTACAGCCACCCTCCACCAAAGGGGGAGCCGGGGCCCCACCACCGGTGCCGAACACTGGGGACCGGGTCGCGGCAGATTGGCCGAACATGATGGAGGAGGCCATGAACGGCTCCTCCATAGTAGCAGAACACCGCGCCCTGATGGGCGTGGTTTTACAAAGCGTTCGGTCCATTAACAGCAGACTGAAACAAGCTTTTGACAACCTCCTGACAGGCTTTGAGGTAAGCAATGTAATGCTTTTTCTTTATAAAAGTGTATTTTGTGGTCAAGATGTTGGCAGTCCTCCTAGCAGCCCCCGAGACTCTGGCAGGCTTTGAAAAAACCCTGTCTGGGGATCAAGACAGTTAGAACAATAAGCTAACCGAGATACTTGCTGCATGATTTGCAGGCCTCAGCGTTAGCGGCGGTAGCCAATGCCGTCGAACTGGCTGAGATGAATCAGAAGCTCAAGAGCTCCGATGAGGAGCTCGGCCTCGTCAAATAGCAGTTTGACGAGGAGCAAGGTTAGTCTGTTCGAGACATGGTTCCATGTTGTCCTTTATCTAGCAGAGTATTTGGGACTACCACTAAGCAAGAGGTGATTTTGTAGCTGCCGCCGCAGAGGTCGAGGGCCTCAGGGCCGAGCTGCTGAAGGCCAAGAAGGAAGCAGCCAATCAGAAGGCGGCGGCGGCTGAACAGGCAGCCGCCGAACTTGCGTTGGTAAAAATTGAGCGCGAGAAGCACGAGGCCAGGGTGGCTGAAGTACAACAAGAGCTCAAGGATGCCATCACTAAATGTGAGGACCTTGAGCAGAAAAATAAGGATCACACCACCGAGCTAGCGAACATAAAGACGGAGATCCAAGAGGCACGGTCGGAGACACGGTGCGCCCGGGAGGAGCTTCGACAAGTGAAGCAAATTGCAAATGGTAAGAAGTACTTACTGCAAAGTGTCTTTGGTGGCCAAAGATTCGCGTTGCTCACCCGGGTCTGGCCTTCCGCAGGCGCGTTTGCGGATCTCCCGAAGAGTGTGGCTGATGTATCCAGGCACTATGCGGCCCGGGAGGGTGACGCCGAACTAAGATTGTTCTGGGCGCAATTCCAGGCGCCCGAGCACCCCCCCTCCTCATGAATCAAATGAAGCAACTGATGGAGCTGCACCGGATGGCGGAATCGGCCATGAAAGACCTCTGTGTCCGGCTATGGCCCTCCGAGCCCATACCGAGCAGCTACTTTGGTCTAGTGGCGAAGCTGTGCGATGCTTCTGCCCGCATTGAGACCATCAAGCGCTCGTTGTGCATCGAAGGGGCTCGGATGGCGTTCTCTAAGACCATGGTGCATTAGCCAAAGATAAAACCTGTCGAGATGGCCACCGGACCTCCCCTAACTGGAAAAGAGCATAGGCGCCCAAAGCAATACTTCTCCGCCGTGATGGACGGTGCTCGGGCAGTAGAGGCGCGGTGTTCGAAGGATGTAATCCTTGAGTAGTTGCGCCATTATGTATGAATTTGTGGAGAAACCTCATGCTTTATGATGCAGTGGTATTTTGTATGGGCTATCATACTTGTCTGTGTTTGTGTTTATTTTTGACTCCTGTGCGGCCGTTTTATACTGAAAGTTACCAGTCGTCGGCTTCAGCCCCCACGTAGATGCTACGAGGGGTGTTCCGTCCTCCGCACTGTATCCCGGCATTAGCCGACGTCTCGGTGCCCGGAGGCGGTAGTGTAGGAGGGGAAAAAGGCAATCGGACTATGCGGCTTTATTACTTTTACTTAGCCATAGGAGCTTGACTGCGAGGGCTGGTGACTAGCCCCCAGTGTATTTGTGATATGCAGAAGGTCCGAGGTGTACGCCTTTATCACTTGGGTTGGCCGAAGACAAACCCTTCGTATGACACGGTGTAATCTCCAACGATTTTTAGTTTAACACTGGTCATCGGATCGCCGATCAGTTCTCGCGTATTATGACAGCAAGTTTTTGGCTTTCTCCACTGAGGTACTTGACCAGACTAGCCGGAAGGACAATCGCAGTGGTTCTCCCTTTACCTACTTAGCCGAACATGTGGAACGTAAGAAGGTAAGCACAGGAGCGGGGCAACCCAACTATTGACCCAAGACATAATTTGGAACTAATGCATATAATGCGATATCAGAGACGCCGCACATAGAGGAAAAAAGGTGTCGGACTTGATATATAGGGCGAATGTCAAAGGTCAAGCCCCCAGTCTATTGGCCGGATTATATATGAAATCAGATATGTACTGTGCTTGATTAGGACAGAGTCGAAGAGGAGGGAAAAAGGAAAGTGCAGTATAGATAAAAATGGTAAAAATTTTGCTTTATTTCCGATTAGCTCATGACGTCTAGGCATACAATTCGAACTGTCTAAAAACACATCTGGCATTACTGCTTAAAAAAAAGAAGGAAGAAAGACTTACAGATGAAAGGTTTACGTAGGGCCTCGAAATATGGGTTGACGCCCTCACTATGCCCTACTGCACATCTGCGCCTTTGCTTCTGTTTGGCGGAAGGACTCCATGGAGAGGATGATTATTCGGCGATGGGCCCTTGATAGGGGCTTCGAGAGGTCGCCGTGTTGTTGAGGCTTGATGCCGGATAGGTCCTAGATCGTACCTGTTCGTCGTCCGAAGACGCATTGGTTCATGATGCGGTTGAACTGAACTCATGGTGTTTAAGCCCCACAGCTGCCCATGGTATTTCGAACACAAAATTGTGTCAGTGAGGCACATAGTGTGCCGGTGGGGTGGGCGTGCTGTGGGGGGCGTATCCCTAAGTGTGTCGAACGGAGGGATGCTCCTTTGATGGAGAAGAGGCTCGGGCTCGTTTGCCTGCCTCATGCGCCTTGATGGTGTGTTGCCACTTTGGTCCTTCGGTGCCAGATTGGTCTTCGGCCGCAAGAGCCGCGGTGTGTTCCTCCGTCCGAAGAGAGCGTTATGTATTGCCATTGACTGTTATGACGCCTCTGGGTCCAGGCATTTTTAGTTTGAGGTAGGCATAATGGGGAACAACATTGAACCGAGCGAAAGCCGTTCGGCCTAGGAGGGCATGATAGCCACTGCGAAAAGGAACGATGTCGAAGATCAAGTCTTCGCTTCGGAAGTTATCCGGAGAGCCGGACACTACCTCCAAGGTGATGGTGCCCGAGCAGCGGGCTTCAATGTCGGGGATTACCCCTTTAAAGGTGGTATTACTGGGTTTGATCCTTGATTGGTCAATGCCCATTTTCCTGATGGTATCTGCATAGATCAGATTGAGGCTGTTGCCACTGTCCATGAGGACTCTGGTAAGGTGATACCCGTCGATAATGGGGTCTAGGACCAAGGCTGCCAATCCTCTGTGACGGATACTAGTAGGGTGGTCCCTGCGGTCAAAGGTGATCGGACAGGCCGACCATGGATTAAATTTCGGGGCTACCGGCTCGACAGCGTAGACGTCCCGAAGTGCTCGCTTCCTCACCTTCTTGGGTATGTGAGTTGCATAGATCATGTTCACTGTTTTGACCTTGGGAGGGAACTGTTTTTTGGTCGCCATTATTCGGCCTGCGGGGCTCCTCGTCGTCCTCGCTGCGAGGGCTTTTGCCCGTGTCTTCGGTTGTAAGCTTGCCGGCCTGTTTAATGACCCAACAATTACGGTTGGTGTGGTTGGTAGGCTTGTCGGAGGTGCCATGTATCTGGCAGGGCCTATCCAGGATGACATCCAATTTGGTGGGTCCGTCCTGGTTCCCTTTAGAGGGCTTTTTCTGCGGCCCTGACTTGGAATTGCGGAATCCGGCATTTACTGCCGTGTCGTCGGCTTCGGCGCCACTGTGCTGACGCTTATTTTTATTGTGTCGTGGCTTCCCATTGCCATCTCGGACCTCCGAAGTGCCGGGGTCCTCTGGGTTGGTGCTTCTACGAGCCAACCAGCTATCTTCGCATGTGCAGAAGTGAGTCATGAGGGAGGTGAGAGCCGCCATTGTCTTCGGCTTATCCTGGCTGAGCTATCGTGCAAGCCATTCGTCCCGGATACTGTGCCTAAAAGCGACTATGGCTTCGGCATTCGGGCAGTCGACTATCTGGTTCTTTTTGGTCAAAAACCGATTCCAAAATTGCCGGGCTGACTCGCCGGGCTGTAGGACCACATGGCTCAGGTCATCGGCATCCGGAGGCCGGACATAAGTGCCTTGAAAGTTGGCTCGAAAGGCGTCCTCGAGCTCTTCCCAGCTCCCTATGGAGTCTTCGGGGAGGCTGTTTAACCAATGTTGGGCTGGTCCTTTGAGATTTAACGGCAAATACTTGATGGCGTGAAGATCATCTCCACGTGCCATATGAATGTGATGGAGGAAATCTTCAATCCACACGGCTGGGTCTGTAGTTCCATCATATGGTCCGATGTTTATGGGTTTAAACCCTTCTGAGAATTGGTGCTGCATCACCTCATCAGTGAAGCACATTGGGTGAGCGGCGCCCCTTATTCGGGCCACATCGCGTCGAACCTCGGATTCAATCCTGGCCCGGTGTTGATCCCGAACTCTATCATTTCGGTCGAGCCATGCTTGGTATCCGTCTCTTCTATTGGGAGGGTAGCCTCTTGACCCGTAAATAGACCTTGACTGACCCGCTCTAGCGGCTAGGTCATGTCACAGGTCGTATTGATATTCTGGTTGTGTTGCCAACTTGCCTTTTCGGCGAGGTGGGGCGGGTGGTAGTTTAGCTTCTCCAGCAGGCCAATCCCGTCCTTGAGGGGGGCGGTCTGGCCGGTTGCCTTGGGTCCGTCTTGGCGGTGCAGCCTCGATGGCCTCATCATCGAACTGTGGCAGTAGCTTCCTCTTGGGGTAACTTTTGTTTTGTAGCTCGTAGTCGTACCCTTCTTTGGCTGCCAGGACCTTTGTCCATCTGTCGTTGAGGGTGTCCTGTTCAGCTTTGAGCTGCTGCTGCTTCTTCTTGAGACTGCGTGCGGTGGCAATAAGTTGTCGTTTGAACCGCTTCTGATCGAGAGGGTCTTCCGGGACTATGAAGTCTTCAGATCCAAGGCTAACCTCCTCATCAGAAAGAGGGAGGTAGTTACTGTCCTCGAAGACGTTGAGGTCATCGGGATCAACTTCGTTCTCACGCTCCTCCAAGCCATCGGGCTGCTGATCGAGGGCGGGGTCGCCGAGGTCTTCGATGTTGTCCGGGGTGTGCTTCTCCCCACTGTTCGTATTGGTTTCCTAGAAATTGGGTAGGGGGTCCCGAACTGTGGACCTTGGATCGATGGGGAATGATACGTCTCCAGCGTATCTATAATTTTGATTGTTCCATGCTATTATATTATCTGTTTTGGATGTTTTATATGCATTAATATGCTATTATTTATTATTTTTGGGACTAACTTTTTAACCTAGAGCCTAGTGCTAGTTTCTGTTTTTTCCTTGTTTTTGAGTTTTACAGAAAAGGAATATCAAACGGAGTCCAAACGGAATAAAACTTTCGCGATGATTTTTCTTGGACCAGAAGACACCCAGCAAACTTGGAGTTGAAGGCAGGGGAGTCCCGAGGACTCCACAAGCCAGGGGCGCGCCTTGAGGGCTTGTGGGCCCCCCGGAGCTCTCCTAACCCTAATTCTTCCTCTATAAATCCCCAAATATTCCCAAACGACCAGAAGCGTCCACCAAAATACTTTTCTGCTGTCATAACCTTCTGTACCCGTGAGATCCCATCTTGGGGCCTTTTCCGGCATCCTGCTGGAGGGGGATTCGATCACGGAGGGCTTCTACATCAACTCTATTGCCCTTCGGATGAAGTGTGAGTAGTTTACCACAGACCTACGGGTCCATAGCTAGTAGCTAGATGGCTTCTTCTCTCTCTTTGATTCTTGGAGATCTATCCGATGTAATATTCTTTTGCGGTGTGTTTGTCGAGGTCCGATGAATTGTGGATTTATGATCAGATTATCTATGAATATTATTTGAATCTTCTCTGAATTCTTATATGCATGATTTGATATCTTTGTATTTCTCTTTGAATTATCGGTTTGGTTTGGCCAACTAGATTGGTTCTTCTTGCAATGGGAGAGGTGCTTAGTTTTGGTTCAATTTTGCGGTGTCCTCACCCAGTGACAAAGTAGGGGTAGCGAGGCACGTATTTGTATTGTTGCCATCAAGGGTAAAAAGATGGGGTTTTCATCATATTGCTTGAGTTTATCCCTCTACATCATGTCATCTTACTTAAGGCGTTACTTCGTTCTTTATGAACTTAATACTCTAGATGCATGCTGGATAGCGGTCGATGCATGGAGTAATAGTAGTAGATGCAGGTAGGAGTCGGTCTACTTGACACGGATGTGATGCCTATATGCATAATCATTGCCTTGGATATCGTCATAACTTTGCGCTTTTCTATCAATTGCTCGACAGTAATTTGTTCACCCACCGTATTATTTGCCTTCAAGAGAGAAGCCTCTAGTGAAACCTATGGCCCCCGAGTCTATTTTCCATTATATATTTTCAGATCTATAAACCAAAAATACCTCGCGGCATTTTATTTACTTTTATCTTGCTTTATGTTTTAGTAATCTTTTATATCAATCTCTATCAGATCTCACCTTTGCAAGTGACCGTGAAGGGATTGACAACCCCTTTATCGCGTTGGGTGCAAGTGTTTGATTGTTTGTGCAGGTCCATAGATCGGGGACTTGCTTGTATCTCCTACTGGATTTGATACCTTAGTTCTTAACTGAGGGAAATACTTATCTCTACTTTGCTGCATCACCCTTTCCTCTTCAAGGGAAAAACCAACGCAAGCTCAAGAAGTAGCAGGAAGAATTTCTGGCGCCGTTGCCGGGGAGATCTACATCAAGCCTACCAAGTACCCACCATAAACTCTCATCTCTTGCATTACATTATTTGCCATTTGCCTCTCGTTTTCCTCTCCCCCACTTCTAAAACGATTTTCAGAAAAATACAAAAAGATTTACCTTTTTATTCGCCCTTCTTCCGTTCGTCTTTTCGTTTGCTTTTTAGTTGCTCGTGTGTTAGATTGCTTGCTTTGTCACGATGTCTCAAGAAAATACCAAGTTGTGTGACTTTTCCAATACTAATAATAATGATTTTATTAGTACTCCGATTGCTCCCGCCACTAGTGCGGAATCTTATGAAATTAATGCCGCTTTGCGGAATCTTGTTATGAAAGATCAATTTTCCGGCCTTCCTAGTGAAGATGCAGCATCCCATCTAAATACTTTCGTTGAGTTGTGTGATATGCAAAAGAAGAAATATGTGGATAATGATATTGTTAAATTGAAGCTATTTCCGTTCTCACTACGAGATTGTGCTAAAACTTGGTTTTCATCTTTGCCTAAATATAGTATTGATTCATGGAATAAGTGAAAAGATGCTTTTATTTCCAAGTATTTTCCTCCCGCTAAGATCATCTCCCTTAGGAATGATATAATGAATTTTAAGCAACTTGATCATGAACATGTTGCACAATCTTGGGAGAGGATGAAATTGATGATAAGAATTTGCCCTACTCATGGTTTAAGTTTATGGATGATCATACAAAAATTTTATGCCGGAATGAATTTTGCATCTAGAAATCTTTTAGATTCGGACGCAAGAGGTACTTTTATGGAAATCACATTAGGAGAATCTACTAAACTCTTAGATAATATTATAGCTAATTATTCTCAATCGCATACCGAAAGATCTTCTACTAGTAAAAAAAAGTGCATGTGATTGAAGAAATTAATACTTTGAGTGGAAAGATGGATGAACTTATGAAATTGTTTGCTAGTAAGAGTGCTCCTATTGATCCTAATGATATGCCTTTGTCTACTTCGATTGAGAAAAATAATGAATCTATGGATGTGAATTTTGTTGGTAGGAACAATTTTGGTAATAACGCGTATAGAGGCAATTTCAACCCTAGGCCGTTTCCTAGTAATTCCTCTAATAATTATGGTAATTCCTACAACAATTCTTATGGAAATTATAATAATATGCCCTCTGATCTTGAGAACAATATTAAAGAATTTATTAATTCACAAAAAGTTTTCAATGCTATGGTTGAAGAGAAATTGCTCAACATTGATGATTTGGCTAGGAACGTTGATAGAATTTATCTTGAGATTGATTCTTTGAAAATTAGATCTATGCCACCCAAGCATGATATTAATTAATCTCTTAAAGCTATTAAAATTTCTATTGATGAGTGCAAAGAAAGAACCGCTAGGATGCGTGCTAAGCGAGATTGGTTTGTTAAAGCGTGTTCTTCGATTTCTTGTGATAATAATGATGAAGATCTTAAAGTGATTGGTGTGACTCCTATTGAATCTTTTTTTTCTAATATAAATCTTGATAAATATGGGACTGGAGATGAGTCAACTTTAGCTAGAAGGCGTCCCAATGATTCGGAGTTTTTAGATCTTAATGCAAAAATTGATAAAAGTGGGATTGGAGAGGTCAAAACTTTAAGTAGCGATGAACCCACTCTTTTGGATTTCAAGGATTTTAATTATGATAATTGTTCTTTGATAGATTGTATTTCCTTGTTGCAATCCATGTTGAATTCTCCCCATGCTTATAATCAAAATAAAGCTTTTACTAAACATATCGTTGATGCTATGATGAAATCTTTTGAAGAAAAACTTGAGTTGGAAGTTTCTATCCCTAGAAAGCTTTATGATGAGTGAGAACCTACTATTAAGATTAAAATTAAAGATTATGAGTGCCATGCTTTGTGTGATTTGGGTGCTAGCGTTTCCACGATTCCAAAAAATTTATGTGATGTGCTAGGTTTTCGTGAATTTGATGATTGTTCTTTAAATTTGCATCTCGCGGATTCCACTATTAAGAAACCTATGGGAAGAATTAATGATGTTATTATTGTTGCAAATAGGAATTATGTGCCCGTAGATTTCATTGTGCTTGATATAGATTGCAATCCTACATGTCCTATTATTCTTGGTAGACCTTTCCTTAGAACGATTGGTGCAATTATTGATATGAAAGAAGGAAACATTAGATTTCAATTTCCATTAAGGAAGGGAATGGAACACTTTCCAAGAAATAAAATTAAGTTGCCATATGAATCTATTATGAGGGCTACTTATGGATTGCATACCAAAGATGACAATACCTAGATCTATGTTTTATGAATAGCTCGGGACATTAAACAATAGCGCTTGTTGGGAGGCAACCCAATTTTATTTTTATGTTTTTTCTTTTTGGTTCTGTTTTTCAATAAATACACATTATTACCTCTATAGTAATTGTGTTTTGGTGTTTTAATTAGCGTTTGAGCCAAGTAAGACCTTTGGGATGGCTTACGGTGATAGTTGATTTGACCTTGCTGAAAAACAGAAACTTTTGCGCTCAGAAAAACAATTTTGAAAAATCACAGAAGCTTGATTTTGATCTGAATTTTTTACAAAACATTTATATACAAATTTCCCAGGTTTTCCTAATTTTTCAGAATTTTTGGAGTTACATAAGTATACAAAGTTTACAGATTGCTACAGACTGTTCTTTTTTTGACAGATTCTGTTTTCTATGTGTTGTTTGCTTATTTTAATGAATCTATGGGTAGTATCAGGGGGTATGAACCATGGAGAAGTTGGAATACAGTAGATATTAAACCAATATAAATAAAGAATGAGTTCACAACAGTACCAAAAAGTGGTGATTTATTTTCTTATACTAACGGATCTCATGAGTTTTGTGTTGTGAAGTTTTCAAGTTTTGGGTAAAGATTTGATGGACTATGGAATAAGGAGTGGAAAGAGCCTAAGATTGGGGATTCCCAAGGCACCCCAAGTTAATATTCAAGGACAACCAAGCATCTAAGCTTGGGTATGCCCCGGATGGCATCCCCTCTTTCGTCTTCGTCTATCGGTAAATTTACTTGGGGCTATATTTTTATTCACCACATGATATGTGTTTTGCTTGGAGCGTCTTGTATGATATGAGTCTTTGCTTTTTAGTTTGCCACAATCATCCTTGCTGTACACACCTTTTGAGAGGGACACGCATGAATCGTGAATTTATTAGAATACTCTATGTGCTTCACTTATATCTTTTGAGCTAGGCAATTTTGCTCTAGTGCTTCACTTATATCTTTTTAGAGCACGGCGGTGGCTTTATTTTATAGAAATTGTTGAACTCTCATGCTTCACTTATATTATTTTGAGAGTCTCTCTAAACAGCATGGTAATTTGCATAGGTTATGAATTTAGTCCTAATATGATGGGCATCCAAGAGGGATATAATAAAAACTTTCATATAAAGAGCATTGAATACTATGAGAAGTTTGATTCCTTATGATTGTTTTGAGATATAAAGATGGTGATATTAGAGTCATGCTAGTGAGTAATTGTGAATTGGTAGAAATACTTGTGTTAAAGTTTGTGATTCCCGTAGCATGCACGTATGGTGAACCGTTATGTGATGAAGTCGGAGCATGATTTATTTATTGATTGTCTTCCTTATGAGTGGCGGTCGGGGACGAGCGATGGTCTTTTCCTACCAATCTATCCCCCTAGGAGCATGCGTGTAGTACTTTGTTTCGATAGCTAATAGACTTTTGCAATAAGTATGTGAGTTCTTTATGACTAATGTTGAGTCCATGGATTATACGCACTCTCACCCTTCCACCATTGCTAGCCTCTCTAGTACCGCGCAAGTTTCGCCGGTGCACTACACCCACCATATATCCTTCCTCAAAACAGCCACCATACCTACCTATTATGGCATTTCCATAGCCATTCCGAGATATATTGCCATGCAACTTCCACCGTTCCGTTGTATTATGACACGCTCCATCATTGTCATATTGCTTTGCATGATCGTAAGATAGCTAGCATGATGTTTTCATGGCTTGTCCGTTTTTTGATGTCATTGCTATGCTAGATCGTTGCACATCCCGGTACACCGCCGGAGGCATTCATATAGAGTCATATTTTTGTTCTAAGTATCGAGTTGTAATTCTTGAGTTGTAAGTAAATAAAAGTGTGATGATCTTCATTATTAGAGCATTGTCCCATGTGAGGAAAGGATGATGGAAGCTATGATTCCCTCACAAGTTGGGATGAGTCTCCGGACTTTACAAAAATAAAATAGGCCAAAGAAGCCCAAATAAAAAAATGAGAGAAAAGAGAGAAGGGGCAATGCTACTATCCTTTTACCACACTTGTGCTTCAAAGTAGCACCATGATCTTCATGATAGAGAGTCTCCTATGTTGTCACTTTCATATACTAGTGGAAATTTTTCATTATAGAACTTGGCTTGTATATTCCAATGATGGGCTTCCTCAAATTGCCCTAGGTCTTCGTGAGCAAGCGAGTTGGATGCACACCCACTTAGTTTCTTTTTGAGCTTTCATAAACTTATACCTCTAGTGCATCCATTGCATGGCAATCCCTACTCACTCACATTGATATCTATTGATGGGCATCTCCATAGCCCGTTGGTACGCCTAGTTGATGTGAGACTATCTCCTTCTTTTTGTCTTCTCCACAACCACCATATTCTATTCCTCCTATAGTGTTATATCCATGGCTCACGCTCATGTATTGCGTGAAAGTTGAGAAAGTTTGAGAACATCAAAAGTATGAAACAATTGCTTGGCTTGTTATCGGGGTTGTGCATGATTTAATACTTTGTGTGATGAAGATGGAGCATAGCCAGACTATATGATTTTGTAGGGATAACTTTCTTTGGCCATGTTATTTTGAGAAGGCATGATTGCTTTATTAGTATGCTTGAAGTATTATTGTTTTTATGTCAATATTAAACTTTTGTTTTGAATCTTATGGATCTGAATATTCATGCAACAATAAAGAAAATTACATGGATAAATATGTTAGGTAGCATTCCACATCAAAAATTCTGCTTTTATCATTTACCTACTCGAGGACGAGCAGGAATTAAGCTTGGGGATGCTTGATACGTCTCCAACGTATCTATAATTTTTTATTGTTCCATGCTATTATATTATCTGTTTTGGATGTTTTATATGCATTAATATGCTATTTTATATTATTTTTGGGACTAACTTATTAACCTAGAGCCCAGTGCAAGTTTCTGTTTTTTCCTTGTTTTTGAGTTTTACAGAAAAGGAATATCAAACGGAGTCCAAACGGAATAAAACTTTCGCGATGATTTTTCTTGGACCAGAAGACACCCAGCAAACTTGGAGTTGAAGGCAGGGGAGTCCCAAGGACTCCACAAGCCAGGGGGCAGGCCCCAGGGGGCGCCCTGAGGGCTTGTGGGCCCCTCGAAGCTCTCCTAACCCTAATTCTTCCTCTATAAATCCCCAAATATTCCCAAACGACCAGAAGCGTCCACCAAAATACTTTTCCGCCGCCGTAACCTTCTGTACCCGTGAGATCCCATCTTGGGGCCTTTTTCGGCATCCTGCCGGAGGGGGATTCAATCACGGAGGGCTTCTACATCAACTCTATTGCCCTTCCGATGAAGCATGGGTAGTTTACCATAGACCTACGGGTCCATAGCTAGTAGCTCGATGGCTTCTTCTCTCTCTTTGATTCTCAATACCATGTTCTCCTTGATGTTCTTGGAGATCTATCCGATGTAATATTCTTTTGCGGTGTGTTTGTCGAGATCCGATGAATTGTGGATTTATGATCAGATTATCTATCAATATTATTTGAATCTTCTCTGAATTCTTATATGCATGATTTGATATCTTTGTATTTCTCTTCGAATTATCGGTTTGGTTTGTGTAGTGGAATAGTCACGGCAGATATCCTAGTGTGAGGACTTAGTCGTGGAGCCATCACAATGAGGTTAGTTTAAAGGGGTTGATCGGGACAAAGGACACGGGGAGTTTATACTGGTTCGGCCCCCTTGCGGTGAGGGTGAAGGCCTAATCCAGTTTGATGTGGTATTGCTAGGGTTTTGATGACCAGGGAGCGGATACGCTTAACCTGGCTCTCGATCTCTTGTTTCTTGTTCCTAAACCGCCGCCGGGTCGTCCCTTTATATACACAGGTTGATGCCCGGCGGTTCACAGAATCCCGGCCGGCTCATAAACGTGTCTGGCTCGGTATCCACTCTTTCCTATCTTACAATACAAGTCATATACTTATGGTGGTTTACATCTATGGGCCCTAACTCACCTTTGGGCTTTGAGCCTTCTTATTAAGTCTCCTTCGTAAGTCGCCATCTTCTATGTCTTCATGGGCTTCAATACAGGTAAATCCCTATGAGCATAACCCGGCCCCTCCTGGGCGGTTTATACTCAATAGTTATATCCTCAACATTAGGCCCCAGGTTGATTTGAACTTGTTCATGTCAATCTTCAACACTTAGGAAAATTCCCTCTTCATTACCTTCGCAAAAATTTGTAACTCGCCATGACGTCATCTTCCGAGATCATGATAACCCGCCATGACGTCACCTGTCATTAATTTTATAAACATCCAGAAATCATATATGCATCTCCTTTTTAATGAACCTCCGAAAATCAAGGCGTCAGTCCTGTCACATATCCAATTTGGAGCTCCTCGATTCCCGCGCATGCCACTTATCCATTCACCTTATAAATAGGGCCAGGGGTCCTTTTCACTTTCCCCCCTTGCCTCCTCGTCTCTGTCTTCCACCTCGCATCGCCTCAGCGCCCGAGCTCCGCCGCCGTCGTCGACCTTTGCCACTGCCTCAACAACGGTCGCTGCATCAACCTGAATCGACCAGAGTTCGTCTGCGCGCCTCCGCTACTCAACAGTTTTGGTGAGTCCTCTTCCTTCCTTTTCCCCTAGATCCCATTAGGGTTTCCACGAGTTCATCGGAGTTCATCCTTGTTCTTCGTTGTAGCTTGTAATTTTTGATTCAAACTTGGCACTCCTCCTGTGCGGCGGTGGTCGTGGTACTTACTTTTGCTTATTAGAACATCTCCTTTTGCATAAGAAATCCAATCTGAATACATGAACTGCTCAGGTACTGACACTTTTTAGGCCTAGATTTTTCCATTATCTGAACTGCCGTAGATCCACAATTATAGCATTAATCTGTGAAACCTGTTTTTCCAACACCTAGCCATTTTCCAACTTCAGATCTATACTTTCAATATCCGTGTAGGCGGTTTAACCGCAGAAAATAATAACCTGCCAGGTACCATTAGTCCCCTCTTAAACCGCCAAGTGCTCGTCTTTGTGATTTGATAACGTCACAGTCCGGTTTAACATTTATGCATGCTTCAACACTTTTTGCCTGTTAAACATGAACCTTAAACCGGCACAAATATTTTCCAGGTTATCGTGTAAATGGCCAAATCCTTTTATTCCTGTAACTGGGTTCAATCCCGGGTTACAGAAGAAGAACTGAACGAGTGTGTTGCAACCGGCGCTTTAGCGAAAAAGGAAGACATCCACTAGAGAGCCCCCGGTCCAGAAAATCCTCCTGAGCCCAAGGATGGGGAAGTGATCATTTTTGTTGATCATCTGAGTCGAGGGTTCAGCCCTCCCGGA